>JARHVA010003623.1:60000-605000 GCA_037957365.1 Torreya grandis | reverse complement strand
TTAAGACTTTATGTTGTGTAAACATAAACATATATTCAATGGTTGGCTAAACAATATTAAAATTACTATAGTTTACTTTATCTTGGACATACATATACAAGTATGAGATTAGGTATTTAAATATCAACTCGATTGTTTCCTTATGTTAACTAATTGTGTGAATTATGGTTAAATGAATGTTTGAATTATACATGTCAGGTTATGTTAGATGTTTGGTTTGAACTCAGTTTTTACATTTGCAAAATGTTTTGAAGTTGAACTATTTGGGGTTTTAGATGTTTAATTTGGGGGATTAAACATTCATTGAATGATTTCAATAAATTGATGTACCACATGGTACATAACAACATTTAATAGTTTATGTTTATACTTCAATGAATTTAATTTAAGTTTTGAATGTTGTGTCGTGTTAATGTGATTTATATTTTGTTAAAATATGAATTTATCATTTTTAAGTAGGGTAATTGAAATATGAACACATATAAATACATGTGTATGTATATGTGTGTGTGTGTGTGTGTGTGTGTGTGTGTGTGTGTGTGTGTGTGTGTGTGTGTGTGTGTGTGTGTGTGTGAGTGATTATGATTGATTTAACAGATCATTAAACTATATTAAAACTTTGGCCAAAGTAATGTTTATAGTTAAATGTTATCATTTCACTTATTTGATTATATGCATGTATGCACGATGTATATTAGAATAATTTTTCTTATGATATGCTACATGAAGTTAGAATCTTACGACACATAGGTTCTAGTTGACTTCTCAATACATTCAACATTATCATCTGTTCATCCATGAAGGGAGGGACATTCCCTAGTTGGGCATTGTGCAGGGGATATATGATCTATCATTGGTATGGAAAATCACTTTAATGATGCTCTCCCTGTCCTCCAACAATCAAATGATAGAGACTTTTACTCATAATTTCAATTTATATACATATAATGAGTTTATGGATACTCATTAGTTTCATGGACCATTGTATTATTTATATACACTTTGATGAAAAAACATTATACTATTATACTTGATAAACAAAAATTGGTTTCTCTTATTGTATAATATTATTGTATTGACTTTCAGTAGTTAGCCGAGTTATTATTTAATAGTTATACATTTTGTGATGGATTAAATTTGTAGTTCTGTTAAATGTGATTAGTTGATCATTATCTAAATGAATTGTATCTAGTTTATTATAAAAGATGCATTTAGCTAAATATCAATTAAATTATCTTAATTGTGAATAATTTGATTTGATTATTAAAGTAAAGTTTTAAAAAAATACCATTATTTGAGTTAAAATTAGTGGGGTTCTAACATTATGGTATCAGAGCTGAGGCTCAAACTCTATGACTTAATGAGTATACTAAACGTATTCATATTTTAATGTTAATAAAAAAGGAGAATAGTGTGTGGTAGACCTAGAGGTGAGGGTACTTTAAACACCAACCCTCCATTAGATCCAAACTATTTTACCATAAAGCAAGCTACAAAATTGGATCAAATTTTTACTACCATGCACGGAACTAGGGATTGAATCATGGCCTTAGAGAAGTAAGTGCATGGGCATGTTGAGGAAGTAAATCAAGAAAAGTTTTATGAGCACCCTGTTCAACAAGAAGCTTAGTAAGAATATAGGCATGATGAAGTTACATAAGATGTGAGGGCTCATTTAGTTGTAAAAATTGTATGGGACATGAAATTAAATCCTGATGGAACTATAGTAGGGGATAGTGCTGAATCTTGGTTGATGAAAATGGAAAAGTAATTTGAGATTCATAATTACTCATAAGTTATTAAGGAAATTTGGGGAGCATATCATCTTGTTGGAGAAGCAAAAACATGGTAGGAAAAATAGAATCTCAAGATGAACCTCGACTCTACCACCACCACATGGGATAAATTTGTGGTTTTGTTTAGACCATGATGGTTTCCCTAGTTATATTTTGACCAAAATATAACACTTTTTTAGAATTTGAATCAGGGAGATATTTTAGTGATTGAGTAATAGGAAAAGTTCACTAATCTCTTAAAATATGTTCTTCAGTAGTAGGTAGATCAAAGGTTTTACATCCAAAATCTCATTATGGGATTAAAACCCTAAATTAGATGTGAGGTAGATGTGCATGGGCCATCTACGATGGATTAAGTATTTGAGAAGGTAGTTAATTAGGAGTCAAAATTGAAGTCTCTTACTCAAGTCAAAGAGAAGTTTAAGAAGAAGTTTGGAGGTTCCAAACCAACTCTTAAGAATAATAATTGGAAAAGGAATGAAAATTCCAAGAATCATTTCAAGATTTAGAATGATAAGTTTAATAACTTCTTAGGTAATAAGAAAACTAAAGGTGGATTCAAACCTAGTTTCATGAGGAACCAATAGTTAGAAAGGAAAGGATCACCTTGAGGATTTTTCATCTATGGAGGTGATAACTATGTTAGGGAATGTACTCAAGAAAAATCTAAAGGAGAATCTAAGGGTACTATGTAGCAAAGGAACTTTCAATAGAGAATCCATGTGGTTGTTAATAATCATCAAGATAATTTTAAAGTTTCACCTATTGAGGTTATAGATAATCTTTTTTGGTCAACCTATTTCCATTTTGATATATACTAGAACTACTAAGTGTTTTACTTCTCCATGTATGCTTTATAATTTGTCTAGAAAAGTTGGTTCAATGGCAAATACATGGTTAGTGCAATATGGAAATGAAGCCAAGGTCAAAGTTGGTAGGTGCTTAGTGGAATATGAAATTGAGTTACCTAAATTCACTACTATAATAGATCTTTATGTAGCTCCACTAGGGTCATATGATGTAATCTTAGGGGTGAACTGGCTTTCTAAGCATAAAGTTAAGGTAGATTTTAATCTAAATAAGGTAGAGTCGCAAGATGATTTTGGGAATCAAACACAAATTTAAGGTGAGAAAAGGGAGTTAAAATTTAGGTAGATTTCCACAATTTAGCTTAAGAAGGATCATAAGAAAATATGTTAGACATTTATTGTTAAAATAAATGATATAGAGGAAAAAAAAGAATTATTCATTAAGGATTACCCTTTCCTTAATAACTTTCAAGATGCATTTCTATAGGAATTACTGGGATTACCACCTAATTGGGAATTTGATTTCTCAATTGACATAATACCTAGTTTAGAATTACAATATTAGGCACCTTATAGGATGATGACTAAAGAGTTGGTTGAGTTGAAAGCTTAACTACATGAGTTGTTATTTAAAGGGTTGATTTGACCACGTGTGTCACCATGGGGTACATCAGTTGTGTTCATCAATAAGGATGGTACTCTTCCCTTTTATATTGATTACAAGATGTTGAATAAAATGATAATCAAGAACATGTATTCATTGCCTCACATTGATGATCTCTTTTATTAAATGTGTGGTGCTATAGTTTTTTCTAAGATAGTTCTCTAAGTAGGATATTATCAGTCGAGGATTTAAGAAGAATATATTCCTAAAATAATTTTTGTAACTTAGTATGGGCACTATGAATTCCTCATTGGTGTTGTAGCATTTGTGAAAGCACAAAATTTATGATAAGTTATCCAAATATGCATTTTGTAGAGGAAATTGTAATATTTGGGATACATTATCTCTGTAGATGGAATTTTAGTTGATCTGGAAAAGATAAAAGCCATTATGGAGTGGACAACACTAATTAATGTGCACAAGGTAAGAAGTTTTATGGGACTTGTAGGGTATTATAGGAAATTTGTTCTAGATTTATCAAAAATAGCTAAACCAATCACCTCTCTTCAATATAATAATCAAAGTTTTGTTTGGTCAAATAAGTATGAGAAAAAAATTTAAGAGTTGAAAATGAGGCTTATGTCAGCACTTGTGCTAAGAGTTCCTGATCCTAATGGTCAGTTCTTAATAATCAATAATGCATCTAGGGATGGTATTGAAAGAGTTCTTATGAAATATGGTTTAGTTGTATTATATGAGTCTAGGAAGCTTAAACTATATGAATAAAATTATACTCCACATGATCTAAAACTTATGTCAATTGTGCATGTTTTGCAAGTTTAAAGGCATTATTTTTTGGGAAAATCATTTGAGCTCAATATTAACAACTTGGGACTCAAATATATATTAACCTAATAAATATTAAATTCTCTTCATAGATGTTGGTTAGATTTCTTATCTGAATATGATTTTTATATTAACTACATGAAGGGCAAGGAAAACAAAGTTGTCGATGCCCTAAGTCGTAGAAGGTATATAGAAATTTTGGTTACTATCATGAGTAAATTTCATGATCAAGTTATTAAATTTTCCCCTAGAGATGAATTTTATAAGCAAGTTAATAAAGCTTTGTCATATAATTCTTGGAACTCTAAGTTCAAAGGATTCAAGTTAGAGAATAATGGTATTTTAAGGTACAATAGTAGAATGTATGTACCTGCGAGAAATAATTTGAGGAGCATGGTACTAAAAGAATTGCATAATGCCCCTTATTCAAGTTACCTTGGAGTGACTAAGCTCATGGTTGAGATAAAAAATCTTTATTTATGGAAATGACTTAAAAGGGATGTAGTGAATTTTATGTCTCATTGCTTAGAGTGTTAGCGTGTGAAAGCTGAACATGTGCATCTGATAAGATTGCTGTTTCCTCATGATATATTGGAATGAAAGTGGTAGGTAATTAGTATTAATTTTTTTCAAGGTTTAAAATTATCATAAAATTGACATGACATGATCTTGGTGGTAGTTTAAAAACTAACCAAGGTAGCACACTTCATCCCAAGTAATTTAACTGATGATGCATCAATGTTTGCAAAAAGATTCATGAAAGAGGTGTACTAGTTATATGGGTTTCCTAAGAAGATCATTTTGGATCAAGATCCAAGGATGAAATTTAGTTTTTGGTTGACTCAAAATTTAGATTTGAGTACATAATTGAATTTTAGCACTACATATCATCTAGAAATAGATGGACAAATGTAGAGATTAAACCAAATATAGAAGATCTTCTTTGAATGTATTACATGGATAAATAATACAAGTGGGAAGAGTATCTTACATTAGTAGAGTTTTCTTATAATAAATCTTACTAATCAACTTTTAAATATGGCTCCAATTGAAACATTATATGGAAGGAGGTGTTAAACACCAATCAGTTGGGACAAGCTTGAATACATGGTGGTCTTTGGTCCTAAAATTCTTATATAAATGAGGGAGCAATTCAAGTTAATCAAAAAAAGGTTAGATGAAGCCAATGATAGAAAATCTATGCTGATCTAAAAAGGATAGAAAGACAATTTTATGTTGGTGATAATTTCTTTATGAGGGTTAAACTTTAGAAGAGCTCAATTAAATTTGATAAATCAACAAATCTTTTGCCAAGATATGTGGGATCCTTTGAGGTTTTGGAAGTGATCAATACTATTTCATCTTGAATTTATACCACCTCTATCTCTCTTACATAATGTTTTTCATGTGTCCTATCTTAAAAAGTATGTAGCTAATCCTTATCATGTATTGGATTAGAATGCTTTATAGGTTCTAGATCTTAGGGTGGTCATAGTAGAACCAGTCAGAATAATTAACACTGACAAACTTAGTTTTCATAAAAAAGATGTGTCACAATGCAAGGTATAGTCAGACTAATACTTTGAGGATAGTGCCACTTAGGATGGCTATGATGAGTTTTATAGGTTGTTTCCACATTTATTTATTTGAGCATTTACTATTTTTATTGATTTGATATTATGTGATATTTGATTTCAAAACTTTGGTTTGAAATAAGTGTCATCGAGATGATGACCAATTTTAGGGGGGAAGGATGTTACATCTAATTTCCTCACTAAAATTAATTAATTTATTAAATATTTATTATGGGGTTAATGTTTTTTAATTACTATTATAACAAACTATTTTAATTTATGCTGATGTATGGACACACATATAATAATTATTTTATGTGATTCATTACTTGATTGGTTAGTTGTACATGAGTTTCATATGCATTTAGATTATGAATATTTAGTATTATTGTGCTTTAGCAACATTTTCATTGATGTTCATTAATCCCTAAAGTTTTATGTGTAGGTTCATGTGTTTGGCTATGGATGGATCAGTCAATAATAGGAGAAGGTGATGGGGACCCAGATGGGTCAATGATGAGGCATTCAAAGCTTTTGAATACTGGGCCTTCTCCTTCTAAACCTATGGAAAATACCATGATAAAGGATCCTGAGAGGTCACTACTAGATTTGTATTCTAATGCAATGATAAAGGTTACTAATGCATCCTTATTATGCATGGTTTCTCAATCCTTAGGGAATGATATGTCCAGGTAGGTTATGTTTGAAAGCCCCAAAAAGAAATTATCCTCAGAAAATAAGACTAAAGGAAAAATAGGGGAATATAATGAAGTTTGTTCTACCAATGAACTAGCCATTACCAAAGACTTGCAAGGGTTCAAGATTGTAATTATAGATGCTCTAAAAAATAAAGCTTCCACCAGATGGGAAATTTCTCTGGTGGGTAAGTTCTTAGGTATGCACCCTAATATTGATCATTTTAGATTATGGGATAAGAGTCATTATAATCCTAAAGTTTATTTAGATATTTCTGCCATGATCAATGATTTTTTTTGATTAAATGCAACAACAAAGAAGATTTTTCTAGTATATTAGTGAATGGTCCTTGATTTATGGGTAGATCAAGCCTATTTTTGAAGAAATGGAAGCTAGGGTTTGAACCAAAATAGGAAAATATCAATATGATGCCTATATGGATTAAGTATAGGTTGCCACTTGAATATTGGGAATAATATCTATTCATTATCATAGCCAAAACATTTGGGCAAATTATAGCTTTTTACTCATCTACTATATTTAGAACCCGCATGGTTCACACTAGATTTTGTGTAAACACCTACATGGATCAAGAACTTCCCCCCTTCATCATCCTTAATTTTTTGAGTGGGGAAATAATTCAAAAAATAGAATATGAAAATTCAATTTTAAAATGTGAAGGATGTAATAAAATGGGACACATGATAAGGAACTGCCCTTCCTTCATGAAAAAAGGGAATGCTTTTATGTTTAAAAAAGATCAAAATACATGGATAAGGAAATCCATGTTCAATATAGAGGAACTTATTGAGGATAGTAATAAAATTCAAAACAAGGACAAATTTTTTTCTAGTACCCCTTCTAATAGTCCACTCCATCATCCAATGCAAATGGAAAAGGAACTTCAAAAGGAAATCATGCCTACTAGGCCAGGGAGCCTTTCAAAACCTGATCATAGTCAAACTAGAGGAGATAAATTTCTGAATGTGAATCATAAAGATACCACTACTACAACAAATAATTTTTTAGAGGCATCAAAGGACTACCTGGGATTTCCTCAAAATGAATTGTATAACTAGAAGAACAAATCTCAATCAGATCACAAGATTTTTTGTGGTAACATTCCACTCAAGGCATTCACATCACCAATCCACCCAATTCCCTTTCACATATTGGAAGGTTTAAAGGAAAGGGATCAATAGGTTGATTCCTCTTTTTGTGTTCTCTCTTTAGGGCCCAACACCTATGCCTACATTTAGTCAGAATTTCAATAATAGAGTAGTGGCTATAGTTACTTTGCATATTCTCAAATTGGGTAATATTTCTAGGGAAAAAGAATTCCATCCTAAAGGAAATAAAAGGTAGATAGATACATGTCTTAGAAATAAAAAAAGGAATGAATCCAAAGGAAGCTAATAGAAAGAATCAAACATAAGAAGAAATTGCTAATGTCACGTAATCAATGTTAGAGATGAAACCAACAAGAGAATATGCTAGGTAATAAATTAAACTAGATTAATGAAGGTTCTTACTTGAAAGATCAGAGGCCTAAACCATAGTAACAAACATAGAGTGTTTAGGTGTTTTATTGAAAAGAATCAACCAACCATTATAGCTATTCAAGAAACTAAAATGGCCAATACTATCCTTAATGATACAAAACAAGAGAATATGCTAGGCAATAAATTAAACTAGATTAATAAAGGTTCTTACTTGAAAGATTAGAGGCCTAAACCATAGTAACAAACATAGAGTGTTTAGGTATTTTATTGAAAAGAATCAACCAACCATTCTATCTATTCAAGAAACTAAAATGACAAATACTATCCTTAATGATACAAAACTTCAACTCTAGAAGGAAGCAAAAGTTTCCATTGTGAAATTAGAAGGGGCTTATGGTGGTATTGTAACTTTTTGGAATGATAAAGAGCTGAATGGTGAGGTATTGGTTATAAACAAACATCATTTAACTATTCTTTTTTCATATAAAAATCAAGATGATTCATTGATTTTATCTAATATTTATGCTCCAAACTTGATGACAGATCAAAAAAAATTGTGGTATGAGTTGACATCTTTTAAAAAAGAATCTACTAACATTAAGTGGATGCTAGTTGGAAATTTTAACACCCCTATTTATGTTGGGAAAAAAAGGTGGAGTTCAATATCACTTAGACAACATGGAGGATCTGGATGAATTCATTAGTCTTAATAATATGTTTGATGTTGAGCTCATAGGTTCCCTTATAATTGGTAAAATAAAAGGTTGGGAACAAATCTCATTCAAACTCACTTGGATCATGTTATAATTGATATTGATTTGTTCTATACTCTATATTTTTGCCTATCCTCTCTTCTAAGAATAGGCTTCAATCACAATCCATTGGTTCTCAATGTCCTTACTAGATTCAAAACTTAGTAGTCCCCTTTTATGTTTGAGCACATGTGGTTATCTCAACCAAAACTAATAGAAAAAATAAAGGATTGGTGGAGTATGGAGGTTGTAGGATATGCTATGTATAAACTGGTGTAGAAGCTAAAAAAGGTCAAGAAAGAAATCCACATTTGGAATAGGGAAGTATTTAGAAATATCTTTTGATATAAAGAATAAATTATATTATATCTCCAGAGGATTGAAAGTTCTATTAATTCTCAAGGATTAGAGGCTCCTAAACTCCAATAGGAGAAAAATATTTTGGCTGAGTATTATTCCATCCTTAATTAGGAGGAAACATTTTGGAGACAAAAATCTTGAGCTACCTAGCTGAAGGAGGGAGATTATAATACTAAATTCTTTCACATAGTAATTCTCAAGCACATAAGTCTTAATAGGATCAATAAAATTATTGATGAAGATTATTATGTGCATTTAGAGTCAATTATTATAAAGAATAAAACTAGTAGTTATTTCAAAGAACTCTTTGTGGATAACTCTAAAATTGATGGAAACATGACTAATTATTTTATTCAACACGTACCTTACCTAATTTACCAAGAAGATAATTAAACCTTGCTCAAGAACATTACAAAAAAATAACTTTAGGTAGTGATGTTCGCTATGCATAAGGACAAAGTGTTAGTTCTAGATGGGTTTTCGATAGCCTTCTTTCAATTTTTTTGGGGTATCATCAAACAAGACTTATTGGCTATGGTGAGATAATTATTCTTGTTAGGGAAGTTGCATAGAGATATTAATAATAACTTCATATCCCTCATTCCTAAAATAAATGGGGCTTATAGGTTCAAAGAATTTAGGGCCATCAAAATATGTAACTTGGTTTACAAGATCTTTATTAAATTGCTGGCTATGAGAATGTAACATTTAATGAATAAAATCATTTATATTAATCAAGTGGATTATGTACCTTCCTTCATTTCCCAAGAAGATAATAAAACCTTGCTCAAGCACATTATAGAAAAAGAACTTTAGGTAATGACATTTTCTATGAATAAGGACAAAGCACTAGTTTTGGATGGCTTTTCGATAGCCTTCTTTCAAATTTTTTTGGGTATCATCAAACATGACTTATTGATTATAGTGCAATATTTATTCTTGTCAAGGAAGTTGCTTAAAGAGTTTAATAATACCTTCATATCCCTCATTCCTAAAAAAATGGGGCTTCAAGGTTCAAAGACTTCAGGTGCATTAACATGTGTAGCTCAGTTTACAAGATCTTTACTAAATTACTAGCTATGAGAATGAAACCTTTACTAAATAAAATAATTTCTATTAATCAAGTGGGTTATGTCTTAGGAAGACAGATTTAAGATGGATTTTTAGTTGTGCATGAGACTATCCACTCCATGGAAGAAAAAAAAAGTGGGCCTGATTTTTAAAATAGATTTGGCTAAAGCAAATGATAGTGTGGATTGGAATTATTTGGATTTGGTGTTGGAAAAATTTGGTTTTCTTAAACATATTAGGTTTTTGACACATTATTACATTTCTTCTGCAATGTTCTCTATTATCATTAATGGCTTTCCTCTAGATTTTTTTGTGAATGAAAGAAGTATAAGACAGGGTGATCCTTTATCTCCTTTCTTATTTATTATTATGGTTGAATCCCTGAGTAGGAACCTTTTGGCTGCACTTGAAAATGGGGTTTTGAAAGGTTTCAAACTGGCATCCACTATTAAACCTTCCCTTCATCAACAATTTGTAGATGATACGATTATTTTAGCCATAGCCTCGATGAGGGAAGCCACGGAACTAAAGTTCATTATTATTAGATATGTTGAGGTTTCTAAGAAATTGGTCAACTTCACCAAGAGTTCTTTATTTTTTGTGAATACTCCAAAGCCAAGGTAACTCAATATTGCTAGAATTATTAACTAAAAAATCAAATAACTTCCCTCGAATTATCTTGTCATGACTTTGTTTAAAGGTACAATGAAGGAGGTATTTTAGAACCATCTCTTAGAGAGGTATAAAAAAACTTGATGGCTAGAAAGGTGCTCTTCTCTCCCAGGCCAAAAAAGTAGTCTTACTCAATAACATCCTATAGAGTCTTTCTATATATCTAATGTCCCTATTTAATATGCCCAAGAAAATTCAAGAGAAAATTGATAGAATTCAAAAGCACTTTTTATAGATGGGGGTTGAAGATACGTTTAAATTCTACCTTGTGGATTGGAAGAAGGCTAGTCTTCCATAATCTTGTGCAGGTTGGGGCATCAAAAATATTTACATAATGAATAAATCACTTGTCACTAAGTTGTGATGGCATTTTCTAAAGGACTCTAATCAATGGACTAAGAATTTTTGTGCCAAATATCTACAGAACAATGCCCCTCTAGATTTCCTATATGAGGATAAATTTATCAAAGGTTCTACCATATGCAATTTCTTCTCCAAGAATAGAGACAATATTCTAAAAGGACATACATGGAAATTAGGTAATGACATGAGCATCATATTATAAAAATATCCTTGGATCATGAAACACCCCTGGAAGATATTAAACCTTGGCACCAATTAGGCCCCCATTTTTCTATTATTCTTGGTGAGTAGGTGGTAGATTATTTACAATAAGTTAATGATAGAAAGTGTTGGAAACACTTGAGTATTGAAAATGATAATGCTAACATTAACACCATTGTCTCAAATATGAATTTCCTACTTAAAGGTATTCATATACCCAATTTTCTAAGGGAGGATGAATTAGTCTGGGAGGATTTGTTGGATGGTATTTACCAAGTTAATTTGAGTTATTCACTTCTTCAACCCAATTTTAGGGAGGTTAACCCCATGGTAAAAGTGTGGAATAAGTTTATAATTTCAAATATTAACATTTTCCTATGGTTGAGTGTTCAAAATAGGATCCTCACTATGGATAATCTTTGTAAAAGAAGGATTACCTTGGTGAATAGATGTGTCCTTTGTGAAGGAACTACTGAATCTATTTTCCACATTTTCTTGGAATGTGCCTTTTCATTCAAGATCTAGGGCATGATTTATAGGAAATTCCTTTTTAGTTAGGCTCACCCTTTTTCTCTATTAGATACATGGCTTGCCTAGAATAACCATTATGCTCACCAAGAACTTAAAGCTTTATGGTAACTTATATTCCCTCATTTAATTTGGGGTTTATGGAAATAATGTAACAATAAAATATTTAGGGATAAGATAAATTCATGTCTCAGAGTTGTTAATTTTATATTTTCACTTATTTTTGAGAATTTAAAAAACTTTAGTTGGGGGAAGAAGCAACCTTTCTCCCCATTTGAGGAAGTTATTGCCAAGGAATGGTTTATCTCCCTAGATGACAAACAAATGGTAGATCCCTAGATTATCCTTAGGTAAAATGTGAGATGGCTAGTTCCCCCTCTTGTTTGGATCAAGATTAATTTTGATAGGGAATCCAAAGGCAATCTTGTCATTTTTGGGGGTGGAGGGCTGTTTCGAGACAATCAGGGTTTTTTTCTAGCTGTATATGAAGGTTGTATGGGTGTTTAATTGAATCATGTTGTAGAAGCCTTAATAGCTTTATGGGGTGTCTAGATGGCTCTTGATTCAAACTTTCAATATATTAGGTTTGAGGGGCATTCCCTCAACATAATAAATTGAATCAATAAGAATAATGTTGTTAGTTGGTCCATTGCTCACATTATTGATGAGATTCATCACTTGGTAGAGAGTTTCAAAAGTATTGCTTTTTAGCACACCTACTAGGAAGGAAATATGTTTGTAGATTCTTTTACCAACAAAAGAGTTGATGCTAGATAGTTCAAAGTGTGGAATGTTATAGAAATCATACCTAATAATATTGATCATATTTTACATAAGGATAAAACTAATCATAATCATGCAGAGAATGCTTAAGATCATTAGATAGAGAAGGGTGCACATACTTTGTAATGATTGTGTATTAAAGGAAGACATAGAGTGCATTTTGGGAATTAATTATTTTAAGTACAACACCAAGTCTATCTTGGATATTTTGAGGCACATTAGGATTTATTTACAAGTTATTCTAAGGTAGGGGAAAATAGAAAGTTTTAGTTTGAAGGTCTTTATGGGTCTGTAGTCTATTATGGGTGGGGATTTGAACAAGTTAGAACCTTTGTCAATAGAAAACATCAAGAAAAAGTTGGATGTTTTGGAAATCCTCCATACCAGGGGCATTACTAATTTCATTGACCAGATTTATGGTATTGATAGGCATCTACCTAGGTAATTTGCTAAAAATTGGAGAAATAGAGTGGTCTTAATAAAAAATATATTAGTGGAAATCAGTAAGGAGTTCATCGCTACAGCCACATGCCTCAAAATTGAAGAGCAAAAATTCAACAAGCCTACTAAGGATTTTGAGCATTAGAAGGAAAAATTCTTGGTGGGTAATGAGTGTCTCATGCCATTTCAAGGGGGTCTTAAAAGAGAAGACTATCCTTCTCTGTTCAATGAGGTTGTAAAGAATTTGATAAGGTATGTGACTCTTGATGGTCTCTACAAGGTTATACATTTCTATCATTTTCCATTTTTAAATTACCTTCACCATAATATTCCCATAAATATTCTATTCTACATCTTTCATTTGATGGAACAATCAATTTTGAAAGTGAAGTAAGGTAATAAAATTAAGGATCCACTTTATCAAGCATTTATTTTCCCTATTTATAATTTTTTTAGGTTCTTCATCCAAAACCTCAAGGTATGGTTGATGAGCATAAACCATAATGAACTCCTCCATCTTGGGATTGAGTAGCTCAAGCTTGAATGGTGGGTCAAATTTCTTAAAAACTCCCATAATTAGGCATTCTAATATATTTCTTCATAATAATACTGAGTCTAAACCCAAATAGTAGTACAAGGCTTCTCCTTCAAAAGTGCACGTGGAGAAGCCTTTTTAGCAGGATAGTATTTCTATGGTAGACCTTGATGAGTCCTATTTTGATCAAGAGAATCATAAACCTATTCTTGATATGTCTTATTTTTAAAATGAGAGGATTTTGAATAGGGGTTATGGTATTATATCTAGGGAGGTTGGGAATGAGGACAAGGGTGGGGAGCCTCCCTCCAGTAATCATAACATTCTAGATACTAAAAAAATGGTGGAGTATGTCAAGAATCAAAGTAAGATAGATTGTTTATAAGATGAAATCAGTCTTCAAAAAGTGTTTCTCAGATGGTTTATGAGGGATCATACTTGACTGAAGCAGGATGTTAACAAGTTCAATCAAATGGATGGTCTCTTTTATACCACAAAAAATGAGGTTGAGTTTTTTTCCCTTTTTGAATCCCTCAATGACAAAGTCAATACATTGGAGAGGGAGAAAAAAGACCTCAAAGATAAGTTAAACATCCTTGTTAATTTTAGTAAGGTTACTATTAATAACACTATGCACAACATGGAAGTCCTATCCATGTGTTTCAATAAAAAAAAGGTGATGCATTCGAAGAAATCAGACCAAATAAGAACCTCAAAGGCATTGTCATTAGAAACTAGGAGGAGAAAATCAATAGGATCATTGATAGAAACCTTAAGAGAATGACCAAATATTGGAGCAAGGCTTATGAAAATTGGAAAACATTCAATAGTTGAGTTTGGTTCGGGCTATGTAAGTGTTGTTTTATTGTGTCTCTACTATTTTTTTGCTATTTTTGTTGTTCTTAGTTATGTTCATTGTTTTTTAAGTTGGGATTTCTTTCATCTTGTGGTTGTCAATAGGTGTGAAACTATTGTATAGTTAGGGTCCCTTTAAAACCCATTTTTACGTTTAATAAAAACATTTGCATTGATTATCATGGTTACTAGCTAACTATTGTTTGCATTTTTGAGGTGGATGTAGAAGAAAGTATACTCTCCATAAAGATATGAAGGGAGAGTATCATGAGGGAAGATGTTTTATATCTATACATTGGAGGTGTTGAGATTTGATAATGAACCCAACACACACCATGTAGAATAATAAATGCATGACTGCTCTAATTTTTTTTTTTTCTGATTATTCATGCTTGGTCATGTTTGATTTAGTTATGATTTGTGTTTAGATGTTATTTAGTCTTATGGTAGTTGTTACTATTTTCTATATTATAATGTGTTTTTATTATATAGTATGACAATGGTATATTTGTTTTGATTATACTTTTGGATGACTGCATAGCCTATTACAGGTGTGTACGTTTAAAATTTAATAAAAAGCATTATTAGAACATATATATGCATGAAAAAGAATTAAATTATATTTTTATCATATAATATAATGATTTTATAAACCTTATCTAACTTAGACCTAAGGTGGTACCAAGGGTGACATAGGTTTTAATTTATTAATGGTTAACAAGGTTTGATTATTTAATGTTTAGCTTGATTATTTAATGTCTAAAGTGGAGGATAGGCATTCAAGTTTTATTAAAACATAATTATTATTTTTAATTTACATATTATGATGTCAAAACTAATTCTGGAAGCTATCATTTGGTTTTGGTTGTCTTGGTCATTTAAACTATACAAACTATGATGACGAGGATTTGACTACAAGTTAGAGGAGAAATATGGGTAAATTATATTGTGTGGTGGTCGAACTAGGAGATATGGGAAACATGTTGGTAATTTTTGGTTTGATGGAGAGTCATTATTGGAGTGATATAGAGTGGGTTTCCATGATATTAGGGGTTTTCAAAATGCATGCAAGAGACTACAAAAATAATAATTGAACATGGATTGTTTGGATTTTAGAGGTTAGCTGTGGTAGACATAAGAGTATGAGAGGAAAGAAAAGAACTTTTAGTTAAATACAAAGGAGATAGAATAGTTAAATAATTAAGAGGTAGGGTTTTTCTTAGTTCATTCCAAACGTATGTATTCATGTTATGCAGTCTGTGGATAAAATGTTTATGGGGTTTTATGAATAACTATTTAAAATTATAAACCCTTGTTTGAATCAAGGATTCAACCCTATGGGAAGAGGAATTCCCCCCACATAATCAAATCAATGATTCAATTTTATAGCATGAGAATGAAAGATTAGGGAAATTCTTTTAAAGAATTTCTTGTGTGGGTATTGCATGACTAAGTGTTACTTTGCATGGTTTATTTGTATGGATGTGTGTTTTGTTTATATGGATTTGTGTGTTATATTGTGAAAACAAATGAGTGTTTTGACATGACCTAAGACATTATTGGTTAGGGGGTTCAAATACAAGTTTTTTTTGAGTATTTATTTGACAATGTCTATAGCTTAAAATGATTGTGTGTCTATTTAAATCTAGGTGACTTAGGATATCATTTTAAACATTGGGTTTTAAACTGGGTTTGTTGCTATGATTCAACTGAGTATTATCTCATTTTGGTTAAGGAATGGCTGAGTATTATAACTTGTTATCACTTGGTTAGCTATGTTAATCGACCTTGTTTAGATTAGTGAGTCATCGATTACAATTTGACTGTGTGTAAATTCTTGTGTGCTAACTTTTATAAGGACTATGTGTTAACTACATTCATTAATTATGTGTTGGCTATGATTTAATAAATTTAAATACCCTAAAATAGGTTTAAGACTATTTGGTATTCAGTTTGAGTTAGTGTTAATTTAAATGACTGGAAGTTGTTATAAGACATACCTAAGTTAGATAACCGATTGTATATACATGAATATATACTAGTTAACTATGTGTTATTTAAGTTAAATACCAAACTAAAGATTAAGAAAATTTTGAATGGAATATATATGAAGGTTATATTATTATATGCTCATAAGTTTGTAATACATATTAAGTTTGAGTTAATTAAACCATGGTTAGTTTTTATGAATTAGTTGGGGTATAATTATGATGAGTGTTTTTGAATATAATTGTTATTAAGACTTTATGTTATGTAAACATAACCATATATTCAATAGTTGGATGAATAGTATAAAAATTACTATAGTTTACTTTGTCTTAAACATACATAAACAAGTATGAGATTAGGGATTTAAATATTAACTGGATTGTTTCCTTATGTTAACCAACTATGTGTATTATGGTTAAATGAAAGTTTGAATTATATTTGTCAGGCTGTGTTAGATGTTTGGTTCAAACTTAGTTTTAAAATTTGAACAATGTTTTGAAGTTGAACTATTTGGGGTTTTAGAATTTTAATTTGGGAGATTAAACATTTGTTGAATGATTTCCATTAATTGATGTACCATATGGTATGTAACAATATTTAATAGTTTATGTTTGTACTTTAATGCATTTAATTTGGGTTTTGAATGCCACATGGGGTTAATTTGATTTATATTTTGTTTAAATATGAATTTATATTTAATAAGTAGGGTACTTGGAATATGAACATCTATAAATACATATATATGTAATTATGGTTTATAAATAAAAATGAATATATATTATTTATGAATAGTTCATAAAAACACCTATATATATATATAAGTTAACACTTACAAATTATAGGCATAGGTAGGTATATATAAATATATGACCATTTATATGCATATATCAGGCTAATAATAAATTAGTGGCTATGGTTTTAAATTTATATAAATATAGATGGACATATTTAATATACATATGTATGCATATAATTTTGTATGTAATAGACATTTATTTATAGTGAATAAATTTATTCATATACAAACTAAGATTTAATCATCAATGTATAATATGTGGTTCTAGTTATAAATTATGAGGAAGATGATTAATTTGATAATTAAAAAATATTGTTGTAATTATTATTTTTTTGGATAGATACAATTTTAGTGGGATATTTACCCTATATGTTTTTGTCCAGAGTTGTAACGGGTTTGGGACACAATTCAGGGCCCAAATCCCCAAGCACATAAGTAATAGAATTACCAATAATGGCCACAACTAGATTGAGAATACCAATGAATGACCATAACTAGTCTAAGAATACCATCAACAACCACAACTAGCCCAATACCAAAGATCATCCACAACCGACCTCTAATACCATTTGAGATTTGAACCTAGGTGGTGCTTGTAGAAACCAAGTTGCTGTACCAACTCACCCACATATCATTGGTGATTGTTGTAATTATAATTTATTGGTTAACTGAGGATTTATTAAGAAATTCCCAATTTGTATTATTTTTAACTATAATACTTGTGATCAAGGGATGTTTACATGGAATCGGTAAATTCTTAGATATTTTAATGGTTGTTAGAAAATAATTTAATTCTAATACTACCTTATTGGAAAATGGACTTTGGATGTATTGGAACTTATAAAATATTTAATTGCAGTTATATTGTTATTATTAAACATAAGATTATTTCAAAGGTATTTAATTACTATGGTATTAAATATTAACATGTATGAGAAATACATGGAATTATTATATATGTATTATTTAGTAATATGGTATTAATGACACTAATGATTATTATTTTGAAAGGGTTCTCATGCATATATTTAGAGTTAGTAATACTTAGATTAAATGAAATCTAATTGAGTGTGTGTGTGATTATGATTTAACTAATGGATCATTAAACTATAAGAAAAATTTGGCCAAAGTAATGTTTATAGTTAGATGTTATCATTTCACTTGTTTGATTATATGCATGTATGCATGATGTCATGTTAGAATAGAATTTATTATGATATGTTTCATGTAGTTAGAATCTTACAACACACAGGTTCTAGTTGACTTCTCGATACCTATATTATTATCATCTGCTCATTTATGAAGGGAGCACCATTCCCTAGTTGGGCATTATGTAGGGGATCTATGGTCTATGGTTGGTGTGTAAAATCAATCTAATGATGCTCTCTCTCTCGTCCAACAATCATACAATAGAGGATTTTACTCATGATTTCAGTTTATATACATATAACAAGTTTATTGATACTTGCTAGTTATATGGAACATTTTATTTATTTATATACATTTTGATGTAAAAAATTGTACTATTGTACTTGATAAACAATAGATTGGATACTCTTATTGTATAATATTATTGTATTAACTTTCATTAGTTGGATGAGTTATTATTCATTAATTATACATTTTGTTAAATTTGTATTTTTTTTGAATATGATTAATTGATCATTATCTAAATGAATCATAATCAGTTTATTATGAAATATGCATTTATTTAAAGATCGATTGACATATTTTAATTGGGAATAATCTGATTTGATTATTAAAGTAAAGTTAAAAAAATACTATTATTTGAGTTAAACCTAGTGGGGTTGTAACAACTTCAAAATCATAAGATAATTATATAATATGTGTATGCATCATGTATCATATAGGAGTAATATGTCCAAGTAGATATATAAATTAGTCTCATAGTATGTGATCACATCAAGTGCTAAGATGTATGATATAGATCATGGTAGAGTCTAAAGAGTAAGAGTAGAAACTCAATAAATGATTAAGACCACACATAAGAGAACTCAATGTAAAGGAAAAGGCATTGTCTAAGGAGAGATCATAAAAGGGGCATGTTTAAATGCTACATAATTGAAAGGAAATGACATATTTAAATGTTTAATCAATATACAATGACATATTCAAATTTCCAAACAACATACAGTGGCACAAGGGCCAACAAGAAATGAACACATTCAAATGTTTCATAAGAAGGATAATAACAAGCCAAACATACACTCAAGGAAGAGAGAGTGTGAATAAATGAAGTATAAGCTATTAAGATAAGCATATAATACTAGTCCTTGCATAGACATGTTAGTAAACAATGTCATACAAGATAGCATATCAAGTACACTATGAAAAGTATGAGCATGGATATAGACATGTGTAAGCATTAGTATATAGGCTCAAACATGATAATATAGAAATGATCAAAAGGATATATGTAACATGTATCAATTATGACTCTTGTGGCTTGTTAGGTTCTATGAATTCATTTTTTATAGAGAATTATCAAATTTGGATCCTGTAGGGACCTATAAAGGGATTTTTATTGGTTGTTCTTTCTAGAGACCTAGACCTCTAGTTATGTCTGGGCTAGTTTCTGATTGAGTCAAAATGGTTTATTGGTTTGTTATGACCTTGATGGTTCTTAATAGGGGATAAAAATTATGGTCCTCTTGAGCCTTGGGCCTCTCATTCCATCAGCCTAGGCTAGTTTTTAGTCTAGCCAAAATTAGATCTTATCAAAATTGTTAAGTTGTGGAGCTAAAAGCTTCACTGTTATGCAAATGTGGAGGTTGCTGGGCTTAGCCAGTAATCAACATTAGCAGTATCATTGACATCGGTCAGGCATGGATCATATCCAACCAAAATCAGTCAGGGATCAACCGATGTTAGTCATATGTAGACCAATAATGACCAGCGTCGGTCACCTCTGTGTGTGTGTGTTTGCATGCGTTTTTAGAATTAGATTTGTTCTAATTTTAGGAGGACAGAGTGTTTGCATGTAAAGAATAATTTTAGTCTTGAGTCTATGTTTCTAATTATTGTATGCCTTGGATCCTATTTAAGAGACCCATGGGGTAGTATTGTAATTAAGAATGCAAGTAAGCAAGGTCAATTAGATCTGCAAGGTGCAAGATCAAGAAGATCAGCTGAAGTAAGGGAATAACAACTCGGTTATTGAGTTGATTGTAATTGATTGAGAGAGAGAAATATTGAGAGAAATACTGTACACCCAAGAGGTGTGGGAAGAGTGAGATTTATTCATTGTATTCTGGAAGAGTTTAATACAAGATTGGTTGTTTCTTGTATCTCCTATTATTTGCTGTTCTTGATTTCTAGTTACTTATTACTTCTGGTTCAATTCCATGTTTAGTTGCATATACAAAAGTAATCAATTTTACTCCAAGTTCCTAACAGCTGGTATCAGAGCTAGGATCACTAACAAGTGGTAGAGTGGGTTAGTGTTTGTTGATTACAAGTTCACTCACAGGGGTTTCTATTTGAGTGGGAGCAAAGCAATGGCAGAAGAAAGTAAACTAAGAATGGAGAAATTCAATGGCAAGAATTATCAATTATGGAGGATGCAAATAGAAGCTTATCTATATCAGAAAGATCTATTTTTATCATTGGATGGGGTTTCAAGTAAGCCCATAGATATGCAAGATGAATAATGGAATGTTCTTGATAGAAAGGCTCTTCCTAGCATCTTTTGTGATTTCTAATTTATCATAGGTAAAGACAATGGTAGAGTTAATGGATACTCTGGAAAACTTATATGAAAAACCCTCAGCTTTAAATAAGGTATATCTTATGAAGCAAGTATTTAGTTTGCAAATGCAGGAAGGTGGATCTGTATATAGTCATCTTAATGATTTCCATGTAATTGTAAATCAGTTAAATTTAGTCAAAATAGTTTTTGATGATGAAATTAAGGCTCTCTTAATCTTATGCTCTTTACCTGAAAGCTGGCATAGCTTGGTAATGGCAGTTAGCAATACTACATCTGCTTCAAATATCTTGAAAATTGATGATGTTGTTAGTGTAATCTTGAATGAAGAAATTCATAGGAAAAGCACAGGGGAAACATCAAGTAATGCTTTAAGTATTGAAAGTAGGGGAAGGCAAAGAGAGAAGGGCAAGCAAAGGAAATCAAGGTCAAAGATGGGAAGGAGATCCAAATCCAGAAATGGAGGTATAATCTGCTGAAATTGTGGAAAGAAAGGGCATGCAAAGAAAGACTGCTAGTTGAAGGATAACAAAGAAAATCAGCAAGAAGGTAATAAGGAAGCAAATGTTGTAGGTATTGTTGCACAGGATGCTCTTACATTTTCTTTGGATAGTCAAGTAGAATCATGGGTTTTAGATTCTGGTGCTTCTTTTCATGTAATCCCAAATAGAGAATTTTTCAATGATTATGTCCATGGAGATTTTGGAAAAGTTTATTTAGGGGATGGTGAGCCTTGTCAAATTGTTGGCAAAGGAAAAGTGCAGCTGAAATTGTAGAATGGAAACACATGGGTGTTGAAAGATGTCATGCATGTACCCATCTTGAAGAGGAATCTGATTTCTACAAGAAAGTTGGGTGATGAGGGTTGCATAGTAACTCTCATAGCAGAATCTTGAAAAGTTTCCAAAGGTGAACTTGTATTAGTAAGAGGTAAGAGAGTAGGTACACTTTATCTATCTACTTGTGTTACTGATTATTCTCCTTCTATTTTATCTACTTCAAATGTAGATGCAAAGATGTGGCACTATAGGCTTGGTCACATGAGTGAGAAGGGAATGAATGTTCTTAAGTCAAAAGGTAATCTTTCAGATTTGAAAAGTATAGATCTAGATTTCTATGAGCACTGTATTTTTGGGAAATAAAAGAAAGTGAGGTTTTTCAAGACTGGGTCAACAAAGAAGCACAAGTTGGAGCTTATTCACATAGACGTGTGGGGACCAGCTCAGGTAGCTTCTATTGGAGGATCATAGTATTATGTTTCTTTCACTGATGATGTTATAAGAAAGGTATGGGTTTATTGCATAAAGAGGAAATCTGATGTTTTTGACACATTTAAGAAATGGAAAGCTTTGGTTGAGAATGAAACAGGTTTGAGATTGAAGTGCCTTAGATTTGATAATGGTGGTGAGTACTGGAGTAATAAATTCAATAGTTACTATTCTATGAGTGGAATACATAGGGAAAGGATGGTTCCAAGGACACCTCAACAAAATGGAGTTGCTGAAAGGATGAATAAAACAATAATGGAGCGTGCACGAAGTATGAGGTTGCATGCTGATTTGCCCTTAAAGTTTTAGGCAAAAGCTGTAGATACTATGGTTTCCCTAATTAATAGAGGACCTTCTACTGCTCTAGATGGTGGAATTCTAAAAGAGGCTTAGACAGGTAAAAGGTAGATCTTTCATTTCTTAGAGTTTTTGGTTTTGAAGCTTTTATGCATGTTGATAAAGAAAATAGAAAGAAGCTGGATGCTAAATCTATGTGATGCACTTTCATTGGTTATGGCTTTGGAGATTTTGGATTCCAATTGTGGAATTTAGAAATTAACAAAATTATTAGAAGCTGTGATGTAGTTTTCAATGAGAAGGTGATATATAGTGATCAACTCAAGAGGTTGAATAATTCTGAGTAGGGCAATCTTGATTTAGATGAGGTAATGATCCAAAATGAGCTCGCGAGTAAAAATCATCACTCACAAGAAAACACAGAGACTGACATTAGTCAGGTAACTAATGTTGGTAGTCAAGTAAGAACCGATGTCGGTCAGATAGTAATCGATATCAGTCAGATCGGTTAAGTGGAATGGACATCGGTCAGGTGCAGACCAAGAGTTGACCAGGATTAGTCACTAACAAATAATTTGGGTAGACAACAAGCTATAAATGAGTTTCAAACACCCACAAGTTGGACTGAAAGGGTAAGTAAACCTCTAATTCATTATTCCCCTTCTTTATACTATGTGTTGCTCATTGATGGTGGAGAACTAGAAAGTTTTGATGAGGTAATGCAGGTAGAATCTAGGAAATAGTGGGAGCATGGCATGAATGAGGAAATTGATTCCTTGGAAAAGAACCAAATGTGGGATTTGGTAGAGTTGCCAGCCGAAAAGAAATCACTAAAAAACAAATGGGTATATAGGTTAAAGAAAGGAGAGGATGGATAGGTGAGACATAACTCCAGGTTGGTAGTAAAGGGATTTGCACAAAAACCAGGTATTGACTTTGGTGAAATCTTTTCTCTTGTAGTAAAGATGACTTCTATTTAGACTGTATTGTCTTTAGTTGCTATTGAGGATTTGCATCTTGAGCAGCTTGATTTTAAGATAACGTTTCTTCATGGAAATTTGGATGAAGAGATATATATGGATCGACCAAAAGGTTTTGAGGTCAAAGGTAAGGAGAAACTTGTGTGCAGGTTGAAGAAAAGCTTATATGGTCTTAAGCAAGCTCTAAGACAATGGTATTTAAGGTTTGACAGGTTTATGACAGAGCATGGCTTTAGTAAATATCAATCTGGCCATTGTGTTTATTTTACCAGATTAGATAATGGTATTTATATTATCTTGTTGCTGTATGTAGATGATATGCTTGTTGCAGGTTCACACATGTAGGTAATTACTGAGCTAAAGTTAAAATTAGCTCACACATTTGCCATGAAGGATTTAGGAGCAGCTAAGAAAATACTTGGCATGAGTATTTCTAGAGATAGAAAAAATCACAGGCTGATTTTGTCTCAAGAGGATTATGTGAATAAGGTGTTGGAGAGGTTCTATATGCAGGATGCAAAATTGGTAAGCACACCTATGGCTGGACACTTCAAGTTGAGCAAAGAACAGTGTCCTAAATCACATGATGAGGTTGAGTACATGAGCAAAGTTTCATATGCTTTAGTAGTTGGGAGCTTAATGTATGCAATGGTATGTACTAGACCTAATATTGCCCAAGCAGTGGGAGTTGTCAGCAAGTTTATGGCCAATCCAAGAAAGGAACACTGGAAAGTAGTTCAGTGGATTCTCAAATATCTGAGAGGGACTAGTAGCAGGTATTTATGCTATGCAGGGTCAAACACTTCTCTACATGGGTATGTAGATTTAGATATGGCAGGTGACTTAGATGGCGGGAGAAGCACCATAGGATATGTGTTCACTATTGGTGGAATGGCGGTTAGCTAGATTTCAAAGTTGTAGAAGGTTGTTGCCTTGTCTACTACAGAGGCAAAATACATTGCAGTCATAGAGCCTAGCAAGGAAATGATATAGATGACACAGTTCATGGAAGAGTTGGGAAAGGAGTAAGAGAGTTGTAGATTGTATAGTGATAGTCAAAGTGCAATTCATTTGGCAAAAAATCAGCCTTTTATTCAAGAACCAAACATATATAGCTTAGGTACCACTTCATTCGACAGGTATTGGAGGATGTACAGTTGAAGCTGGAAAAGATCCATACGGATAAGAACCCTGCAGATATGTTAACAAAGTTGGTAACAAAGGAGAAGTTGAATCTTCATTCAACTTTTGTTGGTCTTCAAGATTGAACTTGAAGAGGGAGAAATAAGCCAAAGAAACAAGACAAAGGATGTTGCTGTACAAGTACAGGTGCAGCTGTTTATCTCCAAGTGGGAGCTTGTTAAGTTGTGGAGCTAAAAGCTTCACTATTATGCAAATGTGGAGGTTGCTAGGCTTAGCCAGTAACTGGCATTGATAGTATCATCAACATCAGTTAGGCATGGATCAGATTTGACTAACATCGGTTAGGGATCAGCCAACATCAGTCATATGTAGATCGACAACGACCGGCGTCGATCATCTGTGTGTGTGCATTTGTATGTATTTCTAGAATTATATTTGTTCTAATTTTAGGAGGATAGAGTGTTTACATGTAAAGACTAATTTTAGTCTTGAGTCTATGTTTCTAATTATTGTATGCCTTGGATCTTATTTAAGAGACCCATGGGGTAGTATTGTAATTAAGAAATCAAGTAAGCAAGGTCAATTAGATCTACAAGGTGCAAGATCAAGAAGATCAGCTGAAGCAAGGGAATAACAACTCAGTTATTGAGTTGATTGTAATTGATTGAGAGAGAGAACTCTTGAGAGAAATACTGTACACCCAAGAGGTGTGGGAAGAGTGAGATTTCTTCATTGTATTTTGGAAGAGTTTAATACAAGATTGGTTGTTTCTTATATCTCCTATTATTTGCTGTTTCTAATTTCTAGTTACTTATTACTTCTAGTTCAATTCTATGTTTAGTTGCTTATACAAAAGTAATCAATTGTACTCCAAGTTCCTAACAAAAATTATGGCATGTTGGGTCCTTGAGGGGATTAAAAAAGGGTGTTGGGGAGACCTGGGCCTCATGATTTTTTAGTGCAAGATGGTTATTATCCCATTTATAATTGATGGAGGTTACTATTTTATTAGGTCATGATGGGGACTTCATAGGGATTCATTCTCTACATTTAGCTCTGGAATGGAGACCTAGACCTCCTTTTGTGTCCAAGATGGTTATAAATCTACAAAAAAATGATTTACTAGTCCCCTGGGGACCCTGATGTCATCTTAATACCTGGGCATCATTTTAACCTAGGATGGTTTTTGGGCTAGTTAAAATTAATTGGTTGCCACACCAATCAAATGTGGTATTGGCTATTTTTGAACCACCTTTTTTGGTTGGATTCATTGGTTTTTGGGCCATGAGGGAGACTCTACTATGGAGACCTAGACCTCTAATTATGTCCAAGATGGCTTATGATCCAATAAAATTAGTCTTTTGGTCCTCTAGTTCCTAAACCATCCAAAATTACATGCTCATGAGCCCTTGGATTCTATTGTTTTTATACATGCTAGTCCCTATACTAGTTCCTTATGAGTTTTCTAATTTTGTTGTAATTAGTTTATTATGGATGGTTCCTACCCCAGTCAAGAGTGGTGGTCAATATTCCCTAGAGATCTGGACCTTCTTTTATGTCTAGGCTGGTTCTTGATCCAACTAAAATCAAATCATTAGTCCCCTAGTGACCCTAAGGGTTCCCCATGACCTAGGCTCATAACCTAGGCTAGCTTTTTGTCTAGTCAAAATTGGTTAGTTATTCAACTAGTCAAATGTGATATTGGATCTTCCCCTATTGGTTCTTGATCCATTCAAAATTGGTGGTCTATTCTTTTGGATGGGTTCTCATGGTGCTCCTGGTTTGTTATTTATAACTAGGAGGAGACCCAATCCTCTAATGGTTTCTTTGGTTGGGGTCCTTTTTATAATCTTGTTCATCTATTTCTAAGGGGATACCCAAACATCCTTATCTATCCATGGATGGTATCTACACCAGTTATCAAATTTGGGGTTATTATAATATGAACATGTATCAATTATGATCAATGAAGAAAATACCCCCAAGGCACTCTATGATATTGTTAGAGAAGAGGTACAATATATGTATGTGCATATATCACATGATTGTGGTATGCATGTATCACACTCAAATATACATGAAACATATTTGTGTGTAGAAATGAAATGATATGCTATCTACTAAAATGAATCAAGAAACATCTACGCTAAGGATCTAGTAAACATGGGAATGCTAAATATTTTTATTTTTTGAATGTTTTTTATAATTTATGGAATATTTGATTTTTTGGTATTTTTGAATTTTTTAGAAATTAAGGTGATTTATACTCATAATATGGTGAATCATACTGGTAATTCTACCAAAGAGCATGTATAAGTTTAATATTTGGATATGGAGAGTCAACAATAGTTTATGTATGTCTCATAGGAGTATATGGTTGTGAATAAATAGTAGTGTAAGTGGTGGTTCATGGAGCCTATTATTGTGTGATTTTTATTTTGTTAGGAGTAGTAAAAAATTGAACATGTTGAGTTACTCTATGGAATTTGGTATGTTGTGTAGGAGTAGATGAGGATTCTATGGAATCCACTATATATCTTTGGTTCAAAGGCCTCTCTAGTATAGTCCACCTAGAAAATGGGATTGCATGTTTTTAACACTTTCATGGATTATTAACCTTAGTAAGTTTTATGAATAATTGTATGGGAATGAACTTATCCTATTTAAGTGGATGTTCATATGGAATTCCAAAAAAGTGACTACCCTCTTTTTATAAATGTAGTTAATACACCCATGCACTATGAAAGGTACTACATGGAGTTTATGTATCTAAGGTTATCTAAATAACATATCAAAGACTCATGTTTATAGTATAACTGAAAATGTAATAACCACATGTGTTGGTCCAATATATAAAGGTAGGTCAATCTCACTGATAATGTGCTATGATGCCCCATCAAATGCTCTAACTATTTTGGTTGAAGGGTATAAATCATCATGTGTGTATCTCAAATGTGTGAGTAATATCATGGTACGTATGTTCTCAATTGAACTATTATCTATCATAACACTATGTATATGCTAATGATCAAGGTATGCTCAAATGAATAATGAATGAATATTTGAGTCATCATGTATAATTTCACTATCATAAAAATAAATTGATAGTATTTAAACCATATAAGGTGTTTTTCATGTATAAGTGCCAAAAATACCATCTAATGTCTTCCCATAATGTGGTGGAAAAGGATGTGCATGATATGCCATTTTCACTTCAAAGTCTTTTTCAGAATGATATTATAAAGGATTGTTAAATATCTTTTGGTTTTGATGGTCACTAGGTTGTGAACCTAAATGCTTGGGAGAATAATCAAAAGTGATTTGTTGGTTATCAATAATGTTTTGGATCTTTTGTTTTAATGTCTAACATATGTTTTTAGAATGCACAGGGTCTTGGTGATAGTTACAATATGCATTAAAACCATATCATTTTGGTATAGGTTGACTCATATCAACCTCTATAGAAGGATGGAGAGATATGAGATGAAGCTCCACAAGATTATTAAGTAGTGAAGTTGGAGACTCAAGTAATCATGTAAATTATTTCTTCAGTGCATTGGATAAAATGGGGCGATTAGGTTTTTGTGACACTACATTAGCCATTGTGGTTTTTTCCTTTTTAGGTTCTATAGGTTTTACCTTATAGTTTGGTTTGTGTAGTACCAAAAAAATTCATGATGTGATATTCTTGATATGATGTACAATGATGATGTAATGACATCTAAACTATGCTAAGTGGATTCTCTCTAACATTTTAGTCCCTAATCTCTCCCTATCTCTCTTTAGGCCCCTACCAAACCTCTCTTGTTGTCCTTTTTATTATTTTATTTCCTTATTTTGGACCTTTTTTAAGTAGGATGAAACTATCTTCTTTGGTTATAGAACCACCATTATCCATTACACCATCACCCCAAATATGATAGAATCATCATGGTAGTTTTACAAACTACCCTAAAAAAACTGTCACTAACAAGGCGGTTTCATAATACTATGTCATAATTGTGTAACTTAATAAGGAATTTCTATCACAAAAGGTGGTGATTGTATAACCACCCTTATAAATAAGGGTAGTTCCATCAACACTTATTCGTGTGTTAATTTAACTTCTAGAACTTTAGGTTTTCACATGTTTTCATGTTTTCTTCATGTTTCTTACCTTTTTTCACCTTGAGTCCACCTCATGTCTACCTATTTCACTCATACTCTTGTTTTGATCACTCCCCATCCTTCCTAAGTTTAACTTTCAATTAACCAGTAGTTAAACTCACCCTTGTAATTTTCATGCTTCTCCCACAAGTATACTAGTTTCAAATGAATTTTAGATCTAAAAATTTGTAATGAATATTGGTGTTCAAATATTTTTACATCCATAAACTAATTTACATTACTTTTGGGCTCCATCCTTGATTTTTTTTGTGTCAGACTTCATAGTTCTATAGAAGGGAAGTCATTAAATCAATAACCAGTTTATTATAATTAATATACTAGCCAATTGCTCTATTATGTGGATTAGTGTCATTTCATTCTCCTTTTTCCCATTATTCTTTTAATACCATCCTTGGTGAGAGATTTCCTTAAATCTTGTGTGAGCATAGGATATAGCACACTAAGGACAAAGTCAGATTAAATACATTTTTCTTTGCAACTGGTCTACACCTTGATCAGATTGGAGGTTTCTAGTTTTAGTTTTATTTGCTTATTTAGTATATTATAATATTTTATTTCATTTCCATTAATTATATTAGATTTAATTTTAGAAATTAAATAGATAGGAAAAAAAATATTTCTTTCTCTCCTCTTTCACAAAAAAGAAAGTAATAGTTAGTTTCTTTCTTTACTTGCTTACATACACATCATAATTCTTCTTGAAAGCATTCAAACTTGTATTCATATATTAGGTTAATTTTAGGAAAATATGACAATCATTTTTAGCTTTGAACAATCCATTTTTATTTTGAAACAAGCTTCTACTTCACAAACAAACAAGCATACATGCACATAGAAACCTAGGAAAATAAAGGGGTTTTATTTTAGCATTGACTTTATTTATTTGCATGAGATGAAAAAACTATTTTAAACTAAAAAAATAAAAACCTAAGTATTCACCTCAATTTAAGGAAAATCATTTAAATTTAGTGTGCATTCTACACTAAATCTAAATTATATAGCACCTCAGCATTGTATATTTGGCAAGTAATTCTCATGGATGTACCCTTAAGTTATTAAGAGCTTATTACTACTAAAACGCTCGCATCCACTATATCTTGTGCCAATTACTAATCTTTTAGTCTAATCATATGTTATTCTAATGACTAGGGTTTTTATATTTCTCAAAGTGATTTAAGCCTACTTATTATCATCCTCTACAAGATTTTGGACATGTACCTATTTTATAGCTTCTTAGACACTTGCATCCTAGTCAGACACCTACATTAATTCTAGTGTCATGTGACAAACTAAGTGTCAAGTGCCTTAAAGTCATCAAATTTTCAAATAAATCATATAATTATGGTCAATCTAAGTGATTTTAGTGAGATATTTCTAAAATGGGTTGGTATATATACAAGATCAACTTTTATTAATTCCTCACCTAGCATAGACCTAATAAACTCATAAGGAAACTTACCAAAGTTACCCAATCAAGCATTAAATTGAGAAAAGTTTTTGTATTCTCTCTTATTTCAATATTAGTCATAGGGACAACCCATCTATAGGTTTTAAGTAATAAAATATCACTCCATGAGCCATACTTTCCAAGTTACCAAGTGGGTCACTCTATGTACTTGATTATCACATGTTGTATCTTGATACACACATAAGCCAACATGTAGGGGATAAATACATATGTCTAAGGTCCTTTTCAGAGTTTGATAATTTGACAAAGAGAAAAAACCTATGCATGAGATCTAAACACACCAGAGTAAAGGCAATAGAAAAACCAAAATTTTCTAGGTGGTTACACCTAGATACAGTTTATATTCTATGCTAAACACCTGCATCTAAATCATATAGTAGTGTCAATACAACTACCTGATTTGACACAAACATGAGAGGCTTCAAAATGCAAATTTATAGAATCTAAAAATTATTTTAGGATCATGATCTAATCTACTTACAACCTATTTCATCCCAAATATACATATGGAAACTAAACCAACTAGGTACTCTTATTTCTAATTTATCACAATATTAATCAATGGTTTTACTTTCCATTTTTAGCATATCTTAGTATTATAAATTTAAAATATTACTTATCTAAGTTTTTAAATTAATTAGCATGATATATATGTGTTTACCACCCTTGTGATTTTTAATTTCTATATGCTTAACCCTATACTATATTAAACCATATCAATTTAGGTTTAAACATCTGGTGAACCCATCCTTTGTTTTTTGAACCAAACCCTAGTTTGCATGTAGGGTTTTCTCCTTCTTCCAAAACTTATTTGAGATTCATTAATTTAGTTTTTAGATATGATTTATTACATGGGCATAACTTAATAAATGTTTACTTATATCTTTGATCTAGGCCTTGTACTTGATTTCTTTTACATTGGGTTCAAATTTAAATTCCTTATATAGTCCCTTATTAAAGGCCATTCCAAGTCCCATCTTTTGGATTGTTTGTTTAATGTTTTTGATGATCAATATATTGCATATGAAGATCTTATGGCCTATAAAAAATATGCTCAAACTCCTTTTTCTTTTAATTATGATAATGAAAGAACTAATGGTGTAAATGCAAGTATTAACGAACATGTTGATACTCATATCATTATTTCATATGGTTATGAGTGCAATGATGTTTCCATTGGGTATGAAGAGCCTAGTTCTCTTATTTCTTCTCTTTTCAATGATGAAAGACCTAAAAAGTTACAAATGATAAATTTTGTTAGTGCCTCACATAAGGATCATATAATAGACATGCAACAAGTTAGCAGTCAATATGTTACAATTTAAAAGGTTTCATGAATTTATTCTCAAGATGAATCTAAAGTTGCATGATATTTTCCTATTTCCAATTATGCAAATGCTGAAACAATTGATTGCTTTCATTCTATTTCCAATTATACCATTAGTGAAATAAATAAGTATGCCTTATTTTTAAAATGATGTTAATGTTAAAAATCTTATCCTTTTTTTGGAACACCCAAATGAATATAGTGAAATTACTCCTCTTTCTCTAACTTATAATGATAAAATTAATGCACTACTTCCTCTCCTATCTTTTTTGAATGTAACAATGAAAATGCATGTGAAAGTCCTAAGAAAGATTTTACTAAAAATGCATTATTTAGGGATACCGTTAAATTAGCAAGTGAATTTGATTCTTCTCATTCAAAAATAAAGTCATATAAATAAAATAAAATCAAAAGTGCATGGCACATCAAAAAGGAAAATGTTGCATTAAATGTCTCTTTCTCCCATGATGATGATATATCAAATGTAGGAAGTGGCATTGTGTTTTCTTTCCATTCCTTAGAAAATATAAATGAAAGTGAACATTTCATCTTTACATCTATTGATATTGTAAACGAAGTATAAATTTTTTATTTTCCTTCCTCCTTTGAATTTTCTACTAAAAAAGAACATATTTTTTACAAGTGAAAATATTTCTCCTACTCCTACTGCATGTCATGAAATGTTAAGTAATATAGTGCATTACAATGATAATGATATAAACCTTCATGATATTCAATATGAAATTCTTGCATTTTTAATAAATGTTTCCTACCCATATGATGATCCCATTTTAGAGGGAAGAAAGAGCCTATCATTCCTATGTTTCACATGAATGGTAATTTACAACCTTTAATCAAACTTCCAACATCTTTACCAAACTCTACTTGTGATATGCTATTTATCATGACTATCATGGGGGATATTTAACAAAAAGTGAATACCTATAAATTTCATGTTTCCTCTTATGAGGCTACCTTTGATAATAATTTATTAGAGTAACAACCCCTTAATTGATATATTTTTGAATATCCTTATCCTTCAAACTTATCATGACTAAGTTCTCCTCATTTGATAGTCAAGGTAATCCTGCTAATCATTTGAAATAATATATACACTCCTTTGAACATTAGGCTATGGCTAGATTCTTGATATTAAAGTATTTCCATTTAAGTTTAGTTCAAGAGGCTCTTGATTGGTTTTATAGACTCCCAAATGGTTCCGTATCAACATTCAAAAAACTCAAAGATGTATTCATATCAAATTTTCATAGATATACCTTACCTAAGTTATCATTGGAATATTTGAAAGTATTAACATAAAATGAGGATGAATCCATTCAAGATCACGCTATTAGATTTAAGAATATATTCTATTCCTTAAATTATACCCCCTTGGATTTGGAAGTCCAATTCATATTTAGTAGGGGCCTTATTTCTCCACTTAGAGAAAGAGAATTTCACAAGCATTTTACTTAATTTTAAACCTTATATTGGGATGTGTATAAATATACATGTGCTCTAATGAATAAAAAAACTAAATTACGTATTTCTCCACATCAAGGCAAACATGGTACAAATAATGATTTCAAATAAAATAAGCAAAAAAAGAAGGGTAATGAACCAATTCAAAAACCTTATTCAGAATCAGCAGTGCATACTAAATAAAAAATAATAATTTAAAAAAAAAAAGGAAATAAACATACTTATACAATACCTCCTACAATTAAACCATATGCCTCTACAAAAATGCAACCAATTTAGTTTGATTAGTATTGAGATAGACCACATGATATATTATATACACAATTGGATAAATGGATGATAAAACTTACTCCTAATTATCATTACTCACCACATAGTTTTGAAAATGTTAAAGGAGACCATGTTTTCACTTATCATGGTATAAATGGGCATCATGATAATGATTATTTTACTCTTGAGTAAAAAATTACATAGTTGACAAATCAGGGACATATTACATTTTGAAAAGATACATGTAGATCCATTTAACCCACTTCTTATATAAGTTATTATAAGAGGGTCAAGACATGTTGTTGGTTCCCAGTTATACACCCCTAACATTCAACCTTGAATTCTGGAGAGGAATGGTAAACTGAAATGAGAAAACATTGAATATGACATTATGGCCAAGGAAGGGTTTAACATCGAAAGAGGACTAATTAAAGGAAATGACTGGGAGGCACCTACAAAGGGTATGGTTAATTCCTTACTAATTTTGTCTCTCCCTGAACCAAGTGAGAAAACCTACTGAGATAGCTTGCTCACATGAAGGAGTTTAATACTTCAATCTTTATGAGGATCATTGGTACAAAAATGGAAATATGACCAAATCATAACCAAACTTATACACTTTACCTGTGGAGGGTTGTCACACAAAATGCATAAATTATTTGTCATACAAAAGATACTAAAGACAGATGATCAGATGATTGAAATTTATATTTTGTAAAATATTCAACAAGGGTCAAATGAAAAAAATGTAGTGCTAGGATTTTGAGCACAAACTATAAGCACATTTCAAGTACACAAGATCTCATGTGTTTGTAAAGAAAATAACACTTATGATATGCAAACAACATGTTATCTATAAGTTTAAAATAGAGTGAAATCATATTTGTTTGAATGATAGATAAAGATTTAGATGGATATTAAATGAACACGGAGTAGTTCATAAGATATCTATACTACCTTCATTAACAAATGCTATTCAGTTTAAAAACTGGTAAAAATAAAATCATGCATAAATGATTATCAAAAGATTATAAGAAATATTTCAAATCACCATTTTATAACTCCCTCTATCTAAATTCATGAGCCTAGGACTACCCTTAAGAAGGCTATCAATGCTCTATTTTCAAATATTGAACTAGAAAGTATTTTATATTTTGATTACAAAATTTAGATGACTACCATAAAAAAAAATACATCAAACAACCAATCTATTAAACATGTAAGACATAACATTGTACTTATAAAACAAGAAGGAATGATAAAACATGATAGATTTCATTTAACAACTCAATCAAAATTGAATATAATATGTCTTGAAAATTATATAACATAGCACTATGCAAAATAATTCTATAACAAGGGAACCATCTTGAATGTTCTCAGAGCTTGCCAATGATTTTATAATAAAAATTAGTTTAGAACTAAAAAATCACACAGGGAGGACTCTCCAAGCTATAGCTTCAAACTCAAAAATTTAATCAACCCTTGTAAAGGGACATACCCCCTTATACAATTTTAGCTATGCCTAACATATTCCTAAAGATGCTCCAGCTAGAAAATTCTATTGTGGGGCTGGAATCTATTCAATGGTGTAACAAATATGATTCCTCAGATTATGATCATGCTTTTGTGATGTTGAAAAACCCTATACTCCACTACGGTGGAATATTTTTAGTTATATATGTGGACATCATTCCTACAAGGGGTAAAACAAACCTTTGTCCACTTGCACAACAAACAAAGATGTCCATTTCTCAAACAAAACAATAAAACAAAACAACCTCAAAAGGGCTGTACCACTAATGAGTAAGGTAAAATGGTTTCCAAATAGGAAATGAGAAAAAAGGAAATAGAAAAAAGAGAAGAAAAGAAGGAAGGGAGGAATGACATAACACCAACTTAGAATAAAAATAAATATTTGGTCATATTATAGAATCAATGTTGATGACCAAGTCCTTTGCCAACCTATTTTTGTATGAAGTATACCCTTCAAATATGGTGGTAAGAATCCTTTAGTCTGGGCTTGATTGGTATTTAAATTTGGAACTATATTCTTCAAGCTAACTCATGATATTTTTAAGCATTACCTGATTTTTCCTAAATAATGCTTTTAATTAGTCACAAAACTTTTTAAGTGACACCAACTCTCTAATATTTTGGATATCAAAGGCTCTGTGAGGTGAATCAATGAGGATTTTCAGGGCAATATCTAATGCCTCCTCCATCATGTCACATGTACCATCAAGGTTATCCATTTGTCTTAGGGTGGCTTCAATCTCCTTTGGGTTTGAGAGAGACTAATTTTCTCCATTTAAATCAAAAATGCCCTCATTAAGCACCATCAACTAATGCTTAATCACTAGCTGATATTCTCTGGGCTACTTATGATTATCCAAGGAGATGAAATTTTCTACTATTAAAGTTTCAACACTCATATTATAAATCTCATCCAACTTTGGCTTGATTTTCTCATAATTATTGATGTTTTCATCATAAATGAACATTTAGGAATCACATTCTCCTTGTTTATTTAAAATGTCATATAGACATTCTAGCACTGAGCAGATTATTTCTTTGGCTTGGGTGGTCAAATCCTTTTTTCAATAGTCCATGTAAATTTTTCTCATGTGTCTCATTTATCCTTAACTTGTTCTTTAATCCAAAGATGGGGTTTGGTCTAGAATCCCATTGGAGTCATAGATCTTGATGCTGGATTTGATGTACTAAATGCTCGTGTCACCAACATATTAGTTAAGGGGAGTGTCATTAGAGTAGGCTGAGAGCCTAACATAATATTCTCAACCTTCTCATTACTTTGTAACCTTATATCCTTTTCATCAACTCCTCATTCCCTTTTTTTCCCTAGATCTATCTACTCCAAGACTTCAAAACTTACCCTAACCTATTGGGATTTTAAGAGAAATTTATCTAAGGAACTTCCCTACTCTGTGGGCTAAGTAGAAGGCTCCACAACTAGTTTGTCCTCTACACTTAGTTTAGCAACCTAGATGGAAGAAGATATGGCATCCTCCTTGTCACCCTTGGGAAACTCTTCATAAATCACAGATTCAAAAAGTTTATGCTTAGTAGGTTCATAGACCTTGATATCAGGGAGAAGACCTTGGGATTGTTTAATTAAGGTATTACCTTTAGAGACTCCTATTTCAATAGTTTTATCCAATTGATCTACTTCTTTTTTTATTTTTAGAGGGGTAGGGGTACCCATTTCAAGGCTTGATCCGCTACCTTTCCCAATATCAACTTCTCCCTCTAGTGCTGAGCTTGATGCCATTAGAGGGGGAAGAACTTATGGTGCTACTTTGATAATTGCAATAATATATATTTGTTCCTCTTTTTATACTCCCACATTTTCATTACTAGTGGGGGCTTGATTATTATGCATAGACTCCTTCCTAATTTCATCACTCTTATCTTGGCTTGATGGTTGGGTGATAACATTTTATACAAACATATCCATGTCCCTAGAGATCATTTCCTTTTCTTGGGGAGCTTGAACCTATGAGCTACCTTAATCTCAACCTACATGTCATCAAAGGACAAAGGATCATCAAAATCCAAACATCTTCCTCATCATCTTTTCCATCCACTCTTAAGGGTCTTAACTATTTGAATAATCCCATGATTGGAGGTTTCACTAAGGTTTTTGGTCTTTCCCTTGGAGTTATATGTCCAGTCTTCCCCTGTGGAGGAGTGAAATCCCTTTATTTCTTCATTACCTCCATGATCAACCTTCTCTCATCTAAATCATCTTCATCACTCATATCCCTTAACCTCTAGGCATATGAGAACTTATCTTCTTATGGCTTCACAAAGGTTTCATTAGGGGGCAGGTCCTTGAACATTACCTCTTTCCTTTTCTTGGGGCTTCACATTAGAGGCTACAATGCTTTCTTTGTTATCTTAGGCCTTAGTTTATCCAATTATTCCACTCCTCCTCTCTTCCTTGTGTAAGTATTTGGGGAATGATTTAATGTTGGTTGTTGTGTAGCTGGGGTAAGTGAGGCAACAACATGAATAGTTGGCATTATGGGAGCTCCCTCAGTTATGATGGATATGGGAGTGGCACTAGCCATTTGCACTTCTCTTATGATTATTTTATCCTAGTTATCTTCTAGACTTGTCAAATTTGAAAATGACATCCCTATTTTGGATTGGGTGGCTGTTATTAATTTTACATCAATATTTTTAGAGAAGTTGACATCACTCACCTTTCACTTCCTGTTGCCTCTTTCCACTATTGATGGTGTTGGAGGATCTCTCGTGTATGATGGTAGGAACACTTTGAGTTATACAACCTATCAAAGTTATCAAATGGAAGGGGTTTCATATGTAATGAGGTCAACCCCATGCTATTTCAGCCACCTACATGTTATCCTCATAATAGGAAAATCCCTCAATGTAATAGAATCATTTTCCTTGGTAGTGAAATCTACCTGTGCTATAGGCTATGTTTCAATATTCTTTTATATATATATATATATACTGATGCCACTATCATATTGTCATCCACCATGTCTTTAGGGATGGGGGTGATGTTATAGGTGAGTAATTCCTACACAATGAGTCTCATGTGGTCTATTTTTTTGACCTCTTCCTTAGTGGTGTATTTAGACTAGATATCTTCAAAGTGTGATTGGTACAAGATTACACCTATTGTAGTATTTATCAACTATCTTATATCATAGTTAGGTATGGGATAATTTTTTAAAATATTGTAGAGGACCATTTACTACTCCAATCCCTTTACTTTAGCTAGAGAAGGACATGTGTAATATCTTATTTCCACTAGGAACTTGAAAGGATTGTTTATTTTATTAGCTGCAATCATTTCATGTGGGTGCACCATTTGTCTGTATAATTCCATGATAGAAACTTTGTCATCTATGTACCTTGGAAATTTATGAGGGGCCCTTGAGTAGCCACTCACCTTAATGTATGTGAAAATTTTGAACTGAATATATGAAGTGCCAAATCTATCAATTATATCTCAAGTTACCTTGGTCATTCTATTCATACTTCTCAAAGGGAAGAAAATGCTCATCATAACATTGAAGAAACAATTATATACTCTATAATAGTTACTCTTGAACCCTTATAAAGTGACCTCTAAGTAAATATCATATATCTTTAATCTTAAAATATTCCTAGTAATACCTGGGAAGGTCCTATTGTGCACTAGGTTATACATCAAATAGGAAGACATATAAAAAGTACCCATGAATTTTTCCTTCATGAAGATTGAACTATGTAATTACATCATTTGGTTCTATGAGTTATTTCTCAAGAGAGTTGCCTAGTCTAACTTCTTTTGCCCTTCCAACATGTAGATGAGGACTAGAAACATCCATGGTTCAAACTTTTTTACGGTGGGTACTCCATAGACCCTGGCAACTATGGCAATAATATACTGAGGCAACTCATTGAATTATATCAATTTTTGGTTTATTGACAACTGAGAGACATTTTTCCTCTTCTTTTCAAGCTGGCAAGAATTCACAATGTTGTATAACATCTTATCATCTATCTCTATGTATTGTTGGCACTCCTCCATGGTAAGCATGATACTATCAAGTTGGGGAGGGATTTCAAGCATGGAATTGAGGGCCCTAGGTGTGAATGAACATAAAAATGATTGACTCTCATCCACAATAGTCCTAGTGTCTGGGTGATAAACTTGGGCACATTTAATAACTAGATTAGCATATGGGGCAGCCAAAGGAAATGCTATCATAAGGACCATGTAACTCATCTTGAGGTTGGTGACAATTGGGAGAGCATTTGACCACTATAAAACATTCAACAGAGCTATGAAATCTAACCCTTGAATATTTGTGTCTCTAATTTCATCAAGAATTGATATAATATTATTTTTCACTATTTTAAAAGATGAAGACATTTATTCTTAGCTCACTAAATGTAATACCAAAAGATAGAATTAATTATTCACACTAATAACTCTCCAAACACCCTCAAACTCCATTTAGGAAGATAACACTAGAGAGTCAAAGAATACTTACTAGTAATATTGAGAGTTACATAGATGGAATTAGAAAATCCTTGAAGAATTCATTGTGATCACTAGTCTTCATGTTGTAAGTAGCTTCTGGCACATAGATCACCTGAAGGCATGAGTATTAGCTCTGAATGCAAAGGGTGAATTAAAATGAAGAGAAATACTTTGTTATAATCCATTGCACTTTAAGATTAAGGTTACCATTAATGCTTTGAAGTGAAATATATAATTACCAACTACTACATTGATTACTCAAGTAACCTTTTGAAAAATGGAGGGAAGCATGTTGGAATCTTTATTTGTAACATGTGGACCCACTTAAGCAAGTTTCACCTTTTAGCACCTCTTTAGGTTCATGAGGGGTTTTTTAACCTTCTAACCCATCACTTCCCTCATTACAATGTTGCAATACATCCTGAGTCTTTAATGGAATGTATAAATGCCACATGTCATCACCTTAGGCACTCGATCCTCTAGGGACCTCTTAAACCTTGCCTAAATTCCATGTGAGGCAATCTTAGAAAAGGGCCCAATCATTAAAATCTTTGAGATCCTACCATGTGTCCTTAGTCTTCCTTACATGCTCTGGTACTTGCACCTCAAAGACCTTTTGAAATTTGACCAATGAAAGGTAAATAGGGTGATCTTGAGATGAGGATAAAAACTCAAAAACCTTGAAGAGCTAACATGTGGCATCCTCTTTAACAATTTACTCAAACATTCAAACCCTAAGAATTTTTTGTATGTTATTAATAAAAACCAATTGGGACATTCTTTAGAAAGAGACCCAAAACTTAAAACCCCTAAGAATCCACCATGTGTCCCAACTAGACTAAGCTTGGATTTTCAGTCACTTACTTAAATTCACACCATTATTTTGATATGAGGAGTGCAAGATTCTCCCAACACCCAAAAATACTTTCATAACTTAATAATTGAAACCACTGAAGGTGCAACATAGATACTTCCTTTAGAGTTATTGAGAATATCTTGTATCTTCAATAAATTCCCCTTGGGAGTTTAGCTAGGAGTGGAAGAACACTCCCACTTGGTAAGACAAAGGAGATGATTAATTATGAACATATATTATGACCTTTTAAAGGACTGGGGTAAGTAACTAAACATTGACACTCATTTAGTTTGGACATGGGAATTTATGTGATAGGGGCCTAATTGACTTAGTGAAATTTTGGGCACTAGCATAGGCTCTTGCTCGAGGATGGGTACCCATAGTGGGTAAATAGAGAACACTAGACTAGTTGCTTATCCATTGGGTCATGGGGTCTAAGGATTTCATCATAGAAGCATGGAAAAACAAGGTAACCAAGAACAAACATAATGAAAGAAAAGGAAAAATGCAAACTATAAATATTCAAAATGTAATGGGACCACAAAGACAAAAAGGATAACACACCATATACATATATACAAAGGTAATCATGGGCTCAATCTAAGAAATGCTTGAGATGTCTATCATTAATCTATAGTTATAAAATTTCTCCATTAATATCTCTGAGATAGAATGTATGATTCCCTATCTAATAATCAATAATGTAGGGGCCCATCCATAGGTAATCAAATTTACCATGATTTCCCATGTCCTCATGCCTGATATCCTAGAGGAGAACTAGATCACTAATCTGAAGAGCTCTTGGGGTGACTTTCTTATCAAATATCATTTTGAGATGCTTGTTGAACTTTACATGCCTTTTATGAGCTTGTCTTCGAGAATCATCGAGTTTGGTGATTTGGTCAATCCTCTCTTCATAGTGGTTTATTTTTTTTCACTATCAACCATTTGTTGCATGAATTGGTAACTGGGAAACTATAGCTTCAAGGGTAAGACAACTTAAGTTCCATAAACAAGCTCAAAGGGGATTTTCCTAGTAGATCTCTTTGGAGTCAAGCCTATCTGCCTAGACAGTGAACTTCAACTGTTCACCCCACTTTTATTATTAGCATTTGAAGTTATTTTGATGATCTTCAATAGGTTCTTATTACTAGACTCAGCTTTCCCATTTCATTATGGATTATTATTGGAGGCATATGCTAAATTAATCCCATAGTATTCACATAATTTAATTAATTATTTGACTCTAAAATACATAACATTGTCACACACAATTTTGATCAGTGCCCCAACATGATAAATCATGTTATTTAATAGGAAATTGATGACTACCTAGTGGGTTGATTTCTTAATGGGGATTGTTTCAACCCATTATGTGAAGTAGTTGATAGCCACTAGGATCCATTTGTGACTATCACTTGAAGCATTTGATATTTCACCTATAAAGTCCATCCCTAATTTTTTGAAAGGTCCCTTGATAGAGACTAGCTATAAGGTAAGTGATATATATGCCTTCATTATTCTAGAGAATCACTAGTATTCTTCACATCTTCTTACCATCATATCCACATCTTTGAATAATGTGGGCCACCAATACCCAGCCCTCAAGATTTTTTGTGTAGTGAATTTAGGAGTGAAGTGACCACCACACACACCACTATGAAATCTTTAACCATTGAAGAGATATGTTTCTCCACTAAACATCTCAAGAGAACACCATTTGGGTTCTTCTAGGCTAAGTCATCTTGTAAGAGGAAATACTTTTAGGACACTAACTTTAGTGTCCTTTAATTTTTATCTAAATGGGAGGGACAATTTAGAGTATTTAGATAATAGAATATATATTTGTACCATGGGGATTGGATATACTTATATTTAGGGTTATCAACTACCTCTTATATATTATTTACTTCTACATCCTATAAATTTGATTCAGTCATTAGCTTAGCTAGACCCATGCCTCTGACCAACTTAGTAGTCTATATATCCAAGCCATATTATTGAAGTTTATTGACCCATCAACACCTTTTTTTAGTAGATTCATTTTGAGTTAATATGCCCTTCACCATTATGTGAGGAACATAGACCATAATGTTTGAATTTAAAATGTAAGATCTGAATTGCTTGACAACCTTTAAAAGGGCAAAGGCTTGTTTCTCCATTATGGTATATCTTAGCTCATATCCTTGTAATGCTTTGTTGAAAAAGGGAATAGGATACTCATGGGGCTTCATCATTATTTTTTAGTAGCACCATGGAAATAGTGTGTATAGAGGCAAATGAAAATATTTGGAAATCTTTTCTATACTCTAGAATAGCGAACACCCAAGCAATTTTCAAGGTAACTTTGATAACCTAAAATGACTAGATGGCCTTCACCGCCCACTTTATATTTTGATCCTTCTTCAACATTGAAGTGATAGGTAGGGTAATTTTTGCAAAGTTGGAAACAAGCCGTTTAACAAAAATAATCTAGCCAAAGAAGGATTGAATACCTTTTATGGTTTGTGGGATAGGTAATTTATCGATGGCCTCGACCCTTTTAGGATCTATCATGACACCTTGGTGGGACACAATATGTCCTAGTAATTTTACCTTTTTTACCCCAAAGTGGAATTTTTTGGGATTGAGGGAAATCCCAAACTCCCTACATCTGACAAACATTTATTCTAAATGCATCAAGTGGTCACTTCTTCTCCTGGAGTATACTATAATATCATCTTAGTATATAATAATGAATTGGTTGATTACTGTGGTGAAGGATACTTCCATGGCTCTTTGAAAAGTGTCACTTACATTCATCAAACCAAAATTTATTTGAATATACATATAGATACCCCATGGGGTAATGAAAGAAGTATTGGACCTTTTAGATTCCTTTACCACCACTTGGTTATAACAAAAAAATCCATCTATATTCACCAACAACTTAGATTTGGTGAAATCTTGGAGCATGTTATCCATGTTAGGTAATGGATAATTGTCCTTCAGAGAAGCCTTGTTTAGGTTTTGAAAATTAATGCAGAGCTGGATGTCTTCATTTTTATTTCTAACAGGGACTAGGTTTACCACCCATGATGAATACCTAATGGGTTGAATGATCCCACCATCTATTATTTTTTTCAATTATTCCTACATATTATTGGATAAGATGGGGTTGATGGGCTACTACTTTTAGCATAATGGTTTTGCATTGGGGTGAAGAGGAATAACATGCTAGAACAAATATTCTCTATAAGATTTCAACTCTGAATATGACCATGCTAGGAAATCTTGGCACCTTTTTAATAGAATGATGAATGATCCATTTTATTTTTCACTCAAGTGAGTACCAAGCTAAATATTCCTTGGATTTTCTGCTATCCCAATATTAATTTTAGTCACATCTTGACATAGAAATGTTTCTAGATTTGACTCTATCATCTCCATCAAAGGCTATTTCTAGACTAACCAATCCCCTAGGGATAGTATTAGTCCTTAATTAGATTATTTCCTTTCCATAAAAGGTTTTTTTTCCATCACAAACCTATACCATAGAGTCCCAATTTGTAATGGTTCCCCTCAACTCATCCATACAACACAAAAACATCTTTATTTGGTCATCATTGTCAAAGACTTGCTAGTGATCAATGTTATCTAAGACAGAGGGTGTTACCAATATCTCAACCTCATACTCATAAGAAGGACTTCCATGTTCAACTTTAAATTTTTTAACCCTCTTCATTAACATATTTACCATGTGATTAAGTTCTCAAGCATGGTACTTAATATTAAAGGTGTTAAACCATTCCAAGTAGTCCCATATATTATTTTGGTATTACTTCAACCTATTATATTTCATTGTGTAAATAGTTTGGACTTATTTCACCACTAGTTTTGAATCACTATTAACCAACAACTTCTTGAACCTATATTCTTGAGCAATCTGGAGACTGATCAGGAGTGCTTTATATTCTACAATATTATTCATGTAATCAAAGGCTAATTGAAGAGACTACTTATAAACCTAACCCTTAGGGGTATAAAAACAACCCTATCCCCATTTATGATAATTTAATATGATCCATAAAAATGCATGATCTAAATGGAGTCTTCATCATTGACACTAGAGTCAGGAGGTAGCTCTATGTAGTCAACACCTCCCACAAAACTCCCAATGTTTATATCCACATATAAAACTTCATTCAATTGGTACTTAGGATCCTCTAAGACATAGATAATTTACTACTCATGGTTTAAGCATACCATTTTCCCATCTAGTGGTATAGTGACATAGGATAGATCCTTCTGAGCACTACCTCCAATACTAGTTGCCCATTTTTTGGAGAGCAACATACGCCATTTTGGTGAACAATCTACAACAATGACATCTATACTACAAAATTTTCCAGGGTATTATGTGAGTTAAACCACCAATCTTTTGACTATGCCAACAATAGGTACTTTTATATAATCCATATAAAGGCACCATCCATATGCTATAGTTATCCTTATGCAAAGCTCATTCAACACATCTAGTGACATGATATTACAAGATGAATTGGAGTCAAACATGAAGTTATGGATAATTAGTCCATTAATTAAGAAGGTAGTATAAAATGGGTCAACATTCGTCTGACTTTCTACCAATGTTATTCCCAAGTATACCTCTAGGTGGTACTGAAGAGACCTTAAAGTGTTCTTACCTTCCACAAAGAGAGTGAGAGGAAACTCAGCTTCAAAAATTTCATTGGTAGTGATTTTCTCTGTGAATCCTAAATACTTAAAAGCTCTTTTCCTATGCTTTGAGATTCTAAGCAATTCTATAAAGGTTATCATGAATTTTAGTTGACTTAATACATGGGACACATCATAAATATTATATTTGGGAAAAGGAATTTTAAAAGATAGGTTTGTAACATTTTCATTTGGGATGTATCCTTTAAGAGTCAGGGGAATAAAATTAGGGGAACTAACATTCTTAACTTCACTTTTCAAGGGAGGCTTCCTAGGTTCATCCTTCCTAGGAATGATAGACAAAAAAGGAGTTCAATTCTTGGCTTGGGTATTTCTTGGTTTGACACTATAAGATGTAGAACCAGGCTTGGTGGAACCTTGGGCTTCCTTAATCCCTATGGTCCCTTTTTCTTTAGTCCCTACTCTAGGAGAAATAGAATATTATATTTTAGAGGATTACTTTGGTCCTTACTTCTCAAATTATACTCCTTTTCTTAAGATATTATAGCATGGATCATCATCTACCAATATTCAATCAATGGAGAGGAGTATCCATGTTTTTATTTCATCATTGATCTTAAGAACTCAAAGTCATGAACTAGTAACTCATACTCATGCATCATGTTTATTTCATAGACAAAATCTAGGAATAAGACCCTTACCTTTTCATATGCTCTCTAGAATGATCAAGCATTAGTATCACTCCTCTATTGATGGAAAAATAACCATCATAACTAGTTCATAAAGTTGGAACATAAAACATTCATATGCTGGGGTATCCTCAAAATTAGAGATAATTAAGGCATTCATGACTTCCTCTTTGAAAGTGTAACTTTCAATTTCCTAGAATTCAATAATGTAGATATTATCTTCATCAAATGTAGTTTTAAAGTCATTTACATCTTGACCACCATCACCAATTGTGACATAAGGGGGATGAGGAAGGAAACACGTATCACACCAGTCTATGTCACAATCAATTATGTTGAGTTTTATAGTTATAGGATTTGGTACTTCCCTTCCACTTCCTCAATTCTGATTTCTTTTGTGTCTATCATCCCTCATTAGGCCTTTTCCCCTATCATTATTTTTGGCTTGGAAAGGTGGATTGAATTTACCATGATCTAAAGGATGATTCTTTTCATCTCTCTTATGATCTCTCTTGTTATCATGGTTAGTAGGACCTTGAGATAGTGCCTTTTCAATTCTAACCAATTTATAAGAGATTTCCTTCACTATAATGGCCAAAGTCTTTACCATTTCCTCTAGGTGTATACTCTTTTAGGATGACTAAGGGTTTTTAGGATTCACCAACTTGACATTGGCCCTCTTATTCAAAGGATTACCCATAACTATGATATTATTTTCTATTTGGATAGCCAACTTGAAATCCATCCATATATTTATGGGAGCCTTATCTCCAAGATAATAGGCTACCTTCTTATCAAATACATCACAATACTTAATAAAAGAAGTAATACCACTAGGTCTAATATCTTCTAGTAGCCTCCTTACTACCTTACTAAATCTAGAATTGAAATCCTTCACACACTCGTTAATATTCTTCTTAAGGTTCTCAAAGTCGGCAAGTGACAATCTAGGGTGTATACTATCACCATATTACATTTTAAATGAATCAATCATAGATTTGCATGTTTATATTAATTTATTAGGGAGGGATTTAAACCATTCCCTAACTTCATCCTTAAGTGTGTTCACAAAGAGTTTTATACATACATCTTCCAGATCTATCTCATAATCCTGAATGACATTTAAGAATGCTTTTAGATGCTATTCCCTAGACACTGTATTATTCCCTTGAAACTTAGGTAGTACATTTTTAATCTTCATAGGGACCTCATTATGGAAACTAGGCATTCTATTAAAATTAATAGGTCTAAACCTTGGGATCATAAATGGTCTACGTATATTAGCCAATTCTTGATCATCATCTCCATAATTATCATTATTTGCATTAAACATCATTCTCCTCAACTCATGGTCTCCCATCTTTGAATTTGAAGATGAAGATGAACCAGGGGATGGTTGAGGATGAATGTTATGTAAAGGAATTGAAGGAGGGGAAACATAGTGAATCTTTAATGGCCTAGTAGGAGGAGAAAGACTCCTTTGTAGAGAAGGATCTTGACTCATGGGGAGTTCAAATTTATCATAAGCACTCTGGTATCCTTTAACTAAAGGGATATTATAGAAAAGGGGGTAAATATAATGGGGAACAAACTGATCAGGTCTTATTTGATTACCTAAGCTCTAGCCCATAATAGGTTTCTACACTTGTTTTCTTCTAGATGGGACTTTTGACTCAAGGACAAGCTCTTTTGATGGGTTCCTCTAAAAGGAAGACATAATATCCTCCATGTTTGTAGATATAAATTTTTTTATTCAAAACAGAGAAGGGAGAATATAGTAAGCACTGGTATTTAAACCTTTATATAATGGAGTCATTTACTAGAAGGAAGACTTCTAGACTAGAAAAATAAAGCTATACACAATAACTGATGAGATATCAACCCTTAGACATTGCAAACAAACTCAAGAGTATAGAGTACTTTTATCAAAATAGGGGTGAATATCCTCAATAGAGTCATCTAAAAGGATATAAAGATGCCAATGAGCCTAATATGAATATCTCATTTTAGTAACAATAAAGAGTGAAATAAATAAAACACTTATAACTCTTCTAAAAGCATGTTCCTGTAACAAAGGTAACAAAATATGTCCCCAACAATGACATTAGAAAAGTGTTGGTTCTTATTTTTACACCCCTAATTCTCAACCTTTCATTCTTGAGAAGAATGGTAAACTAAAATGAGAAACCACTAAATATGTCATTATGGCCAGGGAAGGGTTTAACATCAAAAGAGGACTAAAGCAATACTAAAAATCACCCTTCAATAAGTCCATTAAATTGAATTCATGAGCCTTGGACTACCTTTAATAAGTTTATCAATGCTCTATTTTCAAATCTTGAACTAGAAAGGATTTTATATTCTGATTACAAACCCTAGATGACTACCATAAAAAAGAATACATCATAAAACCAATCTAATAAACATGTAAGATATAATATTGTACTTCAACAATAATAAGGAATGATAAACCTTAATATATTTCATTTAATAACTAAATCAAAATTGCATATAATATGTCTTGAAAATTATATGATAGAGCACCATGCAAAACAATTATGTAAGAAGGGAAACATCTTGAATGTTCTCAAAGCTTGCCAATGATTTTATAACAAAAATCAATTTGGAACCATAAAATCACACAAGGAGGACTCTCCAAGCTATACCTTCAAACTCAAAAATTTAACCAACCCTTGTAAAGGGACATACCCCCTTTACTTATACAATTTTAGCTATGCCTAAAATATTCCTAAAGATGCTCCAACTAGAAAATTATTTTGTGAGATTGGAATCTATTCAATGGTGTAAAAAATATGATTCCTCAAATTATGATCATTCCTATGTGATGATGAAAAACTCGATACTTCACTATGGTGGAATATTTTTAGTTATATACTAGAGATCATTCCTACAAGGGGCAAAACAAACCTTTATCCACTTGTACAACAAACAAAGATGTCCCTTTCTAAAAAAAAACAACAAAACAAAATAACCTCAAAAGGGACATGGCACTAATGAGAAAGTTACAATGGTCTCCTAATGGGAAACAAGAAAAAAGGAAACAATAAAGAGAGAATAAAAGAAGGAAGGGAGGAATGGCATAACACCAACTCATAAGAAACTGAAATATTTGGTCATGTTGCTAAATCAATGTTGATGATCAAGTCCTTTGCCAGTGTATTTTTGTATTTTGTTTACCTTTCAATTATGGTGGAAATAATCCTTTGTTCTGGGCCTACTTGGTATTTGAATTTGGCACTATATTCTTCAAGCCAACTCATAATCTTTTAGAGCATTACCTACTTTTTATTGACTAATGCTTTTAATTGGTCACAAGAATTTTCAAGTGACTCTAGCTCTCTAATATTTTGGATATCAAAGGCTTCATGAGGTACATCACTGAGGATTTTTAGGGAAATACCTAATGTCTCCTCCATTATGTCACATGAACCATCAAGTTTCACCATCTACCTTAGGGTGGATTCAATCTCCTTCTTTGCATATGAGAGAGACTACTTTTCTCTATTTAATTAAAAAACACCCTCTTTAAGCACCACCAACTGATGCTTAATCACTAGTTGATATTCTCTAGGCTACTTATGATCATCCAAGGAGATGATATTTTATGATATTAAAGTGTCAATGCCCATATTATAAATCTCATCCAATTTTAGCCTAAGTTTCTCCTAATTCTTGATGTTTTCATTATAAATGAACATCTGGGAATCACATTCTCCTTGTTTATCTAGTATGTTAGCTAGACATTCTAGTGCCGAGTGGATTAGTTCTTTAACTCAGGTGGTCAAATCCTTTTTCTAATATTTTATGGCCTAGGATCTAGTTTTCAAGTCCTTTCCATAGCCAAAATCAAGCACACCTAATGAAATTATAGGATCATCTGGGGCCTTGCTCAAAGTTGGGGTTACTAACTTGGGCTCACTCAGTAGCTTTTTCAAGTACTAGACCATGGCCTAGTTCTATGACTTCAGCTCCCCCATTGAAGCTTTATCTTTATCCATTTGGTGTACCACCATGCTTACCATGACTTATGATCTATGATTTATTTCATTCCTTGATGTCTCCCATATATCATATCGATACATTACATATCTCTCAAGGGCAATATCCATCTTTATAGCTCCTAGTGGAAGAATAGCTATTTCCTACATTCTTTCCCCTATCTCATAGAAAGTGGTTCATGAGTGTGTTTTAGATTTCTTAAGGGGCTTAGCCTTGTATGCTTGAGTGATTGTAATTACATCTATATCCCCCATTTTTCTCATGAGGTCCAATTTATCCTTAACTTCTTCTTTGATCCAAAGAAGGGGTCTAGTCTAGAATCCCATTGGAGTTGTGGATCTTGATGCTAGATTTGATGCACTAAATGGTTGTATCATAGGCATATTGGTTAAAGGGAGTGTCACTGGAGTAGGTTAAGAGCCTAACACAATATTATCAGCCTCCTCATTACTTTTTGACCTGGTATCCTTTTCATCAACTCCTCACTCCCTTTTTTTGCCTTGCTCTATCTGATTTAGGACTTCAAAAATTACCCTGACCTATTGGGATTCCAAGAATAATTTGTCTATGGAACTTCCCTACTCTATGGGATGAGTAGAAGGATCCATAACTAGTTTGTCCTCTAAACTTGGTTGATAAAATTGGATGGAAGAAGCTATGTTGTCTTCTTTATCTCCCTTGGGAAACTCTTCACCAATCACAACTTCAACATCTTTATGCTTAGTAGGATCATGGACCTTAATATGGGGGAGAAGACCCTAGGGTGCTTCAATTGAGGTAGTAACTTTAGAGATTCCTATTTCAACAATTTTATCTAATTGATCTAATTTTTTATTTATTTTTAGAGGGGTAGGGGTACCCATTTATAGGATTGATCCCCTACCTTCCCCAATATTAACTTATCCCTCTAGTGTCGAGCTTGATGCCATTAGAGGGGGAAGAACCTATGGTACTACTTCGACATCTATAATAACATCCATTTATTCCTCTTTCTATACTCCCACCTTTTCATTAATGGCGGGGGATTGATTATTATGCATTACCTCCTTGATTTCATCCCTAAACTCCTATACATTCTTAATTTCATCACCCTTTTCTTGGCTCAGTGGTTAGGTGATAGCATTTTCTACAAACATCTCTATGTCTAAGGAGATCATTTCCTTTTCTTGGGGAGCTTGAACCTATGTAGCCACCTCAATCCTGACCTTCAACACATCATCAAAGGATAAATGATCATCTAAAGCCAAATAATCTTCCTCATCATATTTGCCTTCCACTCTTGAGTGTCCTAACTATTCAAACAATCTCATGGTCAGAGGTTTTACTAGGGTCTATGGTTTTCCCTCAATGTTCTATGTTTGATCTTCACCTGAGGAGGAGTGAAAGCCCTTTGTTTCTTCATTACCTCTATGATCAACCTTCCCTCATCTGAATCCTCTTCATCACTCATATTCCTTAACCTCTGGGAATATTAGGACTTATCTTCTTATAGATTCACAGAGGTTTCCTTGGGGTGTAGGTCCTTGAAAATTACCTCTTTTATTTTCTTGGGGATCCCTATCAGAGGTTGTGATGATTTCTTGGTTCTCTTAGGCCTTGGCTACTCCAATTCTTCCACTCCTCCTCTCTTCCTCATGTAAGTGTTTGAGGAATGATTGAATGCTAGTTGTTATGTAGGTAGGATAAGTAGGGCAACAACTTGAACAACTAATATTATGTTTGCTCCCTTAGTTGTGATGGATATGGGAGTGACACTAGCTAATTGCACCTCTCCTATAATTATTTTATCCTAGTTTTCTACTAGACTTGTCAACTTTGAAAATGACATCCTTGTTTTGAATTGGGCAATTGTTATTGATTATACATCAATATTTTTTGAGAAGTCAACATCACTCACATTTTGCTTCTCCTTGCCTCTTGCCACTATTAATAGTGTTGGAGGATCACCCATGTATGTTGTTAGGAATGCTTTAAGCTCCATAACCTATCGATGTTCTCAGAGGGTGGGGGTGTCATATGTACTAAGGTAAACCCCATGCTCCTTTAATCACCTAAATTTTTTCCTCATAATAGGAAAATCCCTCCATATAATGGAGTCATTTTCCTTGGCAGTGAAATTTACCTATGCTATAGGTTACATTTCAATATTCTTTTCTCTATATACTAATGCTACTATCATCTTGTCATTTTCCATGTCTTTAGGAATGGGGGCAATGTTGTAGGTGAGTAATTCATACACAATGAGTCTTTTGTAGTCTATTTTTTACCTCCTTAGTGGTACAATTAGACTAGATACCTTCAAAGTGTGATTGGTGTAAGATTACACATATTACAGTATTTATCAACCATCTTATATCATAGTTAGGTTTAGGAAACATTTTGTCAATCCTATAGAGGCCCATTTCCTAATCTAATCCATTTGATTTATTTAGAGCATGACATGTGTAATATCCTATTTCCATTGGGAATTTCAAAGGATTGTTTATTTTCTTGGCTACAATCATTTCATGTAGATGCATTATTTATCTACACAATTCCATTACAGTAAATTTATCATCAATGTACCTTGAAAATTTTGAGGGGCCCATAAGTAGCCACTCACCTTGATGTATGTGAATATCTAAATTGAATATATGAGGCGATGAATTTGTCAATTATCTCTCTGGCTACCGTGGTCATTCTATTCAGACCTCTAAAAGGGAAGAAAATGCTCATCATACCATGAAATAAATAATTGTATAATATATAATAATTACTCTTGAACCTTTCTAAAGTGACCTCTAGGTAAATCTCATATATCTTTAATCCTGAAAGATTATTGATAAGACCTGGGAAGGTCCTATTGTGCATCAGGCTATACATAAAATAGGAAGACATATCAAAAATACCTATGAATTATTCCTTCAAGAAGATTTCATTGCATAATTACATCATTTGTTTATGTAAGTTATTAATCAACATAATTGCCTAGTCTAACTTATTTTACCCTTCCAACTGTAGATGAGGACTAAAAATATCCATGGTTTAAGATTTTCTATTATGGGTACTCCATAGACCCTGGTGGCCATGACGATAATATATTGAGGTAAGTCATTAAATTCTATCAATTTAATGTTTCTTGACAATTGAGAGAGCTTTTGCCTCTTCTTTGCAAGTCAAAAAGAATTCATAATGTCCCATAACATCTTATCATGTGTTTTTACATATTGTTGCCACTCCTCCATGGTAATCATGATACTATTATGTTGGGTAGGGATTCCAAGCATGGCACTGAGGGCGGTGTGAATGAACATAAAACTAATTGAATTCCATCTAAAATAGTCCTAGTGTCTGGGTGATAGACTCAGGCACATGTAATAACTTGTTAAAGATATGGGGTAGCCAAAGGGAATGTTGTCATAGGGACCATGTAACTCATCTTGAGGCTGGTGACAATTGGGAGAGGATTTGGCCACTGTAAAACATTTAACAGATCTATGCAATCTAACCCTTGAATATTTGTATCTCTAATTTCATCAAGAATGGATGTAATATTTCTTTCCACTATTTTATAAGGTGAAACCATTTCTTCCTAACTCATTAAATGTAATACCAAAATCTAGAATGAATTCTTCACACTAATAACTCTCTAAACACCCTCAAATTCCCTTTAGGAACACAACACTAGAGAGTCAAGGAACACTTACTAGTAATCATGAGAGATACATGTAGATGGAATTAAAAATTCCTTGAGGAATTCACTGTGATCATTAGTCTTCACATTGTAACTAGGTTTTGGCACACAGATCATTTCAAAGCATGAGTATTAGCTCTAAATGTAAAGGGTGAATTCAAATGAAGAGAAATGCTTAGTTATAGTACATTGCACTTTAGGATTAGGGTTACCATTAATGTTTTAAAGTGAAATGGGTAATTACCAACTACCACATTGATTAATTGAGCATCATTTAAATAATTGAGGGAAACATGCTAGCATCTTTCTTTGCAACATGTAGACTCACTTAAGCAAGTTTCACCTTTTAGTCCCTCTTCGAGTTCATGGGATTTTTTCACACCTTATCACCCATAAATTCCCTTAGTAAAGTGGTGTAATAAATCTTGAGTCTTCAGTGGAGTGTATAAAATCCATGTGTCATCACCTTAGGCACCTAGGCCTCTAGGGACCTCTTGAACCTTGCTTGACTTCCAAGTGAGGAAATCTTCAAAAAAGGCTTGATCATCAAAATCTTTGAGATCCTACCACGTGTCCTTAATATTATTTTTATGCTTTAGTGATTTCACCTCGGAGACCTTTTGAACCTTGACCACCAAAATGAAAATAGGGCAATCTTTAGATGAGGATCAAAACATAAAAACCTCAAGGAGCTGACATGTGGAATCCTCTTTAACATATTTACTTGGACATTTGACCCCTAGGAATTTTTTATACATTTCCAATAAAAATAAATTGGGACACTCTTTAGAAAGAGACCCAAAACTTAAAACCCTCAAGAATTTGCCACACATCCCAAATAGATGTGAGCTTATATTCTTGGTCACTTACTTACCTTCGTATCATTATTCTGATATGGGAAGGAGTGTAGGATTCTTCCAATGCCTGAAAGTACTTTCATAACTTAATCATTGAAACAATGAAGGTGCAACAAGGCTACTTCCTATGGAGCTATTGAGATTATCTTCTATCTTCAAGAAATACCCTTCAATAGTTTGGCTAGGAGTGGAAGAACACTCCCACTTGGTAAGACAAAGGAGATGATTAATTATGAACATATATTTTGAAATTTTGAAGGACTGGGACAAGTAACTAAACATTGACACTCATTTAGTTTAGACACAAGAATTTAAGTGACAAAGGCCCAATTTACCTAGTGTAATTTTGGGCACTAACACATCCCATGCTACTCCTTTTAAGGAACATGTGGTCCATCAACCTTTATATAAGACAACCACTAGTAGAAGTCCTTCTCCTAGTGTTCCCTCTACCAAGACTAATCTTTCCCACACTAATCCTACCAAGGAACCATTGGTTAATTAAGATCTTGATAAAGGGACATGTGGAGGGGGCATACATATAAATAGATCTGGGTACATAAACTAGTATATATAGATTCACAAGATATTTATACAATCACATTATCTAAAGTGATAAATGCAAAACTTGAAGTTCCATCACCACAAGATCATTATAGTTAAGCTTTCTTATTTCAAACTGGGTCTCATTGCATACAGTGATTACTTCATTATTCTTAAATTACAACTTTCATTAAATTTGAATATTTCATACTACCATGCAGTTTATCATATCCAAATATCAATTACACAAAACAAGTGCAAGTAACGTATACATAATGAATAAAGAGCTAAAAGTATACATTGATGTGAAGTAAAGATACCAAATACAAACTTACCAAAATACCATGACACAGTTCCTAATTCTAATATGCATCATATTTAAATATCTAGATCACCTAAACATGTTTCTATTCCCACTACTTTAAGGAAACCACATAGCATTCAATAATGGGTTCCATAAACCCTCATGCCTTTTATTATTTACTCATGACCATAGAGTCCTATTACACATACATAGAGCTTTATAGATCTTGTAATGCTAGATATTAGACCTATACATGTTCCTTAGCAGTATCACCAATTTATTTCATTAGGTTTCCATTGGGGAGATACCTATGAACATCGTTTTGATGAGATCATAGGATAGTATTTTTTTTAAATATTCCCAAAATATAAAAAAAATTAAAAAAATTAAAAATACAAAAATATTTAGGATTTATATACCTTATTAACTCCTTGGTATCTATGTTGTTAGTTCCATGTTGGTAGATATAATATCATCTATTTATATATACACATTTATTTCACGCATCTTTTGAGTTTGATACAGGCATACCCAGGCACATGATCTATGCAATTTTGGATGTTTGCCCTTCCCTCTACTCATATCATTTATACATTGATCCATCCTCTTATTTTATCATGATATACCCAAGTTACATTATTCTATGATCATTTTACATAATCATTTTTAGCTTATATATTTACGCATGCCTTTATCCATGCTTATATCTTTCATAATATAATTGATATGTTATGTACTTAACTTTTTTTGCTAACACATATATACAAGACTAGTATGAAATGTTTATAATGGTTTCTTATATTCCATGATTTCCATTAATGCATTTATTTGGGTGTTTTGTCTTACATTATATTGTTTATTTGAATATGCTCCATTGATTATGGCCCTTGTGCCTATGTTTATCTATTGTGACATTTACATATGTCATAGTTTGTTGTATGTTGATATTTGTATATGTAATTTGAATAAGTCATGTCCATTATATTGTGTGACATCTGAACATGTCCTTTATTTGAGGTCTCTTTAGACCATTGTCTTTTGATTTAATTTTGAGTTCTCTGTTGTGTGTACTTGATTGTTTTTTGAGCTTGTACTATTATTATTTAGACATTATCATGATTAACATCATACATATTAGGATTTGATGTTATCATAACTATTCACCTCATTTATATATCTACCCGGACATGCTTCTCCTTTAAGTTGCATGATTCATACACATATTATATATTTATCTTATCCTTTTGAGGTAAGGTGACTACCAATTTTTACTTCCACTCACCTAAAAAGGGGTGCATATCAATAGGGGCATATAATAGAGGCATGGTTTCAAACCATTCATATTTTTAGACTTTAGTGGGTGCATGAAAAAAAGGCATGGCTTCCACACATTCAAAATTTTAGATTTTAGTGAGGGCATGCCAAAAAGGCATAGATTCCACACAACAATCCCACAAAGCACCAATGGTCTACCCACCCCTTTTTTGATGCACCCCTTAGGGCATGCACTCTTAGAGATTGATAATTTATGGTTTCTTATAAGATAAATAGAGTCTATAATTAATAAATTTTAAAAATATTATGTGTATATATATACCCCACTCAAAGCTCATCATGTGTCACTTAGGTACAACATAGGATGGTGATTCAGGAAAAGAACATATCAACACATAATGTTGAAACTAAATAAAGTGTAGTAAAGAGAAAACAAGATAAATGAAAGGACACAATTGAAAAACACATACCTTTAATTACCTTAGTGCTATAGATAAATAAAGAGATTCAAGATATGTGAAGCTGTCCAATGTGAGAAACATTAGGCAAACCTATAGAGATTAGTGAAAATGAGAGAAAAATCATTTTTTTTGAAACATAGACATATTATAGTTGAAAATATTTTCTACAATTTCAATATTCTAGAACATTTTATAGTTTGGAAAAAGAGTTAGTAGAGACAAAGGTATGAGAAAAATAATAAATCTGATGATAAATATTTGAAGGGTAAATAATTTTGAATAGAAAATATATATAGGGTGAAAAAGAATTCATTTGGTATTATTTACTATTATGACAAAAAAAGAGCTCTGATAGACCCTAGTGAGAGCCCAAAGAGCTAGAATGATGAGGAGATGACAACTAAGATGAGGAGGACATATAACAGTCGTAGTGAGTGCAACATAGGTAAGTAACTAAAAATTTAAATTTTTTGAATATTTTTATTTAAAATTGAGTGATTTATTAAAATTTGACATTTAAGTAAAATCTAGACACTAAAATGAATGATAAGAAATTTATAAGGACACTAGGGGTCAAATGGGGTATTGGGTAGGAAGGAGTCAAACCTATAAATACCTAAGGCATTTAGGGAAATTAGTCAAAAAATCATTGTAATTAATGAATAAGGTTGACTAGGTTGACTTCGTTGGTAGAAGACAAAAAACTAGTGGGCCAACTTAGTCGTAAGTGGTTGACTTAGTTGGTTAGGTGAAAGGGATGACTTAGTACTAATGGGCTGACTTAGTTTATTAGTAAGTGGTTGATTTAGTACTATGGAGGATGAAAGTGATTGACTTAGTAATGTTAAGCTAGATAGGGGTTGACTTAGTCCTTAAAAGGCTGATTTAGTTGAATTTTTGATATGGATGATTTAGTTTGTAATAAATTAATCTAGCATAAAATAAATAAACTAAATTAAACTAGCTTAAATTTGTGAAATTCATAAGAATGTATTATGATTATGAATGACATGGAGATCTAATACATCCTTTCTTGTTTGATATTTTGCAGAGGTATTGGAGGTTTTAGTGATTGATCGATGCCTCATGGTTACTTAATTTGATGGAGTGTTTGATAGATGTGGATAGATAAAGATTGGATACATTAGGCTTGGGAGGTATTATGGAGATGATACACATTCCACTGAGTTTTGATCTCATTGTCACATTCCTTAGAGCATGGTAATGGCTGACCAACACTTTTTGATGGGTGGTGGATAGGGATACCATAAAGGTAGGTATCACACTAGAGGATGTCCATGTATTACTTGGACTAACTATAGAAGGGATAATGATAATCACAGGGACACCAAATGATTTGGAGGAGAGATGAGCACTAGATAATTAGGCAATGTGCTCATATAGGATCTACCCAAGGCTGAGGGTAAACTTATTCAATGTATATATTACATAAATTTTGGATATTCAAAAAGTTGTGATTGGACTTGTGAAAGCATGAGTGCTACGTCACAAGTTAGATGACAAGGTACTACTATATATGATAGCCTTATACCAATCCATTTTAGATTAGGGGCAATTCTATAATTTTGGGTATATTATCTAGGTCCAGATTATGCATGATATGTTTGAGATGCTATCTAGAGGGTAAAAAGCCATAGGAATAGAAGTATTATTGAACACATGGATATATGAGAGGTTCCCAATGTTTTATCCAATTGAGTTACCCCATGTGGTTGATGATAGGATAACTTGGGTTGTTAGATGGATAGAAGACCAAGTATCATAGGTCATTACCCATGTACAAACATTGTAGATAGTCACATAAGGAGAGATCATAAACATATTATTATTATTATTATTATTATTATTATTATTATTATTATTATTATTATTTGGCCCAATTGGTTGACTATGGTGCTAGGGCTAGCTTGAGTGAAGATCATACACCACTATACCTGATGAGTAGAGTTATAACTAGTGGCATGATTTACAAGATAGTTTGGACTCACAAACCTAATTTATATTATATTAGTCCCCATATTTTGGAGGAGTGGAGGAGGAGTGTCAATCAAGAGACTAAAGATCAGGCCATGATGTGTAAGATCATGGACTGGTCGAGCATGAAAACTAATAAATAAAAGAGGAGAGAGCATGGATGTGGATGTAAGGGTATAATAGGTACCATAACAAGAACTATAGTAGGAGGAGTAATGACCACCTTAGGTGTACCATCAATGAAGCTATCATTAGTGGGATGAAACATAGATGACAGTTACATAGGATGACTTGATAGTCAACCAAGGGTAGAGCTGGTCAATAAAGGCACCACTTAAGAGAGGCTTATGGCATTTAAAAGTGGTAAATATAAGATTTTATTTGATAGGGAGGCATACCATAGATGAGGTACTCAAGGGATATGCTGATGGAGAGATTGTGCTTGACAATTGAGTAGATGAGGAGATGGTGGTTGGTGACATCAAGATAGGTATAAAATGTTGTATTTTTTTGGTCTTTAAGATAGAATACTAGTTGTATATGATTTTAGATAAAAATATAGCTTTTAAGATGCATATGTGATCTGATATATATCTAGGTTTTGATTTTTATAAACCTTGTGATAAAGGAGGTCATGTGGGGAGCTCTAGTCATGGTATCACACCATGACATTTTGGATGGGGTACTGGTACTATATGACCCCACCATGCTAGATGTACCCTATGGTACCATCTATCCCAGCTTAGGCAGGCTAGTTTAGATTGGTGGGGAGGCTATGAGGTAGTTATAGACATATAGGGATGGATTGTATCCACCAACAAGGGTGAGAGCAAGAGAAGTATAGGATTGACAAGCCCTAGCTTAGGAAAGATCTAGACATATGGCTACCATGATCTAGATGGGATAGGTATAGGCCTAGGTGACCAAACTATAAGGATAGGTAATAGGGTTGAAATATTGAATAGCCTCATAATAGCTTATTATTTAGAGGGGATGGTCTGAGGCATCTAAGGGTAGCATGGCTAGGCCATGAGATAGGCATGATGGAGCCTAGCCATATAGATGGAGCATTGCATTTTTGGATTTTGTATAAAAACACATGATATATAGAGATATATTATTTTGATAGTTGGATTTTGGCCTCATGAGTTATGTTTTGGTTGTGGTTGTTGATGCTTGGATATATTTCTTTCTAGCACATGTATTTTTTTCTTGTTGTATATGCTATAAGAAATATATGTGGAGTGTTTTCTTTTCTAGCATTATGTAGTACACATGCATGGTTTAAAAATAAATAGGTGAAAAAGTATTTGGAAAAGTATAAGTAATTATAAACAAATGAACTACACACTATTTTATGATGAGAAATGTGTAATAACAAAATTTGACTAAGAATAAGAAACCAAAAAGTGGTAAACAAGAGGACAAAAAATGTTTTTGAACCATAAAAAGATTGTCAATAAATTAAAACAAGTAAAATCACACTAACTCATGTTAGGAAGTATGAAAATAATTAGCAAAATGGAAAACATGTGAAAGAAAATTGGTATAAAAACAAATCAACTAAGTCAATCAATCATACTAAATCACGTTGGGAAGTATAAAAGAGAAACAAAATTGGTAAAATGGGTATTAAAGTAATCGCACTAATTCAAGCTCGAAAGTATGAAAAATTTAATAAAATTGGTTGGATTCTTATATGTAATTGAAAAATAAGAAGATAAAAGTGAAAGATTAAATAAGTAAGCATAAAACATACTAAATCAAGATGGGAAGCATGCCGATGATGTGTAAATCATAATCAATCATGACTTATCTCATATTTGGCACTTGTAATTTTGTTGTGACTTGGGTATTAGAAAATTTTGTGAGTAAGGTCAGGTCCTATCCATGGTCTTACACTATAACTCACAAAGGAAACACCAATGAGGTGGAAACAAAGGGTAAAATATGGTAAAGGGGGATGTTTGGAGTGGTAATGTGAAAATTTGGTAATTTGTGCGGAAGGCCTAGTCTTATCCAAGGTCTTACACTACAACTCACAAATAGAATCCCTATGGGAGTGATCATTGAAAAAAATAATATTTATCAAGGGATAATATTAGAATTAAAGAGAGAATGTAAGAATCATAATTTAGGAATCTTATGAGAAGACCTTATAAAATATGAGGCACAATAAGGACATAAAAATACACTAAGTGATTAGTGACTATCAATATACAAAGTATACATGTTCACTATAGGCATAAATCTATGTAGGAAAATAAGTGTGGTATTAAAATCAACTCATGTTGGTTTTTTTGAAAAATAAAAATAAAAATAAAAATGGGCCTAATTTCCCACAATGTGTTCCCCATTCTTCAGGACCCCTTACAAATCCATCGGTCTACTGTGAAGTTTGGGCACTTGTGAGAGAGATTAGGTAACACTAAAATATTTTTTCATTCTCCTTTTCCAATCTATTGGCCTACCACACTCCAATGGATCTTGAATATATCATGAGGCCAACTATGGAGTTTTAGATTCAATCATAAAAAGGATATGTGCTTAGAATCACATCTTTTAGTGTGATTTGAATTTTGAAAATTTTGAATGTTTCCTTTTATATCATTGCCTTTGTTAAATGAGTTAGGTTTTGAATGTTTGTGGATTTTGAGATTCCTCCTCAATATGGATTTGGAATGACCAATAATGAGAGATAAGCTGATACACATGAATGAGATTTAGGATTTGGATAAAGGAAGCTAAGTGTCTAAAGACATGATTGATTAGAACACTTAGGCTTAACTATGAACCAACATGTTATCTCAAGTCTAAACCATGTGTATGCTTAGTTTGTGAAAAGAAATAAGGGGAATAAAGGGAGATCCATAGTGGACTTATAAAAGGAGATTCAAATGAGATGAATTGTTTTCTAATTTATGACATGGTGAATAAGGAATGAATAAAGGGAATAAGGTTTGTATAACTAAGTCACAATAACAATTATCCATGTTTATACAGATAAGATAGCAAACAATCATGAAAAAGAGCAAGATAGCCATGAAAAAATAAACTAATGAAGAAGTATGTAATCATGAAAAATAATCCATAATATAACATAATAAGGATAATGACATCATAAGCCACATGTAGTGCGAAATAAAAGTCATCATGTAAGATAGATAAGAATTTGACACAATGTCAAATGATATGAAATAAATAAATGTAAAAATAGAGCACACGTCCAATCCAAATGAATAAATAAATGAAATAATACCATTATTACATTCATACATACTAATATATTTATCCACACACATTATCCATAACAATAGATAAGTCTCTATGAAGCTGAACTTGGACTGCAGACAAAGTCTCATCGATCTTCAGGAAAGTTGAGAAAATACTTCATGTAAAAACTCCTTGATAAAAAGTGTAGGAATGCATAAAGGATCATGATGATGAGGGATATCATGTATGAACACTCAAGAGAAAGAATAGGAATGGACTTGATGGGAGATGAAGGGGTCATTGGTGGTGAATGGGCCACAAGTTAAGGAAGATCCACTAATGAGGGAATCATAGGTGGAGAAATGGTAGGTGGAGAAGGGACTATAGGTGATGGAGTCATAGGGGAATAAGGGGGAGCCTTCTTATAGGGGATACCTATGGTAGGAAGGGTATTAGGTTTAGGAATGGTCATGATGTGATCCTTGAGATGTTGTTGAAGGATGTGATAATGATCAATGTGATGAGTAGTACATTGGTGCTAGAGATAATATACCCCTACATATTTGGGAAGAAATTTAGGTAATACTTTCAAGGGAGGTATAGCCTTATCTATGAGCTAAGGAGAGGTGGGACATATGGTATTTATATATTTCCATATCTTATGACAATGTGTGGATGAATGATTTCAACAAATGTATTTGTTAGTAGACTTTGTAAGTGTACTAAAAAAGGAATGGAAATAGAATCCAAGGAAGGTTGGTGTAATGAAGAGTTTATATTCCAATGATAAATAAATTTATGAATATCAAAATGTGGATGATCATCCTATTTGATAGGAAAAGGAACAAGCTATAGTAAATGAGTAAACCATCACCAAGGGAAGGTGGGGCTAGTGGAAAGACTAGGCGAGGCTCAACTAAAGGATCAAAAGGATATGAAATAGAAAAGACTCAGTTAGAGAGGGAGTGGGAATAGGATCTTAACTAATCTTAGTTGAAAGAAGGGTAGGATGCATAAAAGGTTGAAGGATAGTCATAATTATCTTAGGGATAAGTCAGCTAAGGGGGTCCTAATATCTAGAAAAGTGGTAGGGACTAGTCATAACATGATCTATAATCACACTCCTATGTGGATATTTATAAATTGGAGGTGTGAGAGCCATATATACCCTAAAAACAATAAAAAAGTGCTAAAATTAGAAATTATATAAGATGGAATGCTAGACGTTATATGTAAATACTGAAGCAAAGAGAAATGATAATGAATAATTTTAGTATCTTGAGCCTAAACAACACCTCCTAAGAATATATCATCTAATGTATAGCCATCACTATGGTTAAGTGTATGAAGATCAATGGCATAGGTAAGGGTGACCTTGTTATCTGATGTGGTGTGATCTATGGAGTGATGATTCTTAGTTAAAACAATATGTATATCATCATTAGGTGGTTGCAAATAATGTGGTTTTACAAAAGGTGGAAGCTAAGAAATGAGATAAGGTAAGAGATATAAGGTTTTAATCTTGATATTGATCTCTTCAAGATCAATGTCATATAAATCTAGGAGGTTAGGTGGTATATTCCTGATGAGTTTGGGGTGACCATTATAGACACAAGTGGAGTTAATAGGAAAGTTGAACTATTGAGATTCATTAAAGGGAATGCTTGGTAAGGGTTCAATGGTTGGAATCTTGAATACACCATGGTCTTAGAGTTGTTCAAAATTACAAGGGTTAGTGTCACCTTGAATCCTTTAGATTGCTCTATTGTGAGGAAATTTGACACATTGGCAAGTGGAAGAGGCAACTTCTCTCAGGTGATGAGTCCATGGCCTACCAAGCAAAATGTTATAGGATAGAAGAAAGTTGAGGATCATCACCTTCACTTGAATGGTGATAGGTGGATGGTGATAGGGAGCCACACAACCTAAGGGAAGTATTTTCCTTCAGTGATAGCCTTAATATGTGCTACGTGTGGACTTAATATTACATTTAGAATATCGAAGGGTTTTAATAAAATTGAGAGAGGTAACACAAGCACCTAAACCCTTATCAATCAAGGCATGCTTGACTTGGATATCACCAATTTGGACACTGATAAAAAGAAGAGGATTATCTGCATGAAGTAGAATCTCATTAGGGATCATATAAGCAATGGGGAATTTGAGGCAAAGAGAAGTGTCCATTATTTCATTAATGTGTATGGACATATCTTTGTACTATTTTAAAATTCTATCTTCTAATCTAGATAAGGTGGCTTCACATCCTACTAGGGGAGGATGAGGGATGTTCATTTCAAAAAAAAGTTGCATAAGATGATTATGATGATGTAGGGAGGTCCACATAAGTTCAAAAAATGGGATTTGAGATGGGATATTAGTAAGTTTTGTCATAGGATCCCACTCATCATAACCCATAGGGGGATTTTGGAAAGAGGTACATAGTGTTGAATGAGGTCCTTATAAGGAAGAGCCGAAGTACATGTGAATTTATGTTGATAAGATGTAAGAGGTTTAATTGGAGGAGAAGTTTGTTGATTGGCTTGAGAAGATGGGGTAGTGGATGTAGGCTTGGTGTTAGATAAATTAGAATAAGTGTTAATATAAGTTTGAGTATTAATGTGATGGGTAAATATGTTGGAGGAGTGGTATAAATGGTATGAGAAGTGATATCTAAGGGAGGTGTTAGAATTGGTTCATCAAAAGATATAAGGTCTTATTGCCCTGAATCTATCAAGTGAGTTGGGGAAGAGTCTTGGATAACATGAAAAGTGTGAGATAATTGAGGAGTGTGTAGGGGATGAGGATAAATTAAGGAAACCACCCTTCACATATTAGTCATATTGACAACATTATCTTCAAGAGTTAGGTCTATAAGACTATCAATTTTATTGGTAGAATGAGTAGGCTTCTCTTTTTTGTCTTGGTGATTTAGAAAAGGATCTTTATAAATGGCCAATGGGCATTACCTTGGTTCAAATATTGAGATTTAGTTTATGTTTCATGGGATTTGAAGGCAATGTCATAGACTTGTTAATGTTTATGAATGATAGAATCATGGTCAAAATTGGGACTGAGAAATAAATTCATAGCCAAATTATGAAGTTGCCTATAAGTCTCATGAGAATGACCCCAACTAGCATGAAACCAACAAAATTTATTGGGATCGTACCAGGATTTCATGGGATGAGTGGGATCAAGTTCTCATAGAAGAGGCCTTGGTAGATGATTTTGTAATTACACTAAGGATAAAGGTTTATGAACATTGACATTATTTGTTGAAGATAAATGAAGATTAGTGATGTGGTTGGGAGGGGAAGCTTGTTCCAAAACTTGGTTGGGAACGATAGCTTGAATAGTAGGAATGATATCATAAGAATTGGTGAAATCATTATTTATAGCATGACAATTCTTATTTTTGATTAACATGTGAGTACCTATATAAGGTTGGGATGGATTGAATTGATGCATGAGGAAATCTTGGTGCTTGGCTTGGTCAATAGCCTCTTCCAAATTGCATGGAGAGAGAGTTTAGAGCCAATATTATAACTTGGGATAAAGAGCATTAGTAAATAGATGAAATAGGTTATCATCTACCATATTATGTTCACATTTGTTAGACAAGGTCTTCTATCATTTTATGAAAGTTTGTGCAATTTATGTCTCAAGTTAATTATAATTGATAAAATGAACCAAGGTATTTTTATTTGGTTATACCAATCTAAATCATCATTTGTGAGAGTTTTTGCTAATATTTTGGTAGCGAAAAAGGATTTAACTTGACTTAATCTTTTTATAGATTTCCAAATGTTTTTAAGTGGAGAGTGGGATCAGTTTACCAATTGTAAGTAATGGTAGGGGTGAAACCTCCTATATCGATTTTAGAAATCTGAGGTGTAAGAGGCTCATTTTGAAGATGCTTGATAGTTTTGTTGACAAGATGAGGTTGAGGGATATGATTACCATGGGAATCTCAAAGAGGAGGTAGGGGAACATTTTGGTTGTGCATTCCCCATGGAACATGTTGAGGGTATTTTGAAGATGGATAAAATGATTTTTCATTTGCATTATTTGGTTAGCATTATTAGCTTGAAAATAATTCATTTGATTAAGAGATTGTAATATAAGTTGATGGGTTTGATTAGTGTTATTTTTATTATGTGAAGCATTAGAATTGGTAGTAGTGGCTTGGGTACCACTATTGGTGTTATTAGTAGATTGAGATGAATTTTTTGTGAGGCACTAGTAGCATTTTTTACTTATGTGGCAAAAAATGTAATAGTAGAGGGATGAGAAGAGGTGGCACTAGAAGCATGATTACCATGGGTATTAAATGATGCATTAGTGGTATTAGAAGAGGCCCACTAAATGTGGAACCATACATGTTTGTAGAGATACTAGTCATGGAGGTGGAGGAAATTAGAGAGGGTGATGTCATGGTATGATAAGGGGTTAAGAAAGAAGAAAGAGGTTGAGAAGCAAAGAAGCTAGTGTCCCAAAATTTGTGTGAGAATATGGGAGAAGGTGAATGGGGCTCCTTAGTTTTACAACTTATTATAAGATGATAAATATTATAAGGATATTTTCCTTGATGTTGAAGAAACTCATTAACAAATAAGAGCATTTATGGAGAATACTCTAATTCAATTTGCTCTTCTATTGAGAAGAGAGGGTTAAAAATTAAAGAGGAATGATGAGAGGTCCCATAGTTTGTAGTATAAGTGGATACATGCACATTTATTTCAACTAGGGTAGGAGACACAAGATGATTATGGGAGAACCTATTGGGGTTGGTAAAGCTCATCATATCTGTTGAATTCAACTTAGTGTTGTGTTCAAATAGGATGTTCATGATAAGGTAGAAAGATTAAGTAAGATTAATATGATGCAAAGGAAAAGAGGTAAGAATGATATAGAGTTGACAAGGTTGACTTTTTTCTAAAATATAAGAGGCAAATAAGAGTATAAAGTCATACAAGTCAAATATATACTACATATAGGGTATGAGTAGATAAAGATACAGGGTTGACCAAGTCAACTTAGTACTATAACCTAACTAGTAAAAAATAATATTACGTCATATAGGTTAATTATATATTTAAATATGGGAGATAAAGTAGGTATAAATGGATACACAATCATACAAGTCAATTATGTATTGATAATAGGGGAAACCATAGTCTGTAAGAGATTGTACCAGATAGAAAAATAGTGTGTTAAAATAACATTTATTTTGTAATATAATTAAAGAAGGAATTGGAAGTACACACACAAATAATTGGATTAATGTGAGTGTTAAAATTGGGGCACACAACACAAAATCTTGCACCAATACTAATTAATTCATGTTTTTTGCAATACAATACATAATGATCAGAGATCAAGTAATCAACTAAAAAGTAAATACTAACTAAGAGGTCATCCTAAGTGTTATTAGATTATTATAAAGTGTTGTTTTAAGTGTGATATGGAAGTTATCTAAAAATAAGGAAATAAAAATCAATCTATGGATGGTTTCAAGATGTTTAGGCTGAAAGGGATCTATGTTGGCAATGGTACTAGATTGGTATTGGGGCCTAGCCCCTCATTTCATAATCCTATAGTGATAAGGGTGTTAGGTACTTTTAAAATATGTAAAATTAACCATATATTTATACTTAGATAGAAAACCAAGTTGGCTTCCCCCTTGGTGATAAAATCCAAGTAGGTAGGCCTTTGGAAGATAAATGTTGAATGTGTTTTAAATATTGTGTGATTTGGTAGTGTGTGCAAAAAGAGCAAAATAGTGTAACTAAATGGTAATTTAAAAAACCACCTAATTAGGATATATGAGCTAATTTAAGAATGTAAATAGATAAAAATAAAAGTGTGAATTAATTATTAAAAAAATGTTGTTAATTCCCAAATTTAAAATAGTACAAAGTTGGTTTAGATGATTGTTGACCAAATTTGACGCTACAGGTCAAATTGGGACCCCTATAGGTAATTTTTTTTAAGGTGTTTTAGGGGTCTAATATTATGGAAAAATGTATATCATAGGTCATTTTATGTTTCATGTCACATTAGCCTTGGTCATTAGTCATATTAGTCAATATATCATTTTGAGTCATTTTAAATGTCAAATTAGAGAATTAGATGAGTTATACAACCTCCTTGGGAAATGTGAATGTTTAAAAAGGTGATGTCATGTCTCATGTGTAATAAAAAGTATTTAGTAATTTTTATTAACTAAAAAGTGATAGGTTATTCAGAATAAAGAGTGATTTCTTTTGAAAAGGGAAGAGTTTGGCACTTGTACAACCCACAAGGGAAGGTGACATATGAGAGGACATGGAATGTATCTACATCTTCCTAAATCTCAATTACCTATTTGAAATGATCTATAAGTGAAAATTTTGAGATAAAAACATTACACTCCTTCTTCACCCTTTTAAACACACAATTATTTAGGATGTTTATGCTTGGTACAACCAACAATAGAGGTTTTAGGAAAATTTATCTTGGGGGTGTATTATACACTTAGTTAGATTCTATTTGATGTTTGGTTGTATAGTAATGGTGGTTTGTTCCTTATGAACCATTCTTAAGAAGTTGACCTACCTAATTTTCTTGATAATCTCTACACCCTACAAGTTTTTCTCTTGTTTGGATGATTTCATATAATCTAGTTACTAAGTTTGATTCCATAGGATGTTGAGTTCCTCCTCTAATTTTTCCCATGCTTGGTTTAGTATTCCAAGGTTTTTTTATGTGAAAATCATCTCAAGTTTGTATATTAGTTATTTTTAAGATAACATGCCTGTTTTCACCATTTATATATCTTCATGATTTGATAATGACTTTAGAGGTTTGTGATAGGTCCTTTTCTATGTTTTGAATGTGCTCTTGATTTACTTTACCTTATTAAGTTCATTATTCAAACAATATCCATATAATTTTAGTCATATGCAACATATACAGTCTGGAAGCCATGGATGTATGTCTGCAAGTGCTATGGAGGAAGAGTACCACATTGAAATGAAGCTGTCTTGACTTGATATAAGCCTTCATAGGTTTAAAGGGACCCTTTTTAACATTTGAGGGAGATGAAATGACTATTTAAGGTTCATAAACCTTATGTATGATTCATAATTCTATTCATTTCCTGTAAACAACTTAATATGCACCTACAAGTGCCTTCTTAGAAACCAATTATGTTTAAAAGAAGTGTTTGAGCTAGGAAAGGTGGTTGATAGAGGAAAAGAGTCTATTTGGAAACATTGAAAGAGCTCAAAACTCATTTGAATCTCACAAGTCATGTTTTCTACCAACTATTCATCCTCATTGCCTGTATGTGCAAATGACCACCTACAGGTGGCTTAACAAAGAGTTGAAGTGTTATATTGGAGCATGGAAACAAGTGACAAAACCTTCCTTGAAGTCATAAAATTTAGTGTTAAACATAGCAAAACTCATTTGAGATGTGAGATTGAAAAAATAGGAAGTGACAACCTTTAGAATACCTAATGACTTTGTTCAAGGATCAAATCCCTAAAAACACAAAAAGAGGTCTGGACCATTTGATGAAGGTCATATAATAGGGTTGCATTAGTTTCTAAGATATCGAGGTACACTTGTATTCAAGTTACAACTTAGGTCTAAGGCTTTGAAATTTTTTTAAGGTTGATGATTGGTATAATATGTTTATTGAAAATACCCAATATGCACTTTTATGCACTAAATTTTGATGGTGCCATCTATAAGTTTTGGGCCCCAAAGAAGCTTTCCATTTCAAGGTTGAAATACAAACCATGTTTCATGGTTGAATGGTTATATATGGTATAATATAGCATTAATGTAATGAATATCATCAAAGGATGAGGATATACTGAGTTAAAATTTCATAAACATTTGAAGGTCTCTTTTCACCACAAAATATATACTTATAGGGTGGTTGTAGGGTTACCATGAGTAATGGGCTTGCTAGCCTTGATGATGGACCTCAATTTAATCATAAAAGTAATAAATGGAGTTAGATTATAGTGTAGAGAGATTAAAGGAGGGTTTAATTCTTATAAATAAGGCTTAAATCATATATTTACACCTAAGGTGGACCCCTGTTCTACAAAAAACATACTCATCTAACTGAGTGGGATAGTGAGTTTGATCGAATGGTTGGAACCATATCAAGGTATGAACATGAATTTTATTGGAATGGAAATGATTTTTGGTGGTCAAGAATACCTTGTGAAATTATTTAAACACTGTACCCAAGGCTTAATTCATGTAAGGAACATCTATATGAGCTCTAAACAAGCAAAACACAGTCAAAGGAAGCACTTAGTCCTGACTAGGCAGAGAGTATGAGGGGTACATGAAAGGTCAGAGTGGTAAATAGAGATTTAAAAATATATATAAAGAGAATTAAAAATTTATATGTTTTTTAAAATACCAATCAAGAAAATAAAGGGCTCTAGATAGATATCACATAGTCCTAATGAAAATCTTGCATAAATAGTCCACTCTAGACAAGTCTATTTTGGATCATGAGAGAGTTGAGGGGTCAAATTACCTAATAGAGGGATGAATTTTTTATTAGTATGTATCCATAAATATTATAATCACATAAAATAGTCATCATTATTTGAATAAATAGGGGATTAACCTCTCTTTTATCTCAGATAGAGGGCACTCCCCTCATGCATAAATCCTGCAATCCTTAAGATGGGAGATGAAGGATGAACCAAGAGTTGTTTTGAAATTTAAGAGAGGTGTGGAAGGTTATATGACACCTATAAAAAAAATTTAAATCATGTACAAAAGGAGGGGACCAAGTAGGATGTTCTAGATGGCTAAGTTTTCAAATAGGCCTATTAGGTAGATTTAGACCCAGAGCCCAAAGGAAAGGTCACTTTCACTTACAACCTTAGAAGAGAATTACAATGTATTTGGGAATTATTTTTGGATCATAATATATGTGTTAAATATTTTTTAGTTCATGAGAAACCCCAAGGAAATCCATTTTGGCTTAGAGGTATATTAGACCTATGCAAAGTGGAAGAACAAGCTTGATAGGAGAGGTTTGGAAGCTCATATCTCTTTTAATGATTTACATGGAGATAAAATAGGTTTATAGGTTTTAAAAAGGGTAATGAAGATCATTCATGTATAATTTTTTAAAATTCCAATGTCCAACCTGCATGAATAAAGCTTAAGAGGTCAAAACTATCTAGAACCCTTACAAACCTTTGGGAAGGGCCCGATTGGGAAAATGAGGTTAGAGGGCTATCTAGATAGCCTAGTTTGACCATTAAAGTGATTTAAAATTGGAGAGGAATATTTTAGTCTCCTTAATATCCTTTTGAGTTGTATGGAACTATATAAATGGAGTACAAAATAAGGTTTTATTAACTATTTTATGCATTGTGTAGGTTATAGGAGGTTTCAAGAGATGAAAATCACATAGAAGGGAAGATTAAGACTTAATATAACTACAAATTTAAATTTCATGACTTAAAACAAATAATAAGTGCCTCATCTAGCTACTTCATCTTAGCTAGTCAAAACAAGCATAGTGAACATGGTAGTGTGAAGGGTGTAAAACTCCAAGTGGGTTAATTTTAAGGTGTATCTAAGAAATATAAGGCCATGAAAGGTATTTATAAGTTTAATTTACTCTCTCATATGGATTTTCATGGAAAATTTAAACAAATTTTTATGCCAAGTGTGAGGGGTGACTAAAAGAGGAGTTTTCTTAGAGTGCAGGTAGTGATAGTTCATTTCAGATGATTCTAGATGACCAAGACTACAACCAGTGCATGTATAAAACCCTTCCCATTAATTCTAATAATCATAACTATCCATAGTTTTTGGACATTTAAACATTGCTAAATCATGAAGGTAAATTTTTGAGCCAAAATGAGAACTTCTATGCCACATTTCAAGAGTTGCATGACTTGGGGGGACACTTGTGCTTCCTAACCTTACATAGATCATATCACATATTTTTTTCATGCATATGGAATTATTTTTATTATCTTGATAAGTGTCCTTGTGACCTTTGGAATTATCTCTCTCTCTCTCTCTCTCTCTCTCTCTCTCTCTCTCTCAAGTTCTATAAAAACTAGCCATTTTGGCCTTTATAAATCATACTCCACCTAAGTATGGAAAATTCATACTCATTTACATACCATAAATCAATAAATACTACTAATTTTTACCTCTTTCATGACCTTTCTTAGTTTTTTCACTTGGATGATTTATTTTGATTAGTGATGATTTGTTGTTTCTTTAGCAATGTTATTTCATTCTCTCACCTATTTGTAGTTGGAAATTTTATTCTTGTAGGGAATGTGAAGTGCTTTATGATGTGTCAAGTTTGAGTGAGTTAGTATATTAAAATAGTGACATTATAAGCTTCTTGTATAGTCCTAGCCTAAACATTCATCACAACCTCATAATGTAATATTGATGTGAGAAGATATAGATTGGAGAAGTGTATGTTTGGTTAGTCCCTTGTTCTCATGTGTAACATATAGTTGGTTGGTAGTCATCAAATATTTTGGTGTATCACCTCCCTTAGGATAGTTTGATTTTTGTTTTATCTCTCCCTTTTCCCTCACAAACATAGGTGTATTAGTGTTCAACAAGTGGTACATTAAGGGAGCTAGCCCTATCTAGAGATTCACCTCATTTTTAGGCTCACCCATAGCCTATAGGTGTTTCAATTATGACACTTAGATGAGGAGATCTGAGACATATCCTCAATGGGTGAAAATACAAGTGACAATAATGACACTATATGTAAATAATATATATAGAGTTGATTGGGTCACTACTATTCTGTATAAACAAGATTCTTTAAGAATAAAGTTGAATAGGTTGACTCTATATTTTAGATAAAAAATAAGCTATATAACTAAGTCAACCAAGTAAAATTAGTTTGATGTAGGGTTGTATTTTTAAATACTACTAACTTGTACAAAATAGAAGTGGAATAAAGTAATGAAATGATAGAGAGAGAAAGATAGGAACCTTGGTGGGTTGGAAGATGATTAGGAATGAAAATTTTATGTTGAAGTGCCTTGAATGCTGCTTTCAAATTCTATAAACTAAGTCAAACTATTTGACCTAGTTATGCAAAACCCTATGTGTTGAAGAAAGATAAAATGACTATGTCAACATATTTGATCTAGTTTGTTGATTTAGATGTTGATTGAAAGACTAAGTCAACCTGTTTGACCTAGTTTGTTGATTTAGATGCTGATAGAGTGAATAATATGATATAGTCTACTTGTTCAACCTTATATTCATATCTAGTACTAAATTAAAGTGCTATGTCAACCTTTTTGATCTAGTAACTTGTATATGATGAAGACCTACATAGAAAGAACATAGTCATTTTGATACAACTATGTGTTAAATTTTCACACATAAAGTTAGAATTATATCGAATGGTTTGATATAGTATAAAATATGTAAAAAAATAATAAGATAATGGAATTTTAAGAATGAAATAAAACCTAAAAGGGTTAGATTCACATCAGGTTTACTCGAATGTAGGTAATGGCCAATACAGTAGATATACAAATCAATCGTAGCTCAAGGAAGATAAATTCTACTTACACTTCCAATTGAGGATACATTAGATAATTGGGGTTATGACCAATAAGGATATACTAAACCTAATAAATGGATATATTACCATAATAAATTTACAAGATAGGGTTTCAAAGCCTTCAATCAAGTAAAACTATGTAATAACCCTAACTAGGTCCTATGTTTTCATATTCACTAAACTAATAACAAGTAAATCAAAGTCTAATCTAGTGCTCACCAAAGCTTATGGCATAATAAACACTAAAATTAAATATGCATAGAATACATATTCTCATGTCAATGGATACATAATCCTAATGCATGGAAGAGAAGTGAAAATGCATATCTATCTACTCTTACAAAGGAGGAACAAAGTTAGGAATAATTACCTTTGAAGATGAACTTACCAAGACTCAATCTCTCCCTTGGCCAATGTGATTTGCAAGAGGTTATTATGGTATTCAAGGATGAAAAGGATAAATCATCTCTAGGCTACAAAACCTATCAATGCATCCAAAGGACTTATCCACAAGACAAGATCTATATCTCCAAAGAAAGTATGAAACCCTAATCTTACTCCTCAAGTAGAATGGTGGATAAATAGATGTGAAATATATCTTACTTATTCTATTCTATTAAAAATTGAAAATTGAATGTGTTTATATAGGCATATCTAACCTTAAACCCTTCTAAAATTTTACGCTGATAAGGTTGACCCAATCGACCTAGTATTGTAATTGTTAATAAACAAACTAGGTCATGGACTAGGTCAGCCTAGGGTGGACTTAAACCTTAATAATTTTTATTAATAAGGATACAAGGTTGATGTGTTGAATATGTAATGAAATTTTTTAAAAAGGGGTTTTAGGTGACGGAAGGGCTAATGAAGGTGGTAAAAGACTAGATGAGGGTAAAAAATAGGAGGCAAAACTTATGGGAATAGTTTTTGAAGATAAGTGTGTAGATAACAAGTTATAAAAATGGAAAAAAGTCTTATGAATCACTAATGGTCTACCCACCCCTTTCCTAGTACACCCCTTAGGGTGTGCACTTAAAGAGATTGAGACTTGATAGGTTCCTACAAGATAAAGAGAGTCAATAATTGATAAAGTTTGAAAATATTATGTGTATACACAGTATATGCACTTGATTATCACATATTACATCTTGATATAAATAATTCAACATGTAAGGGTTAACTACATAAGTTTGAGGCCTTTTTTAATGTATTGGATATGTAGGTAGTGCCCATTGATAGAGAAATCCTTAGGGTATCTAGACATGATGCCCCCATTAACCCAATTTTTTCATAGTCACTTCAAAGGTGAAAAATATATGGTTTGATCATTTGATAAAGAGTGACAACCTATGCATGAGATTTAAACACACAAGATTAAAGGAAACACAAAACCCATAAGTTTCTAGGTGAATGCACCCATATATAATGGATATTCCATATTTTTGTAGTCATCTAAAATGCCATTTTAATGCAATGAGCATCATTTAAGACCACCCTATCCTTAGCTTAGCTATAGACCTATCTTAGGGCCTCTTTCGATCCTTTTTCAAATTTTATGCATGTCTATCCTATTCCTTAATATACTAAGATTCATATTGATCCATCACCTAGACATCTCTAATCTTTATTCACATGTTCCAACCACTTAAATAATAACATGGCCCCATTAGTCTATAACACAATGCACTATTGGGAAAGCAAGTAGTGTTATTTACCCTTAGAACTTTTAAACCCTAACAGTTATATTTCCACTCTACAAAGCATATTAGGGTCAACCTAGACTCATTTCATGTTACAACAAGATTTGAAACACTATATAAAGACCAATCTCATTCATTTATCCATTTAATAGAAATTATCATTAACAAGTTCATAAAAAGTTGTGTAAATTAAGGTTATTGATCCCTATTTACCTTTATTTATGCATATATCCATCTACAATAGCCTAGAACTCAATTTTAATCAAGTTTCCAGTCTTAATCCACACTCAAAACATTCAAATTAACATTCACACTCAAACATACTAACATCTCTCTCACTTACACCAGCACTTAGATTAAGAAAACTACATCAAACTTGATCCCCTTTCAAAGTATTGGTATGTCGGCAATGCTTAGTACATGGGGTGTTGAGATCTCACCCAACCGACCCTACTAATGCCACTCTTTTTCCACTTGTGTTTATAAAAACCCTAAAAAATATAGAGTCTTAGTGTTTCATAGTGAAATCAATCAAAGTATAGAATAGATGATGATCTAGGTCTCAGTCATATAGGCATAGGTTTCTTAAAATAGAGTGAAAGTCTACCCAAAATTTCACTAGTTCACCTATATAGGGTAATTATCATAACATAAAAGGTCAGTAACATAATGTGATATTAGAAAAGAGGTCATGCTATTGTTTGATGAGGGTTTTGACACATATTCTATAATGATTACACTCTACTCTTTTCCTGCATCACTTCCCTACTTGTTATTTGTCTATCTCAATCATATTTGCCAACTAAGTACAACTTTTCTAATTTGTACTATTTATAGAATATTCAAATAAATAAATTATTATACAAATCAGTGGCTATTGATACTTTAGTATTTTATTCCCTAATTTATTACCCAACTCTTTATCAACCTAGGGTTACATTCTATAATCCTAAAAAGATAAATCATTTATTAAACTTGACTTACTTTGAATAGTGCATAAAACCCTAGCCCTAGATGTTATTAGGGTTTGTATCCTTCTTTTTCCTATTTTCATTTGCTGTGTTAGGTTTTCAAATTTTTTTATATTCTATTTTAGTGACACTCTTTCATTTTGTTTATTATATGCCATCTAATAAATTTATCTCTTCCTTTAAGAAGAAGTGCTACGCTTAGTGGTAATCTTAATGAACATACCTAGATCCCTTTCATTCAAAATTATACCGTGGATAAAACACCAATTATAACTCATCTAATTGATCTTTAAAATATTGATTATGTAGACTTAAATGATAATAAATTATAAAATAATAAATACAATCAAGATCATAATGACACATAAGAGGGGACTCAAGACACACTCCCCCTCCATGCTGACAATATTATAATCAATAAGGATGAGATCCTAAATTTATTTAAAGATAAACTTTGAGAATAACCCCATGAACATGCATATATTTTCAATATATATTAGAAATAAATAACACATCACTTGGTCAATCCTCTAACCCCACATATGTTAGTATTGTTACACCTATTATGGGGGTAGCTTATATTCTACACCCTACTATAACTGGCCAACTCTCACCAGTGGAAACACATCCTATGGTTAGTACACATCCCTCCTCTCTAGATGTATACTTATTCAGGTAAGAGATCAATTATACCATATCATGCCTTGGAATCTCATGTTCTCCTACATACACCATTGACACAACATATAGATACAACTCCTTTTCCATCTGGATTTATGGAACCCAAGCTTACTCTATATGATGGTAAGGGTGACCCAGAGCATCATCTATGTTATTTTTATACAACATGTTTGGACTATGTGTCTAATGATTAGATCGTAACTAAGTTACTCCTTCATAATTTAAAATAATAATTCATTACAATGGTTCTATTATCTCTGCAATTAGTCTATTATAACATTTAATCCATTTGTAGATATGTTTTTGGGACATTTTTTTATCAACATCACTTATAAAGTTTCCTATGCTCATCACTCAAATAAAGAAAAAATCTAATTATCCAATAGTTGAACATGTATTTTAATATAAAACCATATTAGAAAATATGACTAGCCCCATGGCAAATAGAGAAGTCCAAGACATATTTAAGAAAAGTCTATTATAAGCATTACATGAATCTCAAAATGACTCCCCAAAAAAAAGATTTTGAGTTTCACTTCATTTAGAGTATGCAATAAACTAATGAATAGATTTTTATTCATGCATATTCAACTACATAACATACTCACTATTACACCCCAATTCCTTGCTAAGAAAACTAATTGATTTTGTAGATATTTATAGTTGGAAAATTTGATTTGATTATTTTAAACTAAGCTTTGAGATATATTATGTTATGGGATAGTTGTATATTTCTTAGGTTATATGATTACATTACTATGACTTAGTTTTAGTTTATATGTTTACATTATAATCATGTTGATTTGTTATTTCAACTATATTTTATGATGTAAGTATATCATGATATTATGGACTAACTACTTGCTTATTGTGAGATTGATGTAGGATAACTCATCCCTCAGAGCATGATAGAGAGAAAGCATAATCAGAGAGGGTGATATAGATGAAGTTTATGGGGGATGATAGACAAATTGAGTATAACCCTACACACACCACATTAGATAGAACATGTTAGATGCATAATGTGTTTTGATGCCATTTGCATTAGATAGTAAAACATAGTTGCTAGCATAGTTTAATGGTTTTATAGAAATCATCTTGTGTGACTTATGTGTATGTATATTAAATATTTTTAGAAATTCAATTTTCATAATTATAATTAAATTTGGATTTATTGATTGATGAATTTATCATTAAATTATCATGATATTTGAAGAGATAATTCAATTAGTAAATATGCTGATTATTGTAATTAGAAATAAAATATGAAAATTGATATCTTGGAGTAAAAATAGAAAAAGAGGATTTTTTTTTAATAAAGATAAAATTTAAATGCTTAAATCTGGGGAAAAAATATATTAATACAAATAATAAAAAGTAAAGAAAAAAAGGAAAAATCTTAAAAACAAAACCACACCATGTTTATGAGAAGAGTTTTTGGAAAGAAAAGAGATCATAATATATATCCAAGAAAAGGAGAGAAGAAAGGGGGTGTAATATTTATAGGAGAAGAAGGAAGAGAGAGAAAAGTTTAGAGGGAAGAGAAGCTAAGCCAAAAATAACACAAGGACAATCTTCTAGGTAGGTAAAGTATTAAATTTTGTATGTCTATATGGAATATGTAATTAAATATATAGGAATGATCTATACACCAAAATATATTCATACATATGCCAAATTTCAATTGTAAAAAAAAATAGATATATGGGGTGATTTAAAAGTGGAAAATCCCTTTTAATCCTTATATATATGTAATGTATTAACACTTATTCAACCAATACCAAATAGTTTGAGTAAAAACATAGTCTATATATATATATATATATATATATATATTTTGTAGTTAGTGGCATGGTTATTCCTCTGGTAATTAATAAATATACATTTACTAGTCTAAGTAGTTATTGTAAGACCACCTATTAAGGATTAACTCATAATGAACCAGTTTAGATAACTGATTTATATTGTGATTCAATACTCAACAAACTAATTTATACTCATAGAGCGAGCAGCCAATGAAAGTAAGAAAGGATAGTATATTAATTAAACATCAATATATATTTGAGATAAGACTAAGTGTGGTATTATGGAAAATAAAAGAGACATGTTGAATTTTAGACGCCAAGACCAATTGAGTGTGGCAATCTACTACCTAGTTTTAATTAGTCAAAATATACAATTTATAGTTTCTGGATGTGTCTTAATGTACTAAAATGGTGTAAACAACATGTAATATATAAGCCCTACAATTGAAGTCACTATATTTATTCTTATGATAGATATAAAATCCCATAAGAACCTAATCAATGCCTTTTGTGCTGATGGGTATTTCAAAATACTTCTAATAATAATATTTAAAGAATAACACATTTATTTAATGAATAAAGACTTATTTTAAGTCAGTTATAACTTGTGTACATAATATTTTGTATTTTAAACTACTGTGTAGTGATTCATCAGTCAAAACTAGTTGATGCCTTTTATACTTGAAAATATATTGATGGTTGATAGTCTTACAAAGTCATGGTTTTAGTTGAAGCAATTTATATAGCTACAACTCAAACTATACCTCTTTAGTGATTTAATCACATTTTATTTAGTGATTTATTTTTATCCTTTTAGGAAAATATATTAATTGAAGTGATTTAACCTTGACTTTATGGCTTAGAAAATGAATAACAAAATCTTTACCACTCAAATATCTATGTGTTTATATAAAGGGGATATATATATATATATATATATATATATATATATAATGATTAAATATATATATATATATATATATATATATATATTTAATCATTAAATAAGTAGGGATAATTAGTATATAATAATAATTAGGAAAACATTTTAGAAGATTACATTCCCTAAGGGTTCTATTTAAGCATGATTTTACATTAAACAAATTGATTTACTCTTGCATTGTTTATTAAACCCAAATATTGGCCAATTTTGTAAATAAAAATAAGCCATGAGTTTTTATATATGTGGGTCTATATGAATGGAATTTTAACATGAGTATATATAAATTTAAATAAAGTTTATGTAAAAAGGGACAAGACATAATTAATATTATATGAAGATTTAAGAAAATATGCCTAGCTGATAGTCATAACTAAATGCTGATTTGACAGGGAATATATATATATATATATATATATATATATATATATATATATATATATATATATATATATATATATATATATATATATATATACCTCAAGATTGACTAAGGAGAGTTGTTTATTAATATTCCCAAAAGTAATGAGACTTAAAAATTATAGTCAATCTATTTATTATAATGACTATTGAAAAACCTCATGAAAACTTTATTTGGAAGTATAAATGATTGTAGGCATTTATATGTAGATATAGTATATCAAAATCCTAAAATAGTTTTAATAAAGCATGTAAAGTATAAAGAGCCCAACCTAGTCTTTCATTATCTTATGTTAATATTTATGATATGCATGATTTTACTTATCATATACAACATGTGAAATAAAAACCATTGAGAGGATATAATATTATAATAAGCTTCGTATTATTGAAATTATTAAGTGTATGCTTAAAAGAGTATATAAGTACATCTATGCCTAATTAGCTTATATGTGTACAAAGGGGTGTATACTTATAATTATAGTTCCATAGGTGGTTCAAACTATAATATAGATTTATATATAATAGAATCTTATTTATGCATGCATACAACCTCCTAAGAGTATAACAAATGTTAGAATGGAATATTTTATGTTTGTATAAACTGAGACTTTTTTTATTATTTCTAGTTGATTAACAGAAGCTTATGTTTCTATTGATTTATATTACTTTATTATGACTGGTTGTGGTATTTAATAGTTGTGATTAATAACATTAGAATATGATAATATGGGTTATCATAGGGTTTAGTATATTTGGAAAATATTTATGGTAATTAGAATCTATAGTTAGATGTATATCATACCCAAATGGTAAAAAATTGTAGTTATTATTTATATTATGGGATAGATATATTATGAGATTAATTCATACATTTGACAGAATAAATTTATGATATTAGATTATCCATGATTATCATGTTATGATTTATAGTAAGATGTAATATATATGAATCTATTGATTATATTATGTCAACTAAATCTCACATTATTGATATTGAGTAAGTAGTGAGATGGACTTCACTAGCTTACTAGCATCTCAATGCCAGATGAAGGTAATCTGATTCAAGTGGTGTGTATGAATTTTGACTGATACATAGATAATTTATTATTTGAAAACTTTGGCTAAGTTAATGTTAAGTGAAACATTGTCATTTCATGAGTATGATTTATATGTTTGCATGATATCTTGAGTAGAACGGGTTTCTATGATACATTGCATGTTTAGTTTTAGAAATAAAATATCACATAGGTACTAGATTATTTCTTTGGATTCTCATGCCATCACTATCTACTCATCTATGAAAGGAGGGCCATTCCCTGATGGGATGAGTGTGGGGGATCATTGATATGTAGTTGGTGTGGAAAAGTGCTTGAATGATGCTCTCCTTCCCCATAACAATACTACTTTTGAGATGACACTTGAGATTGCCACATATGCTAGAGTCTATGGAACTTATGCTCTGGGGAACCATGTATCTTATATAGGTACATTATATTGTATTTATTATTGAAACATTATCATGATGAGATGTAATTAATTATTTATTATACATTCACAATAGTGGATGTATATTTATACCAATCACGACTAGATATCTATAATTACTTTCTATATTCGTATTATGTTGTGTTTCTTATGATGATAGTGATAAACAATGTATGATGTAGTATACTTCATTTAAAATTATCACACTTAGAGTATTTTATATGATCACTGATTAGATTCTTGTGGTGTAATCTATTTATAGGATATATTTTTAAATTAAAAATATTGAAGTATTTATAGGTAGATCCTAGTGGGGATGTTACATGTCACTCAACTAAAGTTTCCTATGCTAAAATCACTCAACTAACCAAAAAACTAATGATCCAATAGCTGAAAATGTCTTATAATATAAAGCTAGACTAGAAAAGATGACTAGCCCCATGGTAGATAGAGAACTCTAGGACATATTTAAGCAAAGTTTATTACCCCCCAACCCCACCCCCCCTCCTTCCCCCGCAAATATTTTGAGCATCACTTCATTCAAAGTATGCAAACAAATAATTAATAGAGTTTGCTACACATAGATTTAATTACATAACATAACCATAATCATATTCTTCCAAATTTATGTACATGTAACCCTTAATTATGGTAATTACCTCTAGAAGATTCTACATGAAGATTATTTCTCTATGAAATCTTCATGCAGTTCGAGGCATATCAATATGAGTACATAATGATAAGCTCAAAACTATATGAAGGTAGATACCTTACCAATAAGACCACCTATGTGCCATTATTCTATATAAGATATTGACATCTATGAAAGTCTCATTATAGGTCAAGGTAGCTTACGTAACCCTTCTTTATTCTTAGGGTAATATTATAGCCTTAGAAGAAGATTATGGTAGATTATCTAACTATTTGGTAGAGTTATAGACTTCACCAATCCAAGCTCTAGACTCTATCAACAAGTACAAACTTCAACAATACTAGCTCCAGACTTTATCATAATTGCTATGGAGTCTCTTAGGAAGCCTTTCAAGAGCATTTAATTGGTACATACAAAGATTATAAAAACCATTTTAAGATACCTCAATTCATTTAATATAATATTAATAATGGAGGATATAACTATAAAAAAATATTCATTCCATATAATTTCTTGGTCATTATGAACCATAAAAAAGGGTTAAGAACAAGATAATAGCTCAATCAAAAGGATGACCTAAGGCTAAGGTATTCACCTAGACATTCCATTTCCATCAAAACCTAGGTCATTTATTACATTTTAGGTTAAAATTATGTATTGAGAGTGACCATATGGGATAAAATAATGATAGTAAATCTTGGTATGCTCCCATGGCCTTAGAAGAAAAATATGGTAGAAGATATATCAATTAGTAGAGCTACAGACTTTGTTCATCTACCTACAAACTTCATCATTAACCACAACCTTTATTGTGTCACAAAAAGAATTTAAGTTTAGTTATATATAAAGGTAAAATACACCCAAACATAACCTTTATTTAGGCATACAATGAGATTATTATGATGCTCACCACCATGTTTATACAATAGTACATAAATAGGCTAATTTTCATGTTTCCCACACTTAATATCCTTCCTTGGAATTATCCAACATTAAATCCTCAAACTTAAAATATTAGAGCATTCCAATAATTATTTTCATGACCGAATAGACTCATGTAAATATACATGTCCATATTAGTGATCCAAATATGGTGTGAGTAGGAAATCAGTGAGATTCACTCCTTCCAAGATAAATTAGCATTCTATATTTTGTAGAAATAAACATAGATAGTGAATATATTATATTTTTTCCACTCAATACAACCAAAATTGTTCAAGGAATTAATAATTGATCACATACTTATTAAACCATATTTTATTTAATTCAATTGAATGCTATAGTGGTAACATCAGGCTAAACCAAAAATAAACAACTGTAACATTAGAGGCCCAAAATTGACACAAGCCAACAAGGAATCAATCATCCTCATGCTTCACTTAATATTACAATGAATGCTATGGGTGTTTCAAATAATAATGTTAAACCCATTAATTACAAGGATTTTAGGATCATAATAGTTATCTTATAACCATGATTTATACCCAAATCACATGATCACATAATAAAGTATGAATTACATTATATTGAGATCTTTTATACATTACTCTATACAACACATAAAGATTCCTTTAAAAAGACAATACTAATACAAAAAGGTCTTTACAATCACACTATATGAAAAAATAATTAATCTTGCATATCAGAGTTTTTGACACTATAAAAAGCCTATATTGAACACCATAACACTAAAATCCATCCAGTATAAGGTACATCATTTGGATGAGATCATTTTACAATAGGAAAATAAATCAGGGTGCTCATTCTTATAATAAAATTAGTCAAACAATTCAGCTTATGGATGGCAAGTTACTTTACTTATAGCTAAGTATTCTTACACCCTAATCAGAATAACACTATGGTAACATATAAGTGCCCTAAGATTGAAAGAGATTATTTTAAATCCACACTCATATGTTATACAAATTAGCAGCTCACATTGCTCACAATATATCTACACCATAAAATACACAAAATTTATGATATTATCTACTTAAAGCATAAGTAATGTGATAATTTACCCTCTATCTTAGACAAATATCAACTAATTATAACTTAAAGTAATGTAAACATGACCAAAATTATTCATATTCCTCCCCAAGAGGTATGACTTGGCAAGGTTTATTGGAATAACCCAATAGCAAAAATAACACTTAATTGTTACCTTTCAAAGAATATGTAGATGTAGAGTGAATCATCATTATTTGAAATGACATCCTTGACAAAGTTAATGTAGTTTCATCATTTAAAATAACCATACATATGATTCAAGTTGATATGCACAACATTTTTGAATCAACCTATTTAGTCTACACAAGAATTCAAGCATCTAAACCATGCTACAATAGTCCAAGGAAGTTTAAAAATAAATTTAAATGTTTTCATATCACCCAAATAGGTTAAATAAATAAATATAATCAAGAAATCATGACCCAAGTATTATTGAAATAAGCATGCACAACCATAATTAATTTATAGTCTTAATGAATATAAATCCAAGCATAAAGGCAACTTTACACCAAGATTAATAATGATATTCCAACCCTAAAATATCACCAAAACTCAAACATCATCAAAATAAGGAAATTGGCTTAGCAGCAAGTAGATAGGGTTATACCAAGTCTCTAAATGAGATGGTTGAGTAAATTAAGCCTATAGTCTACCAAAAACCCCTAAACTTTTCCATACCCATTAGGGTAAAATAAAATAAAATGGTATGATAGTTGGAATGCCATCAAGCTACACCAGGGCTAAATATTCACCATACTAAAATCAATTGTAGGCTATAATAAAATAAATAGCTATAAACAAATTTTTAAGATTAAATAATAACATCCCAACCTAAAAAATTGAGCAAATTTAGGGTTTTAAAAAAGAGTTTTTGTAAATTCTTGGAATTAACCTTTTTGGGATCGTAAAGTTATGGATAAACATGACCAACACACCCTGCTCAAACATGGATTTTGCAATCACAATTTTTTATTTTAGTAATATTGCTTCATTTCTTTACAAAGGGGGGAAAGTAATAAATACTCAATTTTCACAGCCAACCCATAAAAATGGGTTGACCAATTCACTATCAAGAGTAATTCTCCATTTAACCCAAAATATAAAATGAAAACACAATGATTTAAAAATTGATAATCATGTAAGGAAACAATCCCCCATGCTTTCCTTCTCCACCATGCCACATATTTTAATTTTTTAAAGAAAAAATATAGTTAGAATTTTATTTTGTTTTTAAATACTCAATAAAAAATACTTCCAATATGCATTTCAAAGCTTAAACATAGGAGAATAAAACCCATAAATTATTTTTTCTATCCCTCTATCATTTAAGATCAATAATTACCTTTATTTTGGATTAAAAATTTAATTCAATTAATATCAAATCAGACACCAATTATGCTAAGTTATTTTGTCAAATAGTTGGAAAGTAGTCATAAGGAACATAAAACTAAATAATCTAGAAAGGTAACCTTATGTAATCAATTGAAATAAAATGTGGCCAAAAACTATAGGCTTCAATTACCATTTCAAGATCAAATGAATAATCATTAAATCTTGTTAAAAAAATATATTTCAATAATTTTGAGCTTATATAAGGTAGGAGTTTATACATTCATACATAAATATGCATGTATAAACTCATATCTTATTGCAAACATGCAATTTCATGGCCATAATGTTATTCGAATTGAAATGCAAAAATACCAAGAAAAAATGAAAGATAACTTGCCTAAGATCTTACCCAAATTGATGATAGGTATTCTAATGGTTCTTTTGAAGAACCAATTGCATCCATTTTACCCCAAAAATCATTTTTGACAAGCACTTATAAACCTTCACTATTCCACCAATTTCTCCATTAACAAGAAGTTAAAAATTTAAATTCATTACTAGATGTAATTATATGTATCTAGCCTTAAAAAAATGACCATTCAACTCTTACCTAGTAGTTTCCATTTCCCAACATGGATAGTTATCTTTTGGATAAGTAAAACATCCCTGCATGGCTCCCAAAATTACCACGAAACCTTCTTCATGTAGCCACCAAGCCAAAATTTATGCATAGATAGAAAACATTAACATCTTGGTGTTGCTACAGTTTACGTTGGATGATTGTAGAAGAAATCTAAATACACTAAGTTCACCCATCAACCCATTGAATTTATAATAAATAATGATATTAATTATTTTTCCTCAATCCAAAAATCCCAAGTTTATGAAATTAATAGATTTTAGACCCATTATGATTTAATCATAATATAAATTAAGTTAGAATCCAAATTGGTGTTTGCTAGTGTAGGTTTTTATTTTTTCCTATTATTTAATTAGGGAATATTATATATTTGTGCATACATGTAGTTTTCCTACATTCATGGGATATGCTAGCTGATGTGGAGATGTGTGTCATAGATGTGTCATAGGTGTCATAAGGATGTCATAAGTAACTCCTTTGACTGGGTATTTCGGGTATGGGAGTTACTTCTCTATTCTTAACACCTTGTCACCACCTTTCATGGAGGAGTTACTTACGTGCTCTCCTATATGTATTCTTCACTTTGGCCATCTTAAGTTAATAAAATATTGGGTTTTCTCCTATTTGTCTTGTGTAATTTATATTCTTGTATAATTTCAAATTGCTTTAGCATCTATGTGATGTGCACTAGCTTCATATCATGTGATCACGTCTCCATTGCATTCACATTATCCAGATTCTGAGACAACTCCAATATGGTATCAGAGCAGCCCCGATAATCGTGTGTCTAGTTATGCTATTAGTTTATTGTGAAAATGTGAGGAGTGGAGTTCTCTTTATGTTCTTTTTCTTATTTCCAGATCTGATCTAAAAAGTCCTTTCAATATCATTTCTTGTGTTGCATTTATCTTTCTTGTGGACTGCCTTCGTGGTGTTTGGATCTGCAAGTTTTTTTCAACTACATTGCACATCTGCTATGTCAAAATGGCATTTTAGATCTAAAGCGTAGCTGTTGGAGAAGTGGCACCATTTTTTGATAGCTCTACACTTGGCATCCTCTATAGTTTCTATTTCTTTTCTCCAACATTGGCATCACATTTTGACACATGGCATTGGTTTTTTTGATGTTCAGTTGACCTATGTTGATGGAGAAAAGGACCACATTTAGTTGTTGGGTGTTGGAATCTCAAAGGAGTGAAGACTGCATGGAAGAATTACATGGAAGAAGGGTGAAGGGAGTGGATATTGGCATAGGGAATGAGAGAGAGGAGCCTCTCATTGGTGTCCTTGCTAGACATCTACTGATAGTAGCAACAAACAACACAAATTAGACCTTTTTTGGTTTTAAACACCCCACTATTTCCAACTCCCCATTTGGTGGGCCCACTCTCTACTAAGCAAAATTGGTAAAATATACTTTTATCTAATTTCCTCATAATTATTCTAATCTTGTATTCATAAATCAGTCATTTGATTTTTGAATTAAAGTCAAATTGGAAAATTAGCATTTAAAAAAGGTAGTTTAAAGGTTTTAAAAATTTATATCTATGACTTATGAAGATGAAGGGTGAGGCCCAGATTGGTAGGAGGCCAATTCCCCCTGAAAAAGACCTCCTTTGGATTCCTCACTTTGTGCCGAGTCCAATGAGTGGTTGGAAGGCCACTTTCTCCTAAAAAAACCAAAATTTTTTTTGGGGTCTCTCAGGATGCATTTTCGGCTGAGTCCGACGTCCTATTTGCTTGGGTTATTAACTTGACTTGCACAAATTACCTTAAGACACATTTTTGGCTAAGTCTAAATTCTTTTGATCTTTCACTTACATGTTTGGGGGGCTCAACATTTTAGGGGGGTGTGATTGTCTTTCAGCACTTTGTTTACTTCTGTTATCTTTCTCCTTTCTACATACTTTCACAAACTTGCAATCAAAACAACTTCACCTAAATTCAGCTTAAAATGGATTCTTTTCAACTTAAAACCCTAACACCCTTCAACTATCATGAATGGAAGGTTAAAATGTCAATCATTCTTAGAAGTAAAGGGTTGTATAGGATCACCATGGGTACTAAAGTAGAACCCAACACTGATGCTGAAAAGGTCAAGTGGTACAATTGTAGTGATGAAGCCTATGGATTACTAAGCTTGTCTGTGTCTCTAAAACTTCTCTTCCATTTAGAAACCTCCAAGACTCCCAAAGACATATGGGACACCCTAGAAACCTTATTTGGGAAGCTTGATGAGATGAGAGGTCATGATTTCAAAAACAAACTCATAAGTCTAAGTCCTAGCAACTTTAACACCCTATAAGACTTCTTCACTAAGTTTAAGGCCCTTATATTGAAATTGAAAGAATGCAGGATAGAGAAGAAAGATGATCAACTCATCCTTTCTATTCTCATAAAGTTAGGTCTAATCTATTTAGTCTTTGTCTCCACTTTCCATGCCACACAAAGTGCCCTTGGCACTACATGAAAAATGCCTTCTTTGGATTCATTCATTGCCATCTTGACTAGGGAGCAAGATAAGCTAATTCAAATGGGCACAATGAAGTCTACTCAACCCCAATCTTTGATATATATAAATGGTAAGGATAAGACTTCAATAAAGGAGAATAAGAAAAAAAAAGAAGAAGAAAAAGAATAAGGACCAGGAGAAGAAGAAAGAAAACAATAATCCTGCCAAAAACAACACTGAGTCTTCCTCCTCCAATGCTAAACCTAAGAAGGAGAAGGTTAAGTGTGTCTAATGTAAGAAGATAGGGCATGATGAACATAAATTCATGAAGAAACAAATAGATCACCTAACTCATCTTCTAGAGAAGCACAACATAGGTGTCCCTGAGTCCATCAAGCAGAATTCATCTACCCAAGATTCTACTACGGCAAAAGGCAAGGGTAAGGAGAAAGAAAAGGGCAAGGACCTTATAGCTACAACAACTTCTACATCTTCATGGGTCATTGACTCAGGTGATTCTCACCACATGGGCTCTTCCCTAGTTAAGTTTTCATCTTTAGAGCCTTGTAGCATGACTTTAATTAGTTTGGGTGATGACACATCAATTTCTATTGTAAGGAGAGGGTCAGTTGAAATGGAAGGAGGAACATTCAATAATGTTCTAAATGTTCCTTCTCTTTCAACCAATCTCTTATCAGTGTACCAAATCACTCACATTGGTCAGGGCATGAGAGTTGAGTTTTCACCAGATTCAGTGGCTATCAAGGAGTTACATAGTGATACTACATTGGAAGTGGGTAGGGCAGATCACTAAGCAAGGTTATACAATGTCTCACATTTTGCACTTGATTCTTCTCCAACAGCATTGTTGACTCATTCAGATGGAGTTAGCAAATTATGGCACGATCGGTTTTGCCAGCTTAACTACCACTACCTTGAGCAACTTTGCAAACATGACATGGTCATTGGCTTGCCTCATGTCCAATTCTCAAAAGGACTTTGCGAGGGGTGCTCCCTTAGGAAGCATCTCGAAGCAAAATTTGACAAAGGCAAAGCTTGGAGGGCTTCACAACCTTTGGAGTTAGTCCATAGTGATGTATGAGGACCCTTTCCCAAACCATCTTTCACAAGGGCCAAGTACATCCTCACTTTCATTGATGATTTCTCTAGGTACACTTGGATATATTTTCTCAAACAAAAGTTTGAAGTGTTTGAAAATTTTCTAGACTTCAAAGCTCTTGTTGAGAAATAGAGTGAGAAATCCATCAAGGTTCTTCAAACTGATAATGAAGGGGAGTATGTTAGCAATAGGTTTGAGAAGTTTTACACCATAGAGGGGATTGATTTGTAGTTCATAGTCACTTATAGTCCTTCATATAATGGGGTTGTAGAACACAAAAATAGGTTCTTAAAAGAGATGGGTAGCTGTATGATTCACTCCAAATCCTTAGCACCACAATATTAGGTTGAAGCCATCAATTGTGCTTTCTACATTCAAAATAGATTTCGTCACAAAGCTTTAAAAGGGATAACAACCTTTGAAGCTTGGCATAAAAGGAAACCTGATGTTGAGCACCTTAGGGTTTTTAGATCCCTAGCCATGGCCCACATACTAAAGAAGAAATGCAAAGCTATGGAACATCAGTCCAAGCCTTGCATCTTTGTAGGATATCCAGATGGTGTTAAGGGGTATCACCTTCTAGATCTGACCACTCATGAGTTGTTCATTGAGAGAAGTGTCCACTTTCAAGAGAGTCCTAGAGACTCAACACTTGGCACTTCTTCTCTCTCATCAGATCTACTTCTTCATGATGATTCCTCAGATTCAGATTAGCCACAATAGGTTCCTGAGCTAGAGAAATCTTCTTCTTCTTTGAGTTCAGACAGTGAGGATAGTGATGCAGAGTCATCCACCTCTAGTCAGTAAGAGGATGAGGAGTTAACACTTGACTTGCCCACTTCTAGGGCACTCTGGGCTAGATAGACACTTGAGAGTGTTGGCGCTTGGGTAGGAGATCTCGTAAATGATAGACATACTAGGGGGGTTTTCAGAGAGATTCACATGCCTTCTTTACCTCAGTTTTAGATCCATAGACTTTTTGACAGGCATCAGGAGTACCTGAGTGGGATAGTGCTATGGAGGAAGAATATTCTTCCTTAATCAAAAATCACACTTGGGACTTGAATTCACTTCTTAAGGGAAGGAAGATGGTTAGATGTAGGTGGATATATCAGACCAAGTTTACAGTAGATGGGTCAATTGATAAGTACAAGGTGTGATTGGTTGCCAAGGGTTTCTCATGAGTGGCAAGAATTAACTACTCAGAGACCTTTGTACCCATTGCAAAGATGACTTCTATCCAACTCACCTTGGCTATTGCCACAACACATGGTTGGGATGTGCACCAGATGGATGTGAAGAGTGCCTTTCTTCACGAAGACCTAGAGGAGGAGATCTACATGGAATAGCCACCAGGATTTGTTTAGGATTCTTCCTTAGTATGCAGACTTAGGAAATCTATCTATCACCTCAAACAAGCCCCTTAGGCTTTGTATGCCAAGATGGATTCCTTCCTTCTCACAGTGGGTTTCACTAGGTACCATTCTGACCCCAATGTCTACTTCTTGTGTTAGGATGATTCACTTTTGATTTTGGTTCTATATGTTGATGGCCTTTTGATCACCAAGAGTTCTTCATCAGCTATTACAGCGGTGAAGGCATCTCTCCAGGATAGATTTGACATGAAAAACTTGGGTTTGTTGCACTACTTCCTTGGCATCGAGATCTCATAGTCAGATTCATTGATTTCTCTTGCACAACCTAAGTATGCTCTTGATTTATTGTCTCAATTTCACATGGCTAATTGCAAGCCATCTCTGACTCCCTTTCTATCAGGAGTCAAGCTTGAGGCTGACTGTTCTTCACCATTAGTTGATGCCACTTGGTATCAATAATTTGTTGGTAGTCTCATCTACTTAACTCACACAAGGCCCAACATATCATATGCAGTGGGACTTGTCTCTAGATTTATGCAAGAACCTCATGAGCTACATTGGAAAGTAGTTAAGAGGATCTTACATTACATACAGGGTTCACATAGATATGGGATTCATTACAGATTTGGCATAGAGGCTAACTTGATTGGGTATACAGATTTAGACTAGGTTGGCAATTCATAGACCCGCAAGTCCACTTTTGGTTACAGTTTCTCTCTAGGTTCTAGTCCTATCAGTTGGTCTAGAAAGAAGCAAAATGCTATTGCTATATCATCCATAGAGGTAGAGTACAGGGGAGCTGTTAATGTAGCTACTAAGGCTATTTGGCTTTAGGGGATACTTTCTAAATTTGGCATTCTTATCAGGCAACCCACCATCATATATTATGACAACCAGAGTAACATTTAGTTTTGTAAGAATCTAGTTCAGCACCAATGAACCAAGCACATAGAGATTCACATGCATTTCATTTGGGACCTTATTCATAGACACGTCATTGACTTGATATTTTTCCAATCTTTGGAGCAAGCTGCAGACATTTTCACCAAACCTTTCATCAAGAGCAAATTCATTCATGTATGAGCTCTTCTTGGGGTGTGGTCCACATCTACAATAGCATCATCTTTGGGGGGCCCACTAGCCTCTTCATTTCTTTTATGTCTCTCTTTTGGGAGGGAGTTTTTTCCTACAAGTTTTCTCCTTTTCTCTATCTTATGGGAGATTGCATTTGTACATGGGTACCTCATCAGGCCTAGTTGCCAGGACCCATTTTCTATTTCCACACTGCCCACCTAAGCTACACTTATGGGGGGGTGTTAGTGTAGGTTTTTATTTTTATCTATTATTTAATTAGGGAATATTATATATTTGTGTTTACATGGAGTTTTCCTACATTCGTGGGATAGCCTAGCTTATGTGGAGATGTGTGTCATAGATGTGTCATAGGTGTCATAAGGATGTCATAAGTAACTCGTTTGACTGGCTATTCTGGGTATGGGAGTTACTTCTCTATTCTTATCACCTTTTCACCACCTTTCATGGAGGAGTTATAGTCTATTATTGGGGTGCTTTGACCACCTTTTGTGGAGGAGTTACTTACGTGCTCTCCTATATGTATTCTTCACTTTGGCCATCTTAAGTTAATACAATATTGGGTTTTCTCCTATTTGTCTTGTGCAATTTATCTCCTTATATAATTTCAAATTGCTTTAATATCTATGTGATGTGCACTAGGTTCGTCTCATGTGATCACGTCTCCATTGCATTTGCATTATCTAGATTTTGAGACAACTCTGATAGTGTTATGTCACAATAACCTCCATTTACCCAACTCTTATGGATTCCTTGCTTTGCCAAGGATGGTTATAACAAAAGCTTTTGAATTTTAATATCATGACTCAAACTTAATAATTTAAAGTCAAATATAATAGATTAATAATTATTTCACCTACAATCTAATATATAGATTCATTCAAGGAAATTTCTATCCCTTACAAGATGATGTTAAGATGGTGGTTTTCAACATCAAAAACATCCTCAAAATTTACTAAGAACATAACAATCCTAGCATTTAGGTATGAACTTAGAATTTTCCCAAATTGAAGAGAAGTAGCAACATGACTTTAGAGTTCATTGATAAAAATGGATCAAGTATAAATGATTAGATGCCGATGACAATGACATATCAAATGTGATAACTCAACCAAGCAGTTTCTACATAAGGGTGTTTCATAAAACTTGCTCACTGAATGACTTGAGCACATCTGTTAGGGGATAAAACCAAAATTATGAAATCCTTCCCCTTTAAAAAGGCACTATCTCAGAGAGTAAAGATAAAAGGAATAATTCAAAATTAGATTTAGATTAACTGTGTAGTCTTTACCAGGGGTAAATACCTCTAGAGGGTTTTTATCTCTTTTTAAGAGTCTAATCCACCACTTGCTAATTTTTATAGCATACTGATTAATAAAAAAGTACAAGGAAGTGCAAAATCTAAATTTATAAAATAAGATATTCATTAATTTGTGCTTATTCAAACAAATATTCATATATTTTCATGATTAATGGAAAATAAATTACATCATAAAAACTTATACTTCAACCTTTTCAAAATTTTGAACCTTGTATGATAATAGTTCATGTTTTAGAGAAATCATTCTTAAATTTTATGCATTTTCTCATAGATTTTTAGCAAAATTATAAAAATAAAAAATAGAGTTTTGAAACTAAAATAATTTCATGTGAAAATTTCCATCACAGTATGGATATGAAATTTAATTACATTGAATTTATCGATAGTTATTTTATAAACATAAAATATCTTGACTATTTTAGTCTTAATTACTAATCACTAATTTCATAATAGTAGTTAATTTAGCACAAAATAGTTAATTTAAATCATATTCCACACTTGGGTATATAAATTTTCCAACCAAATTCAATTATGTACCACACATAACTTTATAACATTCACTAGATAATGTAAATCATTATAGTAATCACCCCATTACATGGTACTTCCACCACTTTTAATTATGCTTCATACATAATTTTGTAATTCATTCTAGAATGAAATTAATAACCAACAAACCATAACACTATGGTTACTAAAATTATATTGTTCATGGGTTAGTAAAACATCCCACACCAACCACACCAAACATTAGAAAAGCCATCCCAGGCACTCATGCAATTCCAAGGTTTTAAGCATGCTCTACATTATCTTGTGAGGTCACATTATGGTTCCAAGGATTACAATCCCACCATCATTCTATACTTACTTCTTGGAAGAATTTAAAAATACTTAAGATTCCAAAACCTACCTGACCAGGACTTAATTTTTCTTATTTTGAGGATAAGATCAACATACATTCTAGTAATACTTTAAATAAATATAAAATATTCATTTCAAAATATTGATTCTAGGTATCCAAAACATAATACCTTGTTTATAGCAGGTTTATGCTGACCATCCAACACATGCTTTTAAATAGGACTATTCATTTTAGGTCATTATTTTTAGGTAAATCAACCATTACCTCATTCATATCATGCTTATTTTTACAATAATATATGTTCATATATTTCAACAAGTTTAACGTTCCTATTTTTGCATAAAAGTTCAACTTTTATGACCAATTACTGCTTCACAGGGCTAAAAATAAAAAAATCACAAGGTTTTTAATTATAAAAACCTTCAAGAGGTGTTTAAAGAAACACTTAATATATAATTTGACCATTATACATGAATATCCCATGGCCAAATTAAGGCACACATGATGCACACATCAAATGAATCAAGTGGCCATTTTGAGTAAAGGGGAGAAGTGGGTTTTCAGCCTATGAGAGACTTCACTTCCTAGATCATACCTAGTTTAAATCATTATGGATACATTGCTTATCCACCCTTAACCTCATACTTTCATCTATGTTCATTACTAGGGAATTGATGTAGGGTCACACCATATAATACAATCACTATACCCTAGCAAATTTCAATTAATGGAGGCTGATTTTGAGAGGGGAAGTTACATCAAAAAAATATTTTATGATCACATTACCACATATTAACATGTTAACAACACAAGGTCACACTTATTCATGACATGGATAAAAAATATTCATACAATAATATGGAAAACATGGAGCAAATAAAAGGTTCACATGGCTGCTTACATTCATGTGTCATGAAGGGATTTACACAACATATAACAACTTTCATGTATGAAAGGAACACATAGGATAGGGAACACTTTCTGATTTAGGTGTTTATGCCAAAGATAATTTCACATCACAACACATTCAAATACATTTACTAGTCATGCACAAAAGTCCCAACATCTCATCAATCTACCAAATGACATCAACTATCTAATAATGTCTGTTATTACTATGATATCAAAATTCATCTTGCAAAATCTTCTTGATATTTCCCAAATAATTTAGTCACATTCACCCCTCCCACATCATTATTTTCAACTAAAATTCATATATTCTATCACTTCAATATTATAGGACATATCACTTATTCACTTCTAGATTACATCATGGTCATAATTAATTCAAGTAAAATTGCATACACAACTAATAAACATAGATAACCATATCCACACAATACCCAACTATTATTCTCACCACAACTTAATTTTCATTCCTCCTAAGGGTGAATCATCCTTGGAACAACCTTACCCAACCATGGGTAGCTTATACATGTTGAGATATCTTACTCAACTAAAGGCCACTCATCACAAGAGTGATATATCAGATAAATAATTATTACATTGGAGCTTATATAAAACCAAAATATTATATTCATTAGAATAGAATATTATTAAAATTATTCCCATAAAATTCTACCCATACTAGTCATTAATGATGTTGGGAGCACCAAGCCCCCAATATTTTGATAATTTCCAAGATGGATAAAATAACCCATCATTTCTACTATGAGAAAAATATTAATGTTCAACTAATAAAACCTTCTTAGTCTTGATTATAATTTCATTACCTTTGACAAAATGGTGCTTCCCAAGTACTAGTCATAAAACAAAGCTCCTTAGCTTATATTAGGGCCATATAGATCCCATCAATGAGATGGAATACCATCCAATCCCACTTGACCTGCTAAGCCTTAATTCATATTTAATTACTTTTTTAGCCATAAATATCATATTAATTATAAAGGGTATCAATTTAAGACAATCCCATTTTCATAAATTAACTAACAATTCAATGCAAAGATGGGTAACATGCCAAAAATGAAAATATTATGAAATCTAATTGTCTAGGTCAACTTCACCAAGTTACTAATTAGGTCCTTAAGTTAAAAATAAAGCCTAATAATTCATTCAAAAATTCACTAGTAAGAAAGTAAATTTAGTCACATAAATCACATAAGATCCATGAAATAACTCTAGTTATATCTTAGTCCAGTATAAGGCATAGGAGAGTAATTCTCAAATTGATAAATCACTAGAAAATGAGTCAATATTGATACATCTCACCATGTTATCTTGATAATTAGATATTATTTTCAAAGTCCTCTTCCAATCACTTAATATTAAGTTTTATTAATGCATATCCAATGGACTGGTAATTGTAATCAATAACCATTCAAGTCTAGCAATCCTAAAAACTCAAAATGGTTCTTTACCAACAAAGATTCCAAAACCTGTTGATTTGCTCAAGTAATTTAGGTATACCCTCTCCGCAACCAACCTTCCAGGCATAAGTCACCCATTATCCCCTTCAAGGACATAATGTCCCAATAAAATATATAATAAATAAAAAGTAATAATTATAAATTCCTATAGTGTTATTTTATTGCATTGACTCCTGTTGACCTATCCATACAAGTCAACTGATAGTCAAGTGAGACCCACCTTAATACAACCTAAAATTGGAAAAGGGCGAGTTAAACCATGTATATAGAGATAAACATATTATATTTATGGAATATTTAAGATCTCATAGGGTTCTAAGATGAAATACTCTCATTCGATACCTTAGAGTCATTACCAAAATACTCCCCATTCCAATTATAGATACACAAGTGTACTATAAAAAAAACATAGTTCAGATATAAAGTGGATCTATCTTTTTTTTTAAGTATCATTTTAGAAAAAAATTTAGAACACTGGCTTTGATGCTAGGTGAAATGAACCCTAAAAAAATATTTTGAATGTCACTTCATTTAGAGTATGTAGAAAAATAATGAATAGAGTCCGCTACATACTGATTTGATAACATAACATACCCACAATATTATTTTTCCAAATTACATACATGCAACCCTTAATTAGGGTAATTACCCCTAAAATATTCTATTGAAATACTACCTATGAAATCTTCATGCATTTTGGGGCATATTGATATGCTATTTATAGTGATAAGCGTAGAACTAGATGGAGGCAAACACCTTCCCAATTGGAGCAAGTGTCATTATCCTATCTAAGATACTCACATCTATGAAAGTATTATTATAGGTTAGGGTGGCTTATATAACATTTATTTGTGCTTAGGGTGATCTCATAGCCTTAGAAGAAGATTCTAGTAGAGGATCCAATAGTTTGGTAGAGCTCGATAATTCACCAGTCTAAGCTCCAAAATCTATCAATAACTATGGACTTTAAAAATTCTAGCTCCAAAATTTATCAAAATTGATATGGAATCTCTTGGGAAGCCTTTCAAGATAATTTTGATGAATACTTGTTATATCCCAAGATGACCAAGACCATTTTTAGATACCTTTGAGTATTTATTATAATATTCCCAATAGAGGATATAAATCTCAAAATTATAATAGAGTATATACTATAATATTCCCAATGGACGATATAAATATCAAAATTGTAACATCCCATAGAATTTATTGGTCATTATGAACCATAAAAATAAAGGGTGAATAAAAGGATAACATCTCAATCAACATGATGACTTAAGGTTAAGGCATTCACCTAATCATTACATTGCCATAAAAACCCAAGTCCTTTATTACCTTTGAGATTGAAATTATGTATTGAGAGTGACCATATAGGATAAAATAATAATAATAAATCTTGGTATGCTCCCATTTACTTAAAGTAATAATCTGGTATAATATCTATCAATTAATAGAGCTATGAACTCATCCATCTAGCTACAAACTTCATCGTCAACCACAACCTTTATTGTGCCACAAAAAGAATTTAAGTGCAGTTGCATATAAGAGTAAACTACACCCAAACATAGAATTTATTTAGGCATAAAATGAACTTATTATGATTCCCACCACCAATAATTTATAATAGTATAGAAATAAGCTAATTCTCATGTTTCCCAAACTTAAGATCCTTCCTTGGACTTATCCAACAATAAATCCTCAAACTTAAAACATTATAACATTCCAACAATTATTGCATTCAAGACCAAATAGGTTCATGTGAATATACATGTCTATATTAGCATTGCAACTATAGTGTGAGTGAAAAATCAAGGAGATTCACTCCTTCCAAGATAGTGTAGCATCTACCTTTTGTAAAAATAAACATAGATAGTGACTATATTGCATTTTCCCCACTTAATACAATCAGAACTTCTAAACCAATTACTAATTGATCACATATTTATTAAACCATTTTTTATTCAATTCAACTAAATTCTATGGTGGTAACATCAAGCTAACCAAAAATAAATAGCCATAAAATTAGAGGCCCAAAATTGACACAAGCCAATAAGGAATCAATCATCCTCATGCCTCACATAATATTATTATGAATGCTATGGGTGTTTAAAATAATAATGATAGACCCATTAATTGTAAACATTTTAGGAACATAATAGATATCTTATAACCATAGTTTATACCTAAATTGCATGAGCACCCAATAGATTATCAATTATATACTCTTGGCATGTTTCATACATTACTCTATATGACACATAAATATTCCTTTGAAAGGACACCACTAATACAAAAAGGTATTTATAGTCCCACTATATGTAACGACAATTAATTCTACATATCATAGAGTTTTCGACACTACATGAAGTCTATATTGAACAAAATAACACTATAATCTATCTAGTACAAGGTACATCATTTGGAAGAGATCATTTTTTAAAAGGAGAGTAAATTAGGGTGTCCTTTCCTTCACTAAAATTAGTCAAACAAGTCAGCTTATGGCTGGCAAGTTACTTTCTTTACAATTAAGTATTATTACACTAAAATTATATTAAAACTAAGGAAATATACAAGAGACCCAAGTTTGGAATAGATTAATCAAAATCCACACTCACTTATTATACAAATTAGTTGCTCACACTACTTACAATATATCTACACCATAAAATACACAATGTTTCCAATACAATCTAATTACAAAATAAATAATGTTCTCAATTACCTTATAGCTTAGCTTAATATCAAATAATTATAACTTAAATTAATGTAAGCATGAGAAAAATTATTCATATTCTTATCTAAGAGGTATGGCTAGGCAAGGTTTATTGGAATAACCCAATAACAAAAATAACTCTTAATAATTACCTTTCAAAGAAGCTGTAGCTATAGAGTGAAACATAGTTATTTAAAATCACATCCTTAATAAAGTGAATGTAGTTTCATAATTTAATATAGCCATACACATGTTGAAATTTGATATGCATAACATTATTAAATCAACCTCAATCTACACAAGAATTTAAGCATCTAAACCATGCTACAATAGTCTAAAGAATTTATGTAATAAATTTAAATGTTCTCATATCACCTAAATAAGTTAAATAAAAGAATATAGTCAAGTAATCATGACCCAAACATTATGTAAATAATCATGCACAACCATAATGAATTTTTATCCTTGATGAATATAAATCTAAACATAAAGTAACTATACACCAAGATTCAAAATGATATTCCAACCCCAAAATATCACCAAAACTCAAACATCATCAAAAGAAGGAAATTGGCTTAGTATCAAGTTTATAGTGTTATGCTAGTCTCTGAAATGAGATGGATAAGTTAATTAAGTCTATAATCTACCAACAACCCCTAAACTTAACCATATACAATAGCGTAAAAGAAAATAAAATGGTACGATAGATGAAATGTCATTAGGCTACCCTAGGACTAAATATTCACCATACTAAAATAAATTGTAGGCTATAATGAAATAAATAATTATTAATAAAATTTTAAGATTAAATAATAACATCCTAACCTCAAAAATCAAGAAAATTTAGGGTTTCAAAAGAGAGTGTTTGAAAATTCATGGCACTACCCTTTTTTGGTTCAAAAATTATGGATAAACATGATCAACACACCTTGATCAAACATGGATTTTACAATTACAATTTTTCATTTTATCAATACTGATCCATTTATTTATAAAGGGGTAAAATTAAAAAATACTCAGTTTCCAAAGCCAACCCATAAAAGGGGTCAACCAATTTACCATTGAGAGTAATTCTCCATTTAACCCAAAACATAAAATGAAAACACAATGATTTAAAAATTGCTAATCGTGCAAGGCAACAATCCCACATGCCTTCCTTCTCCACCATGCCATATATTTATTTATTTTTTCAATAAAAAAATATATTCAAATTATAATTTGATTTTATTTTTGAATACTCAATAAAAAAATACTTCTAATATGCATTTCAAAGGTTAAACATATGAGAATAAAACCTAGAAATTGTTTTCTCTATCCCTCTATCATTTAAGATCGATAATTATCTTTACTTGAGGTTAAACATTTAATTCAACCAATATTAAATCTGGCACTAATTAAACATTTATTTTGTCAAATAGTTGGAGAGAAATCATAAGGAACACAAAAATAAATAATCCAGAGAGGTAACCTTATGTAATCATCTAGAATAAAATATGGCTAATAACTACAAGCTTCAATTACCATTTCTAGGTGGAATGAACAACCATTAAATATTGATAAGAAAGATTTTGGAATCATTTAAAACTTATATAAGGTAGGGGTTTCTAGATGCATACATAAATATGAATGTATAAAGTCATATCTTATTGGAAATACCCAATTTCATGGCCATAATGCTATTTGAATTGAAATGCAAAAATACTAAATAGAAAGGAAAGATAGCTTACTTGGGATCTTTCCCAACTTGATGATAGGGATTCTAATTGCATTTTTGAAGAATCCATTGCAACCATTTTTCTCCAAAAATTGTTTTTGACAATCACCTATAACCCTTCACAATTCCATGAATTCATCCATTGATAAGAAGTTAAAATTTTAAATTCATTACCAACTACAACTATATTTATCTATCCTCCAAAAATGGCCATTCACCTCTTTCCTAGTGGTGTCCATGACCCAATGTGGAGAAATAGATCTGTGATAAGTGAAATGTCTCTGCAAAGTTCCCATAATTTCCATAAAACCCTCTTCATGTAGCCACCAAGCCAAAATTACTATATGGAAAGAAAAATTTGACATCTTGGTTTTTCTAGGGTTTACATTAGATGATTCTAGAAGCAATATGAATACACTAAAGTCTCCTATGAGTCCATATACCTTATTATAAAATAATTATTTTAATTATTTTTCCTCAATCCAAAAGTCCCCAAAGTTTACGAAATTAATAGAATTTAATCCCCTTATGATTTAATCATAATGTTGATTAAGATAGAGTTCAAATTGGTGTTATGTAAAAATAACCTTCATTTACCTAACTCTCATGGGTTCTTTACTTTTCCAAGGTTGGTGTTAACAAAAGATTTTCAATTGAAATATCATGACTCAAACTTAACAATTTAAAATTAGATGCAATAAATTAATAATTATTGCACCTGCAATATAATAGAGATATTTGTTCAAGGAAATTGCTAGCCCTTACAAGATGATGTTAAGATGGTGGTTCACAACATAAAAAAACATCATAAGAATGTAATAAGAACATATTAGTCCTAGCATTTAGGGAAAAACTTAGCATTTTACCAAATGGAAGAGAAGTAACAATGTGACTTTAGAAGTCATTAATAAAATTGGATCAAGCATAATTGATGAGATGTCGATGGAAACCACATATCAAATATGCTAACTCAACCAAACAGGTTCTAAATAAGGGTCTTTCATAGAAATTATTCATTTATTGGGTAAAACTAAGATTATGACAAATCTATATTATTTAAAAGGTTTCCATTATTTACATATCTATGCCATATAATGAAGGAATGGGATGCCAAAATTATATCCATGGTAAAGTTAAAGTACACAACCAGATCAGATTCTAATAATAAGAGTACAAATAAGCTTCCAAATAAGGTGAGGCCAAATTAAAACAATAATGAGAAAAAATAGTTAACATATCCTCAGAGCTAGCTCCTCATGTGGTTTTATCAGCTCCTCTAAAGAGACCTTTTTAGAATCTTATTGAAGCACCATCTCATGTTTTCTAGTAACTTTTGAAATGCAATGTCATATATCTATCTCTCATCAAAGAGGTTGATAAACTAGGCCTCTTACAAATAATTATGATTCCTATGAATTTTATGATTAACATAGGGCCGTAGTTCATAATATGAATAGATGCATCAATTTATGACACAAAATCAAAGATTTTATAGATTCTAATATCATTGATGTGAACATCCCTACAAAAAAACCCAAAACAAAACCAACTGAATCAAAAGTAATGAAAATATTTTTTGATCCATTTCCAAAGCATATGGCTAATGATATAACAAACACTTCAAGTGTTTATTATAATTATCAAGCACATACATCAACAACATCTTATCACATTGATATAATGAACACATATGCTCTACATAATATCATTGGTGTGTATCATAATATAGTGCCAGTTAGGCCTCTTATCACTTTCTCAAAATAGGAGATCATTGATGATGACTCAGATTTATATGCACTCTTTGTATGATATTACATTTATCATCATCCTTTTTAGAGTGTCATTGTTGATAATAATTCAATCACAAATATGTATACTATTACACTTCTACATCACTTGGGATATTTAGATCATGATAATTCTTTGATACGTATAATTATTCATGGCTTTAGTGGCCATGTCCAGAGCTCTATTATGGAGATTATACTTCCATTATAGGTTGGTGCCATACATGTGGCCAAAATATTCATAGTTGTACCTAGTGTTGAAACATTTGATATGCTATTGGGTAGTCATTAGATATAAAAACTTTGAGCCATTCCCTCCACTGTACATAGATTTATTAAGTATATACATGCTAATCATGTTGTTATAGTTGAGGGACTTATATATGAGTAACCTTTACCTAATCCATATCTAGTTATAAAAAAGTCACCACTAACATCTCCAAACATAGATTTCATTAGCATACCTTAGATAAAAATTGAGCCACCAGTGTAGGTGAGGTTTACTTCTACAATATTACCATGTATACACACTCTCCCATGAAGACCTTTATTAGATAGACCCTTATGTCAAATACATGTTATGGATTCTAGTGAGCCTCTCTCAACCCCATTCTCATCTAGATAAATGTTATAGAGTGCCCAAATCACTTCACATATATAATCCACACTAATTATAACTTCTTCTACTAGATGGGTCCCCAAGAGCCCCATAATTCATAGGCCAGTTCAATCAACTCCATATATTCATAGCCACACTTCATATTCAATTTTATCTATAGATTGTTTAGTATATATGATTCCTAGATCTCAAATACTTCCTTGTACATCATATGTGGTCACTCTTCCTTTAATTGATATAGGTCACCTTGATAGTGAGTCTCTTGTAAGACTCATTGGTTAGTATTTTTTCCTATTACTTATACATAGTTTCATGTTCATGTTGCTTGTACATATATTATACTTAGAAAATACAAAAAACATTCAAATATTGTTAAAAGAAAGCAAATTTTAGATTTTATGCATTTCTATGTTTACATTTATTCTATTTTCCAAGTACTACATATGCTATTTATGTTAGTGTAGTCAATTTTATCATACATACATGATTTAATTATTCCCTTCCATGTTAATAAATTCCTACAAGACTCCATTCATTTACATAAATCTATATTTGATAATATCTACGCATCAAGGGCACATACACATATACATAGATTCAACATTGTTATATTAGCCCACTGGGGGAATTATACACACACCTTATAATTTTTTAGGTTATATATTTCTATACTCCATATCATAGATTTAACATTGATTATATCTTAATATTGATCATCTTATACTACACTAATTTTTTACTAGATACTGCTACTATAGACTCAACTTATGAAAATCTTTTCTCTTATATGGATTTCTACCACATGATTATGCATACTTTCATTTCTAGCTTTACTAGTCTAGATTTGATTATGTCTCTTACTTCTACATCTACTCAAGGGAATTTGACTATGCCATTATTCCATGTCTCTAAGCCAATTTAATTCATTGTGTGTATGCTTTGGACATTTTCTTGTGTCCTTGTGTGTGATTATTGATTGTGTATGTGGACATTTAAACATGTCCTTTCATGTGGATTAAGCCAAAATTAAATGACATTTTGCATATGTAGACATTTGAACATGTCCTTTTATGTGTACCTTTTCTTAGACTTAGTGACTTGTGCCAATGTCCCTTGTATTATGTCCCCTTGTTCTACTTTATGTGCCTCATGTGTTTTTATGTATGCTTTCATATATGTGTCATGGCTATGACACTTGTCTCTTATTTTTTGCTTTCACATCTAGTTTGTGATGTCATGAGGGACCTCATGCATCTCCCCTTCCTTCTTGGGTGCCTTGATGGACATCATGCCCCATCCCCCTAAGTAGTTTACTCAGATTATATTCAAATTTGTTATTCATATACATTCTTACATTTTTATATCTATCTTGACCACATTGTGAATGTTAGATCTAACATACATCATATATTTTTAGTGTATGTTCAATCTCTTTTAAATTTTGATGTCATGTATACCCATTATATTGGTTTATCACTTAGATATCATATGTTTTAAGTCTAACACACATGATGCATAGATTTTATTTTGATGACAATTATTGTATAGGTTTAAAAACTCCCCTCAAAAGAAGGAGCATTCACATCGGTTTGTCACAAAGATCAGGCCATCCTAGTGCACTTAAAACATAGTTTTAAGTACACAAACATAGATTATAGATCCCAAGCTCAGGAAAATATAGTGAAATATAGTCACATATAGATCAGTCTCAATTTTTATTAGAAACAAAATTTTTGGACAATAATGTAGTACACTATCAAGAGAGTAGTACATTATAGTCTACCCACCATGCTATTAACCAATAGCCTCAAAATAAATAATTTTAGAATTATCAGAATGATATAGTAGGTAAAGTTCATATTTTTCATAGTATCTATCATAGATTATTAGATATGCTCATTATATACTTAGTTTTTACCTAGAATTACATAGGTTTGCTTAGATTTGGGGAATCATGCATAACATGATCACTCCCATTTCAATATCAGATATGTATAGACACAAATTAATATAACATAGTATAGAATCCATATGCACATATATCAAAATTAGGGGAATGATTATGGCACATTAATTTCCAAATGCTAAGTTTTGCATTAGTTCTCTTAGATGGAATGACAACTCCATCTCATTTTCTATGTTGTATACTTTAGATACCATATGAACTAGTTTTTCATTAGTATTACACCATATTAATGCCTCATTATATATTAAATAGTTGGAATTCTTGAGTTTCCTAGAGTCATTTTACGTTATTGAGTGGCCTAGAGTTGTTTTACATTATTGAGTTCTTTAGTGGCCCTAAGTTGTTTTACATTTCAAAATTCTTGAGTGGCCTTGAGCCATCTTTTATAGATTCATAACACCACATAGTTTTAGTTTGACTTTATACTACTACACATGGGTAGGAAATTAAGGAGTCATATCCTATTTAAATTCTTGATCCACCTACATAAGAGGGTTAGACAAATCATCAATCTGATCCAGGTTAATCACAGATTATGATCTAATGAAAAAGGGTGGGTAATGATGGATTTAAGGCCATCTTGAGTTATTTAGCCACCCACATATGGGGATTGGGTAAACCATCAACCTAGTCCAAGCTATTCACCATTTGATCACCTTCTACACACACAAGATTTCATGAGGTTTTTATATTAGTTCATGTCCCCAATGAGGTGTATTCATTCCTTTCCTTTCTCTCACATATATTGAATTAGTTATATATATATATTTTTATATTTATTAAGTAATAAATGGTTAATATTTGTTTCATTTTTAGGACACATAAGGGAACACAATTTGTAGACTCAAACCCACATTCATGTGCTTGCCCTCATAGGTAAGTTTAGGTACATTTCTCTTTCCTTTATCTTAGTCATTTACATTTGTTTCATTTATGGAATAAAGGGGAGAAAATGTATTCATCTAAAATGTCATTTTAATTCAATGAGTGTCACTTGAGACAAACCTATCCTTAGCTTATCCCTAGACCTATCTTAGGGCCTCTTTCAATCATTTCCTATCTTTTAATTACAATTAGCCTATTCCAAAATATACTAAGATCTATATTGAGCCATCACCTAAGCATCCTTGATCTTTTTTCACATGTTATAGCTACTTGGAAAATAACATGACCCCATTAGTATATAGGAAAATGTACTATTGGAAAAGGGGGTAGGGTTAGTGACCCTTAACTTCTTTTACCCCAATGGTTATCTTTACACTCCATGAATCATCTTAGGGTCAGCTTAGACACATTTCATGTCATGAAAAGTAATATAAAAATATATAAAAACCACTCTCATTCATTTATACTTGAGATGGAATAATCATGAACAAGCTCAGAAATAATTTTGCATATCCAGGTTATTAATCCCTATTCACTCCTATTTTTGTATACATCCATCTATGGCATCCTAGAGCTTAGTTTTACTTAGGTTTTTAGTCTCAATTCACACTCAAAGCATTAAAATTAGAATTCAAACTCAAGCATACTAAAAACACTCTCACTTTCACCAATACTTAGATTGGGAGAACTACATTAGGCTTGATCCCCTTTCAAGGTATTGGTATGTAGGAAGTTCTCAACGCATGAGGTGTTGAAGTCTTGCCTAACCTACCATAATAATGCAACTCTTATTCCAATTATGTTGATCAAAACCCTAGAAAACATGAAGGCTTAGGGTTTTATAGTGAAATTAGTCAAAGCACATAACAAACAATGATCTAGGTCTTGGTCACAAAATCATAGACTTCATAAAATAGAGCAAAGGTCTACTTAGAATTTCACTACTTTACCTACATAGGGTTATTAGTGCAACACAAAAGGTCAACAATGTTGTACATTATTGGAAAATAAGACCACACTATTTTTTAAAGAGGATTATGCCGCTTGTTCTCTACTGATGACACTCTGCCATGATCCTACATCACTTACCTACCTACCACTTGTCCATCTCATTCATATTTTCTAACCAAGTACATATTTTCTAATTCATTACTATTTATAGAATATTCAAATAAATCCATTATTTTAAAAAATAGTGGTTGTTGATATTTTAGTATTTTATTCCATAATTTATTACTCAACTAATTATCAAATTAGGGTGACATTCCATAATCTTAGAAAAGATAAATCAACTAAACACTTGCATTTAAATCAGATAGTAGTGTTGACATAACTGTCTAGATTTGACACAAGCATTTGAGGCTTTATAATACAAATTTATGGAATTTGAAGATTATTATAAGATCATGATCCAATCCAATTTTATCACATTTAATAATATATTTACATGTGCATATTAAACCAACTAAGTACTCTTGTTTCTAATTTATTATAGTATCAATAGTTATACTTTCTATTTTTAGCATATCTCAAAATTATAAAATCAAAATATTATTTATCTAATTTTGTAAATTAACTGTCCTACTATAGATCTATTTATCACCCTTATAATTATTCATTTATATATTCTTAACCCTATACTATATTTACCCATATCAATTTAGGGTTAAGCACATTCATTAGAAACTAGTTTTATCTTACATATCCAAAGGAATCATTAAATACTTTGTAGTATTGTCGCCTAGAATATAAATCTTAATTTACATCTACTTCCATGTTATAAAAACATAAAATTTCATAGTGTCTTCATTCTTTTATAATTTTAAAATTAAAAAGAGGAAATAACTTCATTAAGCTTGTATATTGATCACAATAGAGAAACATAGAATATAAAAAAAACATAATCTTATTTAAAAGTTTTATGTTCAACATTGCATGCATCCAAAAATAATCATCTCTCTCTCTCTCTCTCTCTCTCTCTCTCTCTCTCTCTCTCTCTCTCTCTCTCTCTCTCTCTCTCTCTCTCTCTCTCTCTCTCTCTCTCTCTCTCTCTCTCTCTCTCTCTCTCTCTCTCTCTCTCTCTCTCTCTCTCTCCCCCGCCTCTATCTCCCTCTCCCCCTCTCCCTCTCCCTCTCCCTTCCCCCCCCTCTCTCTCTCTCTCACTCTCTCTATTTGTTTTTATTATTTTATACATCTTTACTTTACTTACATTCATTTCAACAATAAATTTAGTTTCACTTTATTTGTAAAAACCTTGTTAGAATGCACACAAGTACCAAGGTAATTCCTAAATAAAGCCTCATTAAGATGAGCACAAGAAAAATACTTAATCACACACTAAAAAACAATAAAAAATTACCTTAAAATAGATTCAAAATCATTTATACACTGATTATTTACTTCTCTACCATTAGATGACACTCTTTATGTCTCTTTATCCACATAGTGATAGGCCATTTCCTAGAGTGCTGCTTATGTTCTAGCAAGTGAAATTTAGAGTGATATAAATTTTAATCTTAGGATTCAAATATTTCACTCTACCTAGAGTTTATATCTTATCATTAGCTATCTTTAAGACTTAAATGAGTAATCTAGGCCCATAGTTCCATTAGTAGGCACCCTTCATATCCTTCATCACCAAGTTAATAATATCCAAATATAAGTCTTCTATCCCATATTTATTTCATCCTTGGGTCTAGCCTCATCTTGTTTTATGTACACTACCCATCATTATTCCATTATGTCAATTATTTTGACTAGACCTCAAGAAGTTAAGTGCACAGTTTATCATGTGCTATTCACATGTCTACAAATTAGTGAACCCAACATGAAAGGCATATCCTTTTTACGTATCCTTATTTTATATTTTCTCTCAAATTTTTATTTACATTCATAATCTAAGATATTATATACTCCCTAAATATGTCTAGTCAAGACATCTTTGAGAGAACCATAGACTTTGAAACCTATAGGCTGAGTCTTCACCCTAGTGGTGAATCATCACTCCATAGTTATAACAACAAAATTATTTCACTAAATTTGGAATCCCAATATCAAAACCACCCTGGTAACTAGATTAGGAGTAGTGATCCAAGAGCTAAGGGATCCATCTAAAACTGATAGTAATCACCCTGACCCTAACAAAATGTTATTTAATGATGGAAGTAGGACCAACTCTCACATTGTAACTTGACCATTTATTAGAAGACAAAGCCAAAATGCCCAAAGAATAACAAGATAAAACCAATACATTGATAAGATCCATAACTTGGAAGATGAGATAAGTATACTACAAGTGCCTTTACATGCTCCTCGTAGTAACTAGAACATAACCAACCCATAAAATCAACACTCAATGGATCCTCTAGAGGAATCTAACCTGAATCAATCTATTTTTAGTCTCAAATCATACCTAATGTGGTTGTTAGGAAAGAGTTCACCAAAACCATAATTCCATCCTCAAATGAATTCATCTTAACCTTGGTAGGTCACATTCGAGATTTAGAGAGTAACCAAGCTCTCTAAATCAAGGAATATCCACCAATCCCTATAATCAAGGTCATTCTTATCCTATTCCTACCCTAGTTATAGATCACCAACCATAATTATATCCATATAGCCCACCTCTTTTTAACTATGCCTAAAAATAATATCTTAAGGACATCCTTATTCATAGAATCCCCAATCTTCCTAATTCTATCTTTATTCCATCATACCAAATCCTTTTTCACAATTATATGGGAATTATTTACACCTACTATCCTCTAAATAATACGGTACCTAGCAATCTACCACCCTACACCCCTTTAAGTTACATATTATCCATGTATATTCCCCCTTCAAAAACTAATAATCTACCTCATTAAATGACTTTGAGTTATGTGCCACCCATGTATACTCTTTCTCAATAGGCACCTAACCCTACTTCATCTAACACTCTTCTTCCTTACTATCATATGTTATTTAAATCCACTCAATAGAATAACTACTTTCTAGCCCACTCCACACTGCTTTACTAAGGATCCTCTTTCCCTCCTAGTAGCCACATGAGTAGCCCATATCCGAACCCACCAATTTATATTATTCCACCACACTTTTAATAGAATTAAATGACATAGGGATATACATTGAGTACTTAAAATAACCCCTTAATCACAATATATAAGGAGTTATTTTACCACATCCCCTACCTGACCTCCCTAAATTCAATGGAGAGAGATATCCTAATACACATGTACAGGCATACGCTACTGTTGTTTGATATATCTTGTCTTAGGATGGGGTGGTGGATAAAATCTTTCCAAAAACCCTTGAAATAATTTCCCTCTATTTTTATTTATAGATACTAAATCCTAATATAAATTATACCTATCTTGTACACTTGGAAAATACCTATCATGGATGTACCTTGCAATTCTAGACCTTCCTGATACTAAAAGGCTCATGTTCACTATCCATTTGTGCGTAATTTATTATCTCTTAATTTGACCATTGTTATTATGATGAACATGCCTAGTATATAATGCAAAAAAAATCTAAACCTGATTAATATCCTTTAATGCTAGTTTTAGACATGTATCTATTTTCTAGCTCCCTATAACTTACATCCCAAGTGAACACATGCATTGACGTAAGTGTCTATTTTCATATAAAGTGTCGATTGCCTTAAAGTCATCCAATTTATAAAATAAACATGTCCAAAAAGTCCATGTAAGTGATTTAATGTGAGATATTTCTAAAATGGATTGGGATATATAAAAGATCAACCCTCATTTATTCCTCACCTAGAAATCACATACAACTCATAAAGAAATTATACCTAAAAACATGCAATCAAGCATTAAAGTGAGAAAACCTACCCTATTTGTCCTTATTTATATATTAGTCATAGGAATAGTATTTATATAAGTCTGAATTATTCAAAGAGAAGTCCACGAGTCATATTTTCCAAGTTACTTAGTAGGTCATTACATGTCTTTTCTTATCACATATTACACCCTTGTGCACACACAAGACAATATGTAAGGGAGAACTTAATTAGTCTAAGGCCCTCTTAATATTATTATCCATATAGGCAATGCCCATTTATAGAGGGGTATTTTGGGTTAGCTTGACACCATGAGCCCACTAACCCATTTTTCCCATAATCACTCTAAGGGTGAAGAGATAGGGGTTGATCATTTGACAAAGAGTGACAACCTATGTGTACAATTTGAAGACATAAAAGGAAAGGCACCATAAAATACATAAGGATATAATTGGTCACATCTAGATATAGTTAGTATTTTGTATATAAATTCTACAATAGAGTTAGACAACTACATTGATGTCATTATCTAGATCTAATGCAAACATCTAAGGCCACATAAAATACATTCCCAAAATATAATGATTATTTCAAGATCATCTTTTAGTCCATTTCCAACCTATTCTTACCCATACCTACATATGCACATTAAACCAAATAAGTATCATTTATTTTCAATTTATTGTAATATCTATCAATATTTTTACTTTACTATTTTTAGAAATCTCAGTTATATAAATTTAGTATATTATTTGTTTGAGTTTTTTATTAATTAACCTAATTATTATATTATTTTACCACCTTTGTAAAATATAATTAATCCTCTTAACCATAGATACACACATATATCTAACTTTTAGGGTTTAAACATTTGGGGACCTTGATGTTTGGTCTCTAGATCTTAGATTTCCCTAGGGTCTTTTGATTTTCTTGATTAATGTAATTATTTAGTTTTGAATTTCATTTTCATGATTGATTTATCCCTATATTTTTTATGTCTCTCTTATTTTTTCTCATATTATTTTTAAAAAAATTTAAAATGGCTAAAAAAATAGCTTATTCCTCTTTCTAACCCTAAGAGGGTGATATATACCATACCTCTAACCAGGTCCATGATATTACTTTTTAAAGGGGTTAGGTGGTCCATCCTATAATTCCAAAAGAAGTTAACCAAAAAATCCTTGCTAAAACCATAGATGGTATGTGTATTCATATTCAATCTAAAGCAACTAGGGTTTATGCTTGTGAATTTATAAAACATTAAATCACCACTATGAGAAAGTTAATAAAAGAGTTACAAAATTAGATTAAATACATGTAGAATATAAAATATGATAGTGTCAATCATGTGTTTACATATTCATCTACCAAGGTTTCATATCAAAAGAAGAAACTAAAAGAGACTTCAACCACAACTAGTGATTCAAAAAGTGAACGAAAGGTTAATAAGAGTCCAAGTAAAATCCTAAGAGAAATGATATGAACCAAAAGGATCCAAATATTTTTTCTACATCCTATAAAGAGATAAAGATACTATCATGAATATCATATAATTCATGGACATCATACAAATTGTTGTTTTGACTTGAAGAACAAAAAACAAAAGATAAATGATAATGGTGATCATATTATTGTTACATCAACCAATTAACCCAATCACATTATGAGTACCTATATTAAACCACAAGTGCAAAAAAATAAGTATGGGTACCAAAGGATAATTTAGAACACAAATAATTGCAACTTCAAAAATTAGAGAAAGAAAACATTCAAAAGGAAAAATTATAATAAGTTATGTTATAAAAAGAGAAAAAACATAAGTTGAAAAATTAAACTCAATATAAGCAAACAAAAATTATAAAAATAGGGTTTCTAACAAATAAATTTTCAAGCAAAAAATGCATACAAAATCCAATGCTATAAATATGGTTGTTAAAGATCCAAGTGTTATGTTTATTTCATGCATATAGAAATAAAAAATTAAATTCAATACTACAATGTCTATGATTTCATCCTTAAATAAAGAGGTCAAGGCACAAATGACATCTTCTCCTAGTGTGAAATCAAATATACATGAATATTTTCTATCCCATAATGAGATGAAACATTTTGACAATGATGAACATACTCAAGAAAAATAAACTTTCAATAAGGAAACTCCAATCTATGGTGAAATTGGTTTTTAATACATGGATGATCAAAATGACACATCACAAGTTCAATAAAAACCTAATAAGTTGCATGTCTCCTATAAAAATAATTACATTGATGGTTATGATCCTAATAATATATAATATTGAAATTACTGACAATACTGATTATGAAACCTATGAATATGACACACATGATATAAAACATTCATAAAGAATCTCTTTGATGAGTATATTTGATTATAGTATCAATTTTTCTTATACATGTAATCGGTGATTATCCTTTCAAATACTCTAATAGATACAAAAAAAATATTTAAAAAAATACAAAAACATTCAAAAAATAAAAAAATACCAAAAAATTTCAACATGTTCCTAGTTGTACTATTCTCATACATATGTTGTTTGCTCTATGTTAATAAATAGTTTATCATTCCTCTTCATATATACACATGTTTGACACATATTTTGAGTGTGATACAGTCATACCCAGATAAATTATATATGCACATATATATGTATGGCCTTCCCTCTACTCACATCATAAGTATGTTGGGGGCATCTACATATTTGATCATGATATACCCAAGCTATATTATTCTATGATCACTTTACATTATCATGTTTGAGATTACATACTTAAAAATGCATATATCCATGATTATACCTTTCATAGTGTACCTGATATGCTATGTGTTTATCATTTTTTTCAAACACATATTTGTAGGAACTAGTATGTTATGTTCATGTTGATTGTATATATTCCATGCTTTCATTTATGCACTTTATTGAGTGTGTTACTTGATATTGTATTTCATTGTATTTCATGTTTGATCATTTGAATATGTTCCATTGATTATGCCCCCCCCCCCATGCCTTTTCTTTTCTATTTAAACATTTGACTGTCACTCTATGTTGTTTGTAAAAATTTAAATATGTCATTTTTATGCTATTTGGAAATTTGACTAAGTCATGTCCCCTTGATTGTGTGGCATTTTAATATGCCCATTATATGAGGTCTCCTTGGACAATTTTATTTTTATTTGATTTTGAGTGATCTTGTGTGTGTGATTAATTTCTTGGTGAGCTTGTACTATTACTCTTTAGACATTACCATGATCTATATTACACATCATAATACTTGATGTGATCACATACTGCATATCTTAATGCTATATCTACCTAGACATTTACTCATATATGCCACATCATCCATACACAACTTATAAATTTATCTTATACTTTTATGTAAGGTAACTACCAAATTCTACTTCCCCTCACCTCAAAAGGGGGGATATCAATGGGGGAATGTTAGAGAAGAATGAATTCCACATTTTCACAATTTTAGATTATAGTGGGGGAATGTCAAAAAGGCATGACATCCATAATTATTTAGTAAGCAACATTTGTAGATTATAGTGGGGGCATGTTATGAAAACATATTCTCAAGATTTACACTAGTTCTTAGATTATATAGATTAAGTGGGGGCATGTCATAGAAACATGTTATCCACACTTGCACTGATTTCAAATTCAATAGAATTCATAATTATGTAATTAAGATACATATTTGTATCAAAATTCTATATGTTGGTACTATTATTATAACTAGATTTTAGATTGAGATATATATCAGGTGCATATACCATGAAAACAAATTACAAAATCAAATTATTTTCTAGATTTAAAATAATTTTATGGATTCTTATCACACCCATGATAGACTATTATCAATCTAGCCTACTATAGTAGTTAGTTCACCTTTGAAAGGTTGAGTTGATTAAATCACCCAATCTTAATAAATTTATAAGTTATATTCAATTAAATAATCTAACTTCACTAGATTTATAGGTTGTATTTGATTAAATCACTCATACTCACTAGATTATACACATATTTGGGTTCCATGATTGAGATGAAATAAGCTCCATGGTGATGTAATAAATCAACCTTACACCAAGCTTAGGGGCATGTGACCTCCAATATATATATATATATATAAAACTACACCTGTAGGTTCATAATTGTCTAGATATTAGTTTCAATGCTTCATAATGAGGCATCCTTTCAAATCATATTTACAAAAGCCAATATGGTTACATTGATACACAAGTGAAATCCTAACCTTACTCTTCTCACTTTCAAGTATTTAAAATTATTTAAATTTAATATTTCATTAACTGATTATATATTATAACATGTTCTTGGTTTCAAGTTAGTCATCAACATATCACTCAAGTTGGGCTTGTGCAAAGGCAAGGTGTGCTATATAGAATTAGGTATGCATTTCTTTCCATTAACTTATAAATTTCATTACTAGATTAAAGGGGGAAAATTTAACTACTAAAATCTGATTTATATATTACCTCTATCTTATACACTTGGTAAATACCTATCATGGTTGTACCTTTTAGTTCCAAACATTTCCACTAATAAAAGGCTTATGTTCATTATCCTTTTGTGCATAATTATTTATCTCTTCATCTAACCATTATTATTATGATGACTGAGCTCTATATACTATGAAAAAATCTCTAAATATTAATATTCACTCAATCAAGCATTCAAGTGAGAAAACTTGACCTATTTGTACCTATTTTTATATTATTTATAGGAGTAGTATTTATATACCTTCAAATCATCCAAAGAGAAGCTCATGATCCACATTTTCTAGGTTATAAAATAGCTCACCACATGTATTTTATTATCACACATTGCACCCTTTTGCACATAGAAGCTAACATGTAGGTGAGAACTACATCGATATGAGGTCCTCTTTAATGTATTAGATATAAGTGTAACCCATTAACATAGGGGTATTTGGGGTCATCTTGACACTATGAGATCACTAACCCACTTTTTCCATTGTCACTCTAAAGGTGAAGAGTTAGGTTTTGATCATTTAAAAAAGAGTGACAACTTGTGTGCATGATCTAAAGACATCAGAGGAAAGGTGAAAAAACCTAGAAGGCTCTAAGTTGGTTTCATCTATATATAATTAGTATGACATAAAAGATACCTATGATAGAGTCAAACACATGCATTAACATAATTATATAGATCTGACACAAGCATTTGAGGCCATAAAAAGGATGTTCCTATAATTTGATGGCTATTCTAAGATTGTCTTCCAATCCAATTCTAGCTTATTCCTACCTAGACCTACATGCTCACAGTAAACCAACTAATTATAATTTTTTTCTAATTTATTATAATATTTATCAATATTAATACTTGACTATTTATCTAAGTTTTTTATTAATTGGCCTTCTTATTAGATTAGTTAACCACCTTTGTATTATAATCTTGTTAACCCTAGATACACACATATCTAAAATTTAGAGTTGAAATAATATTATTGCATCTTATAGGGTTTGATACATATTTTTTTCCAATAAATGGCTAAGTTTTTCAAAGCCTTTGATATGAATAAACTCCTAAAGACTGACATACAAGAGTTATTTCACATCAAGTAAGAGGAAATATTATACTCTTCTATTAATTTTCCACACATGAACCAAAGGGGACTATTTGATATCATCTTACACTACATAAACAAGGATACAAGAGAAGATATTCATAAATTGACCTATTAGTCATATGAAGACTCACTTAAAATTGATCTTAGAATTAATCAATTAACCATTGATAATGCTCACATAACATATGGAACAAATGATAAGATAGTCATCCCAAACTAGAAAAATGGATGATATTAAAAATATAATTAGAATAATTATAAAAAACAATGTCCTAAGGTTATAAATAGAAACTATAATGCCAACACAAATGGTGTCACATATCAAAATAACATGGAAAATTTAGTTTACAACAATCCACCCGACCCCATGAATAATAATAATAATAATAATAATAATAATAATAATAATAATAATAATAATAATAATAATAATAATAATAATAATAATAATAATAATAATGAAATGTGGAACCAAAATCCTCCACCTATTGTTCATGTGGTTGAATTCAACTAAACTCCTCCTCATAACACCTAATGTAAAAACCAAAACCAAGGATAGTTTCAAAATCAGTTCCAAAATAGAGACCCTAATTAGAATCAACATTTTTATTATAACAAGAACCAACAAGGGTTCAATCAATAAGGCAAACATCAAAGGCCCCATGAATATGATCCTAATGTCTATTATATTTTTTCATAGAGTTTTTAGACATGATAGTCAGCCTATAGGGAATGCAGTAAGTTCATCTAAATAATCCTTGAGAACTAATGACAAATATTTTTGGATATTTTCCTAGGGAATGTCTATACAAATCCTCAAGTTCAATCAATTGGTCTCATAACACCTCAAAATATCAACCTTTGTAATCTATCAAAACCCATTTCCAGATCACCAATAACACACCATACATAATTAGCCATAGGGTATATAGACTAACCAAATCCCATTAATTGGTAGTCATGATGCCAATGCCTTTACCTTTGGTATAGTCAACCTTGATGTGGCTCTATAATTAGTACCATAAGGAAAAATCTACATGATATGAGTTGTGGATCTTGAAACTGAGGAAGATGTGAACATGCTTACACAAAAGAGTATCCACCCAAAACCCCTTTCATGACAAATGTATTGAATACTAAATATAACATTAAATTTATGGGGAAATATGATTAAGTTTTCAATATATATAGTAAATTTTCTCATATCTGTTTCTTAGAACCGCTTAAGAACTCTCATGCCCACTGTTCAACATTACTTGATGCCTTGGGATTGGGCCACCTAAACAGTGTCATGCCTCCACTAAAATATCAAATTTATTTATATATATTCCCACCTAGACAAAATTCAATAGATAATGTTACTTTTTTGACCTATGAAGTCTACCCCTAGATGTAGAAATAGCCAAAAGGGGAGATCTAGCTTTGTATATGTAAGTATGGATATATAAAAATTATGTAAAATTAGTAATGGTTGAATATGGGGAAGATATCAACATAGTCCCATTTTCATTTATACAAAAAAATGGGTACAAATAAATCAATTTCTATACTACTAGGAACACTTTGTGAAGTTATGATAGCTTCAAGTATACCTCAATAGGGACCATCATGATTCGAATCATTTTGGGTCCTATGACTGTGTTGACAAAATTTTATGTGATTGATAGAGATATACATTATAATATTATATTAGGTAGACCTTGGATCCATATGATGAAGGTAATTCCTACTAACCTATTCTAAGAAATTAGATTCCTCCACTTAGGGAAATTCTTTGTCATTCAAGGAGATGCTAAATGATTTTATACCATATAAATGACCATGCAAAAAAAAATCTAATGCTGAATATTGAATATCACTTGTCCACTAATTGTGTGACAAATACCTCATAGTTTGATGAAGATAAAGACCACCACCCCCCTCCCCTCCCCCCCCCCCCCAAAAAAAAAAAACAAAAAAACAAAAACAAAAATAAAAAAACCAAGGTAGTTATCTTAAAAAGGTGTGTTGAAGTTCCTAAGTTCTCACCAAATGAAAAACTTAAAGAAAATGGGGTTGAAATAATAAACAATTAATTAAAGGAACTCATGTGATGGTGTTAGCCATCTCAACCATTATATGCCCATTATTATTAGTATCCTAGAAAAGGATGAACTAATTAAACTTCCATTTGATCCTTATAAGATCCAAATTTATACCCCTTACACACCTCTTGGTTTATATGATCTTAACACTATGGGGTTTTGATAGTGTTGAAAACACTTCTCATTTTAATATTCAAAGAATATTTTGCAAGATTTGTTGGTTATGATATTCCTCATATCTATGGTGAAGTAGTGGCTGAGATATTTAACTATTTCACAAAATGATTATGCAAGTCGTTATTGGGAGAACCTTGGTCCTAAAGTTTTGTGAAGATAAATGTTATTTAGCTAAATATAATGAATAATGATCTGAATGTAAAGTCTAAAACTCTAATCTAGCATGAATATTAATAATAAGAAAGTAAACTATAGTGATTTGATCAAAAAATGAGAAAATAGGTAGGGTAAGGTATAAAGAGAGGTGTTTCTATTCTTTAGTTTAGATATCTTGACAAAGCTCTCATTTCATCAAAGATATGCATCTTCAAACCAACATATGACATGAAATTACCAAGTAGTATAGATCCTATCATATACTAGGAAAATGTCTAAGGATATTTGAAAACATGCAAATTAGAGATTAGATTCACTTAAAAAATTTACTTAAACAATAAAATTATATTTTCACATCTTCCATAAAAGCAATGATAGTGAAATGATTCTAATAACTTTCAATCAACCTAGCATAAAAATCAAATTAAAAACTCTACATTAATACATGTACATCTATAATTCATAAAAGTAGTTCAAATCTAAACATCATGACAAAGACTTGAGGAAGTAGCCATGATAACAAATAAACAGACAAAAAATGAGACAATCTTCATAGAATTCTCTTATATTATTTTCTCCAAAATGTATAAAAGAGTTTTGCTCTCAAAACTTCCTCCCTTGTTCCAATGAAAATACCCCATTTTATAGGTTTGTAGAGCAACCTATGGAGTATTTTGGTTAGTCATTATCAAATGGGAATCAAACAAGTGTTAAGGAAAGATGTCCTCTTACAAATATTATAATACTAATGACACTTCTCAAATTTGACTAACCTATAAGCCACGTTAATAATTGCACATGATTTTAAAAAATAATATATTATTTTTGAATGATTTACATGGTTTTTGATATAAAATAATATTCTAAGTGAACCTAGTTGACTTTGAGAAGCCCTTATAGTTACATCCTTTCAATTTTGTTCCAAAATCTTCATGGATTTATCATATTGTTGATTAGTCAATCTAAGATTGATGATTGGCTCTATGAATAGCTCTTCTATTTGCCCTACTAAATCTTTGAAGATTTCATCTATCATGTCCATGGATTCTTTGATACTATTAGCATAACCAATATTTTCATTTGATATTATGATCAAGTTCAATATATGATTGTTATCATCCCTTGTGGTGCCCTTACTTCTACTCTTGACCTATTGGATGAACTCAGTAGCTCTCTACTAAAATTCTTCATTAGTTATTAGGCCTATTTGACTAGGGATGGTTGTATACTTATTCAAACTTACTAGTATCTATATCATTCTTCCCTCTAGTTGTTTGATGTCTGCTGAAAGACCTTCAATGCCTTTTAATTACTTATTTATGTCCCTAATTTTCTCCATCAAGATTATCATGGCCATATTTAAATGTGATGGGATGACCATTTTAAGTTCAAGGATCTAGTTTTCTATTAGTATCTTGATTAATGCATTTAATTTATTATCTAAGCCTTGCCACTAATTGGATTGGTTTAGAGTCATGGCATGCTATTTATTGATCATTTCCAATTTGGAACTTATTTCCTTAAAAAAATTGAATGTCTCATAGATAGTCATTTCAAAGTTATTAATAATATCTACTGGTACTGATAAAATAGATTGTTGTTTCATAATTTTATTTTCTTGTTTTAGTCCTTTGATTTTAGCCTATAGCCTTTCTGAATGGGATTGGGATAGCTCCAAAACATCTTCTTCAAACATGGGGTCTTCCGCTAGTCTTTTTTCCCTCTTATGAGTTAGGTAAACTAAAGGCTCAACCCTTTGGTGTAGAACCTCCTGACCTTCTTCTATGACAACTATTCTGGTTACTATTTATAGGCCTATAGTAGTTGGATCATACCTAAATCCCATTAAAAATTGGGTCACATGCTTAATTATAACCTTTTCTTGTAAATGAACTATTGGTTGAGTTGGAATAACAAGTATCTTTTCTTCTTCATTTTGTAATACTGTTATCTAAGGCTTTACCTCCTATTATTGAAGGATGTATATGGCCCTCACTATAGTCCATGGGTGATAAAGAGTAGGAAGCTTATCTTTCCTTGGTTCATATATGAACCATTTAGTTATAGTTGATCCATAGATTGGGTTCTATTTAATGAATAGGTTGATGTCCTTGTAATGGGGAATGATAGCCATTTTCACTCTCTTTCCCTTTTGGATAATTATAGTCTCAGCTTTCCTTTTGGGATGATCAATGATCATTAAGTCTAATAAATATTTCTTGTCCTTTTATTATTTGGATTCCTCAAAATTTTCCTCCTCTGTATCTATGCCTATCTCATAGGTCATGGAGAGCATTCTAAATGCATCTTTAAGAGATTCCTATAGATCCAAAGCTATCATATGAATTTCTTCCTTTTGAGGAAAATATTGTTCTATTGTTATAGAAGACTTAGATTGATTAGATTGAGTTAACTTCTATTAGTCTCCTTTATTAAATCCTATTCTCTATTTGTATAATAGCTAAGGGAAGCTTAAAAGGGCCAACATCTACTAGATGATATTGTCTAGGACCAAGCTGCCATTTATCTTCTATCTTCTGATCTCTCAACAATATGGATTCAAGATTTATATTATGTTGTTTTAGTCTTATATCAACATCATGATAGGTGGCTACCTTAATGTATACAAATTCATATGCTTTAAGTTCATATTGATAAGGTATAGCCAGAATACCTTTGCTCTTCAAGTGCTCCTTTACCCTACCATTTAGATTCCACTATTTATTATCATCTATCTTCTAATCTCTTAGCAATATGGTTAGAATATTTTATTACCTTTGATTATCAAGCTCTATTTTTTAGTTCAAAATAGTGAATGCATGAATACTTCTACGGTTTTTTTGTATGTTTGAGGGCTTTTAGGGTTTAATTGAGCTTTAATGGAAAAATATGAATGTGAAGTATTTTCTTTGGTAACTCAAACCATATTTTGATCTTGTATTTATAACTTCACATGCTTTAGTCCATAAAATATTTCAATCTGACATGCCTACCTATGTGGCATATCTTTGCCACATTATTTATTTAATTTTAAAACATGACCATTGTCACTTCAAACATGTGTCTTCATCTTTTACCTCTTATAAAATTGATTAAATTCACTCTATCAATCTCTTTGATAGTATTATAGCCTTGAATTTCAATGTTAGCTATTGATATTTGATCTTGCTTATGAGATTATGACACTTGGAAGTCCCATGTTCCTTTTGTGTACCCTACTGTCAGTCACCATTTAGTTAATACTTTTACACCATGTGGTAACCTTGTGTGAAATTTGGGATTATTGACTTATTAACTTGATTAACACCATCTATCCCCATTTACATGGTTAAATGTACACCATCAATCTTTGATCTACATAATCAAACATGTGTCATTGATCCTCTAAACATATGATCAAACATGGGCTATTGATCTACTACTAAATCATCATAATTGTGACACATGTCACCATTACATTCAATATCAGGATCCTTAGATGTATAAACTTTGTGCTCATCATTAGATCTCCATATACATGACACTTATCAAATAGGAATCAGACAAGTGTTAATGAAAGATGTCCTCTTACAAATATTATAATACCAATGACACTTCTCAAATGTGACTAACCTATAAGCCATGTTACACATTGCAGATGTTTTTAAAAAACAATATATTATTTTTGAATGATTTACATGGTTTTTGATATAAAATAATATTCTAAGTCAACCTAGTTGACTTTGAGAAGCCCTTATAGTTACATTATTTTGATTTTTTTCCAAAATCTTCATGGATTTGTCATACTGTTCATCAATCAACCTAAGATTGGTGATTGGCTCTATGAATAGCTCTTCTATTTGCCCTACTAAATCTTTGAAGATTTCATCTATCATGTCCATGGATTATTTGATACTATTTGAATAAACAATATTTTAATTTGATATTATGATAAAGTTCAATATATGCTTTGTATCATTCCTTATGGTGCCCTTACTTCTACTCTTGTCTTGTTGGATGAACTCAGTAGCTCTTTGCTGGAATTCTTCATTAGTTATTAGGCATATTTGATTGGGGATGGTTGGATACTTATTCAAACTTACTAGTATCTATATCATTCTTCTCTTTAGTTGTTTGATGTCTCCTGAAAGACCTTCAATGCCTTTTAACCACTTATTTATGTCCCTAATTTTCTCCATCAAGATTATCATGGCCAAATTTAAATGTGATGGGATGACCATTTTAAGTTCAAGGATATTATTTTCTATTAGTATTTTGATCAATGACTTTAATTTATTATCTGAGCCTTGCCACTAATTGGATTGGTTTAGAGTCATGGCATGCTATTTATTTATCATGTCCAATTTAGAACTTATTTCTTTAAAAAAATTGAATGTCTCATAGATAGTCATTTCATAGTTATTAATAATATCTACTGGTACTAATAGAATAGATTGTTCTTCCATAATTTTATTTTCTTATTTTATTTCTTTGATTTTAGCCTGTAGCCTTTCTAAATGGGATTGGGATAGCTACAGAACATCTTCTTCAAACATGGGGTCTTCCCTTAGTCTCTTTTCCCTCTTTTGAGTTAGGTAAACTAAAGGCTCAACCCTTTGGTGTAGAACCTCCTGACCTTCTTCTATGACAACTATTTCGGTTACTATTTATAGGCATGTAGTAGTTGGATCATACCTAAATCCCACTAAAGATTAGGTCATATGCTTAATTAGAACCTTTTCTTGTAAATGGACTACTAGTTGAGTTGGAATAACAATTATCTTTTCTTCTTCATTTTTTAATACTATTATCTAAGACTTTACCTCCTGTTATTAAGGGATGCATATGGTCTTCACTATAGTCCATGGGTGATAAAGAGTAGGAAGCTTATCTTTCCTTGGTTCATATATGAACAGTTCAGGTATAGTCTATCCATAGATTGGGTTCTATTTAATGAATAGGTTGATGTCCTTGTAATGAGGAATGATAGCCATTTTCACTCTCTTTGACTTTTGGATAATTACAGTCTCAGATTTCCTCTTGGGATGATCAATGATCATTAAGTCCAATAAATATTCTTTTTCTTTTTATTATTTGGATTCCTCAAAATTTTCCTCCTTTGCATCTATGTCTATCTCATAGGTCATGGAGAGCATTCTAAATGCATCTTCAAGAGTTTCCTATGGATCCAAAGCTATCATATGAATTTCTTCCTTTTGAGTCAAATATTGTTCTATTTTTCTAGAAGACTTGGAGATTGAGGAGATTGAATCAAATTCTATTGGTCTCCTTTATTCAATCCTATTCTCTATTTGTATAACAACTGAGGGAAGCTTAAAAGGGCCAACATCTACTAGATGCTATTGACTAGGACAAGGTTACCATCTATCTTCTATCTTCTCATCTCTCAACAATATGGATTCAAGATTTATATTATGTTCTTTTAGTCTTATAGCAATGTCATGATAGGTGGCTACCTTAATGTACACAAAGTCATATGCTCTAAGTTCATATTCATAAGGTATAACTAGAATACCTTTTATCTTCAAGTGCTCCTTTATCCTACCATTTAGATCTCACTGTCTATTATCATTTATCTTCTAATCTCTCAACAATATGGTTAGAATATTTGATTAGATTTGATTATCAATCTCTCTTTTTTGGTTCAAAATAGTGAATGCATGAATAATTTTAGGGTTTTTTATATGTCTTAGGTCTTTTAGGTTTTAATTGAGCTTTAACGGTAGCATATGAATGTGAAGTATTTTATTTGGTAACTCAAACCATATTTTGATCTTGTATTTATAACTTCACATGCTTCAGTCCATTAAATATTTTGATCTGAAACACCTACCTATGTGGCATATCTTTGCCACATTATTTATTTAATTTTAATACATGACCATTGTCACTTCAGACATGTGTCTTCATCTTTTACCTCTTATAAAATTGATTAAATTCACTCTATCAATCTCTTTGATAGTATTCTAGCCTTGAATTTCAATGTTAGCTATTGATCTTTGATCTAGCTTCTGAGATTAGGACACTTGGAAGTCCCATGTGCCTTTTGTGTACACTACTATCAGTCACCATTTAGTTAATGTTCTTACACCATGTGGAAACCTTGTGTAAAATTTGGGATTATTGACTTATTAACTTGATTCACACCATCTATCCCCATTTACATGGTTAAATGTGCACCATCAATCTTTGATCTACATAATCAAACATGTGTCATTGATCTGCTAAATATATGATCAAACATGGGCTATTGATATACTACTAAATCATCATGATTATGACATGTCACCATTAAATTCAATATCAAGATCCTTTGATGTATAAACTTTGTGCTCATCATTAGATCTCCATATACATGACACTTATCAAATAGGAATTAGATAAGTGTTAGGGAAAGATGTCCTCTTACAAATATTATAATACCAATGACACTTCTCAAATGTGACTAACCTATAAGCTGCATTACACATTGCACATGTTTTTAAAAAATAATATATTATTTTTGAATAATTTAAATGGTTTTTGATAAATAATTAATATTCTAAGTCAACCTAGTTGACTTTAAGAAGCCCTTATAGTTACATCCTTTTGCTTTTGTTCTAAAATCTTCATGGATTTGTCATACTGTTCATCAATCAACCTAAGATTGATGATTGGCTCTATGAATAGCTCTTCTATTTGCCCTAGTAAATATTTGAAGATTTCATCTATCATGTCCATAGATTCTTTGATGTTATTATCATAACCAATATTTTCATTTGATATTATGATCAAGCTAAAGATATGCTTGTTATCATCCCTTGTGGTGCCCTTACTTCTACTCTTGACCTATTGGATGAACTCAGTAGCTCTCTGCTGGAATTCTTCATTAGTTATTAGGCCTATTTGACTGGGGATGGTTGGATACTTATTGAAATTTACTAGTATCTATATCATTCTTCCCTCTAGTTGTTTGATGTCTCTTGAAAGACCTTCAATGCCTTTTAACCACTTATTTATGTCCCTAATTTCCTCGATCAAGATTATCATGGCCATATTTAAATGTGATGGGATGACCATTTTAAGTTCAAGGATCTAGTTTTCTATTAATATCTTTATCAATGCCTTTAATTTATTATTTGAGCCTTGTCACTAATTGGATTGGGCATGCTTTTTATTGATCATGTCTAATTTGGAACTTATTTCCTTTAAAAAATTAAATGTCTCATAGATAGTCATTTCATAGTTATTAAAAATATCTTTTGGTACTGATAGAATGGATTGTTGTTTCATAATTTTCTTCTCTTTTTTTAGTCCTTTGATTTTAGTCTATAGCCTTTCTGAATGGGATTGGGATAGATACAGAACATCTTCTTCAAACATGGGGTCTTCCCCTAGTCTTTTTTCCCTCTTCTAAGTTAGGTACACTAAAGGCTCAACCCTTTGGTGTAGAACCTCTTGACCTTCTTCTATGACAACTATTTTAGTTACTATTTATAGGCTTGTAGTAGTTGGATCATACCTAAATCCCACCAAAGATTGGGCCATATGCTTAATTAGAACCTTTTCTTGTAAATGGACTACTGGTTGATTTGGAATAACAAGTATATTTTCTTCTTAATTTTTTAATACTATTATCTAAGGCTTTACCTCGTATTATTGAGGGATGCATATGGTCTTCACTATAGTCCATGGGTGATAAAGAGTAGGAAGGTTATCTTTCCTTGGTTCATATATGAACCATTCATGTATAGTCGATCCATAGATTGGGTTCTATTTAATGAATAGGTTGATGTCCTTGTAATGGGGAATGATAGCCATTTTGACTCTCTTTGCCTTTTGGATAATTATAGTCTCAGCTTTCCTCTTGGGATGATCAATGATAATTAAGCCCAATAAATATTCCTTATCCTTTTATTATTTGGATTCCTCAACATTTTCCTCCTCTGCATGTATGTCTATCTCATAGGTCATGGAGAGCATTCTAAATGCATCTTTAAGAGATTCCTATGGATCTAAAGCTATCATATGAATTTCTTCCTTTTGAGGCAAATATTGTTTTATTGTTCTAGTAGACTTAGAGATTGAGGAGATTGAATCAACTTATATTAGTCTCCTTTATTCAATCCTATTCTCTATTTGCATAATAGCTAAGGGAAGCTTAAAAGGGCCAACATCTACTAGATGATATTGTCTGGGACCAAGCTGCCATTTATCTTCTATCTTTTTATCTCTCAACAATATGGATTCAAGATTTATATTATGTTCTTTTAATCTTATAACAATGTCATGATAGGTGGTTACCTTAATGTACACAAAGTCATATGCTCTAAGTTCATATTCATAAGGTATAGCTAGAATACCTTTGCTCTTCAAGTGTTTTTTTACCCTACCAATTGGATCCCACTGTCTATTATCATCTATCTTCTAATCTCTCAGCAATATGGTTAGAATATTTGATTATCTTTGATTATCAACCTCTCTTTTTTGGTTCAAAATAGTGAATGCATGAATAATTCTTGGGTTTTTTGTATATCTAAGGGCTTTTAAGGTTTAATTGAGCTTTAATGGTAGCATATGAATGTGAAGTATTTTCTTTGGTAACTCAAACCATATTTTGATCTTGTATTTATAACTTCACATGATTCAGTCCATAAATATTTTGATCTGACATGCCTACCTATGTGGCATATCTTTGACACATTATTTATTTTATTTTAAAACATGACCATTGTCACTTCAAACATGTGTCTTCATATTTTACCTCTTATAAAATTGATTAAATTCACTCTATCAATCTCCTAGATAGTATTATAGCCTTGATTTTCAATGTTAGCTATTGATATTTGATCTTGCTTTTGAGATTATGACACTTGGAAGTCCCATGTGCCTTCTTTGTACCTTGTTGTTAGTCATCATTTAGTTAATGCTCTTACACCATGTGGTAACCTTGTGTGAAATTTAGGATTATTGAATTATTAACTCGATTCACACCATCTATCCCCATTTACATGGTTGAATGTACACCATCAATCTTGGATCTACATAATCAAACATGTGTCATTGATCCGCTAAACATATGATCAAACATGGGCTATTGATCTACTACTAAATCATCATGATTGTGACACATGTCACCATTACATTCAATATCAGGATCCTTTGATGTATAAACTTTGTGCTCATCATTAGATCTCCATATACATGATTAAATACATATTATATATTTATCTTGACTTATTGACCCAAGTCTACAATGTGGATCATTGATCAAATTTTATACTTAAGAATATGCACCACCAATCTTGATCTAGGGGACTTTAACTTATTGACTTCAGGAGATCACCCACATAACATTGATCCTTGATGTGTTTGAGTAAGTTTTTGACCCTTAGCATCCTTTCATTCAATTCATACATGTGAATAATAAAATCAAAGAATAAGTGCTGAGGATATATAATGAGTTAGCATAAATATTATTTTAAAGTTTCAATGAATTAATAAACTCGATCAAAATTTAGGCTAAAATTAAATTAAGACTAAGATAGAATAAAGTGACCAATCAAAAATATTAACCCATTTTAATAATAAATTAGGCTAGAATAATATAGATTAAGGTTTTTAATGTTATTTAAACTTGGATTTATTTAATCAATAAGGACCAAATGTTAACATAATGATTTGAATGGCACCATATTAATTAACCAACTAACGGTCAAATTAACATTGAATCATAAACCCATGAACATTTATTCATTCTAATCAAGATCCATTGATATCACAAGATGGAAACACATGGGACACATGTTAGCAACATTAGATAATATACAATAAAGCTTATATGTTAGCATGCCAATGTAAGCTAAATCAAAACATGATACTCAATAATGCACTTTGATCAAGTTGAATGCCTAATTTATAGCATAATTTTCAAAATTTGAAAAAGGGTCCTCATTTTTTAGAAATAGGGGATGTTGACCTTAATAAATAGTGACTTCTAGGGGGAACATTGTAAAATATTAGAATTCACATACTTTTTGTTCAAAATAATAACCAGACTAATCATTCCACATGATCAAGTACCATTATTAAGATCAATTCATAATTGAAACAAATATTAAAATTTTAATGTTAAGTTCAAATATTAAAGCTTAGTCATGTTGTGTGTGTGTGATTTGATTCATTTACTAATTACCATTAAGATTTAGAGAACAACTTCTAGATTTCATGACCTTAATCATTAACATAGACTTGTAGCATATTTAGAAATTCATTATGAATCATGATTTATAAAAGGGGAAGGCTTGGGAATTGCTTAGACATCGATAGCCCTAATAGAGATGCCTTTAGTTCCACTCTAGGCCTTGCTCCACTACTAGTCAGACATCCATAGCCCTGGAAGAGGTTACTATAATCACCTTTGTTTATAAAACTTTTAAATTTTCAATAAGGATTTTATTTTTTTAATATTCAACTATATTTAGCTTTCTAACAAAGGTTGGAAACTAGAATTAACTAGGTGTTTAACATTTTTGTCAAATGTTTGATTTTTAAGACAATCATCCTTGGTCATAGACTTTATCCCAGGCAATAATGTTTTTTAAGTGCTAACATGACTTTGTTGTAATAATTCAAACATTCACTCAAACACATGCAATACTTATTGAAATCACACTTAGATCAAAATAAGGTTTAATGTTTTTAAGGAATAATTAGTCTATATATTAATCTTCTTCAATTTATTAATAACATAACATTAAGCCCATAATTTACAAAATCCATGATCAACCAATGTTTAAGAGTCATATCCACATTCTTGGTTTATGAATTATTTTGAGTACTTAGATGGATTTGGAGCTTGAAGACCAGTCTTAGAAAAGACTTATTAGAAGCTAGAAAAATAAAGAAAAGAAATCAAACACATAATAAACAAATAGATATTCAAAAACACTATTTACAAACAAGGAATAGGAATGAAACTAATCTAAACCTACTTACATTAACTCTAACTAATCTTACATATTAATCCATTAAGACTTTAGGTGGAACAACAAAGAAATAGTGCTTGAGATACCACCCATTGGTTTTCAAAGTGAACTCTACTCCCTATAAGTATTTGAGATTAAAGGTGTTTTTTCTGATTGTCTTAGCAATTTGGTAAGGTCTAATCCATAAAGGAGTGAATTTACCATAATTCCCTTTTGGCTTAGATGCTTTGTCCCATAGGATAACTAGGTCTCACTATTTGAACACCTTGATCTTTGATTGTTTATCAAACCATATTTTGAGATTAGTTTGATGTCTAATAAAATTAACAACTAATTCTTCTCTACAATCCTCCATTTGGATGATATCAAGCAACTTGGAATTGGCATATTCTTGATCTACTTCCATATACTCATGTATAAATTTGTAAGTTGGTAATTTAAGAGTAATTAGAAAGATTGGTTCTTGTCCATATAACAAGAGAAATGTGATAATTTTAGATCTTGTTTCACTCTGGTTATATTTGCCCATAAATCATAATTTAACAATAAATTCCATGTTTTTGGTTGTTGAGTTACAAATTTCTTAATAGATTTCATCAAATTCTTATTTGTAGACTTTAAAATTCCATTACCATGAGGGTAATGATTAGATGAAAACTTAAGATCTCTTTTATTATCATAGGCCCATTTAGTCATCTCTATAGATGTAAATAATAATCCATTATCATAGACCAATGATACTAACATCCAAAACTTGGTGAAAATCTTCTCTTCTAAGAACTTGATAACATATTCAGTCTTACACTATGTTGTTTCTACTACCTCTATCCATCTTGTATAATTATCTATGGTAGTAATAACATACTTGTGCCCAACTAAATAATTAAGGTTAATAACCCCTATAAATTTTAAACCCCATTGAGTAAATGGTTTGTCAATTAAAATTGGTCTCAAGGGCACAACTGATTTAGGTTACTTTGTATTGAAGATTTGGAATTGATGACATTCCCTGACATGCTTGTGAGCATATTTGAAAATGGTTGCCCAATAATATCCTACCCTTAGGATTTTATAAGTTATTTTCTAAAGGGGTGTCCATTCCCAAGTTTTTCATAGAAGGAACTTAAGATTTTAGCTGATTTTTCATTTAAAACACATCTTAAATACACTCCTTCATAGTTATTCCTATAAAGTATCCATCCTTGATCAAAAAGTGATCTAATTTGAGCCTCAAATCTCTTCTCTATTCTCTAGTTAGTCCTATAGGATAAGAACCATTGATCAAAAAATAAATGATTGCATCATACCAGTCATTTGGTTGAAACTATTATTGGTTAACCTACATGATACTCAATCTAGGATTAGTTTTATCAATAAATTGAATTAATCCCTAACACCTCACCAATTTAATAGTTTTCATTTCAAGATCATATTCCTAGAGTATGACCATCCACTTCCCTCTTATTTCTCCTAATTCACATTAACTCACCATGAGTTTGGTAGTAGGTTCTAGCAATATAACATGCACTTTATTCATAAGAATATAGTGTCTAAACTTTTTGACTACCTCGACCAAAGAAAATGCTTGTTTATCAATTAGGGAATAATTTAATTCAGAAATTTTGAAGTTAGTACTCATAAATGAAATTGGATGATCACATTTATGACTTTTATGAGTTAATACCACTGTTATAGTATGTTTAAAATCAAAAGAATAAATATAAAAATATTTTATAAAGTTAGGTCTTACCAACACAGGTGCCTATCCTATTGCTTCCTTGATATCCTTGAAGGATTTATTCATTCCATTTGACCTTTGTATCCTTATTTAACATGGCATTGAGTGGTTTCATAATATTTGCAAAACTAGAAATGAATTTCCTTACAAAATTGATCTTCTTATAGAAAGACTTTAGTTTTTTTATATTATTTGGGGGTCTTATTTTAGATATAACATTGAATCTATCTAGATCTATATAAATCCCATCTCTAGTTATCACATGTCCTAGAAATTTCCCTTCAATTACACAAAATATGATTTTTTAGGGTTAAGGGAAATTCCATACCTTCAATAACATTCAAATACTTGTAAATGCATTATGTAATCTTCCCTATTCTTGGAAAAGAGAGTCAGATCATCTAATATATAATGATACATTTACCTATGAGACCTTGAAAGGCATGGTCCATAGCTCTCTGAAAGGTAGATCCTTCATTGATGAGTCCAAAAGGCATCCTCTTTTAAGTAAAAGTATCCCATTTTGTTATGAATGTAGTCTTCATTTTATCTTACTTATTAACAAGTACTTGATTGTAACATGAAAAACTATGTAGGAAAGACATCATGGTAGAACCATTAACAATTTTAATCACCTGGTCAATGGATGGTAAAGGATAATTATCCTTTTTGGAAGATTTGTTCAAGTTCCTAAAATATATTCATAATCTAATCTCTCCATTTTTATTTCTAACTAGTTCTAGTTTAGCTACCCAGGTAGAATGTTTAATTATAAAAACTATTTTTGCATCTAATAATTTATTGACCTCTTTATAAATCAATGGTTCTAAAATAGGATTAATTGGTCTTTGATTATACCTAAATGGTTTACAGGATTCTTTCAAGGGAATGGTATGGGTGATAACTCAAGGATCAAAGATCTTTAAGTCTTAATAAGACCATGAAATAACATCCTTGTACCTAGTTAGTATGTCTCTAATATTTATAGACTCTACGTTTGTGCATGTTATACCAAGGTTTAATAACTAATGTTGACCTTGAATTCCTAGGTCAACTACATTATAATCCTTCCCATTTACTTTAGGAACTTTAGTAGTTTTAGCTAGATTATATCTATCAAATAGTCTTTCCAAGGCAATCATGCCTTTGGGAATATTATTATCATTTAGTTACTTGTCTTTTCATTAATTCTATCACTATCAAGAGAGTTCTCATTGATCTCATCAATAACATTAAATTCAAACACTCTTGATTTGTTCATGAATTCAGTTATCTATTGGTCACCACTAAACACTTATAGTGATTAATAATGTTAAGTACAAAAGGACATGGGACCAATTCAATGCCTAGCCTTCCTAGTTTGAAATTTTGATTTAGAATTAGGTTAGTTTCAACTAAAGCTAGTTCATTAGTAGACTAGTTTCATTCTCTAGGGATTGAAATAATATTGAGAGCATCAAAATAATAAATCAAGTACCATGTTCTAAACTTGCATTTATTTAGATAAGATAATTTTCATTGATACTTGCTTCTAACATAATTGACTACTAGTTTAGAATCACCATATACTAGTAGCTATTTGACCTTGTGTTTAATAGTAAATTATAATCCTAAGATCAATGCTTCATACTCTACCAAATTTTTTCATGCAAAGAAACTAAAGTCTTTAAGAAGCATTATATTCTTTCCCAATGGGATTGATTAAAACTACTCCTACTCCAGATCCATATTTGCATCTAACACCATCAACATATAATTTATAGAATCTAGGAATAACATGAGAGTCCTAAGAATTACATAACTAAGGAGTGTCAAGGGTGTAAAACCCTAAATTAGAATTAACCACATTGACCTTTTCATTAGATGTATTATATTCAATGATTATATGATTCATCTTTGGTTCCCTTTCAATCTAAATTTGATTAAGAACTCCCCTCCATGGTAGCCACATGTGACAACAATCAAGTGACATGTATTCACTTAAAGCTTTGGTCCAATCTCTACTAAGAAACATTCTACAAGCATCTAGAATGTCAACAAATTGAAAATCAATAAATTATTTCACTCTTGGTTTTGAAACAAGCTGCATATGCACATTTAACAATTCACCATTCATTTTAACTCTAGATTTGTCTAATTGAGTCACTACTCTATCAAACTTAATAAGATCTAAACCAAGCTTTTCATAAATACCTACTGGCATAAAATTTATAAAATCACCTAATTATAATAGATAGTTATGGAAATTTTCACCAAAAACTCCAATTGTTAGTAAAAATAGTGGCACCTATATTTTATTCTTATACATTACTACATTTGTATTTTTAGGTTTCTATGATTTAATAGGATTTTTAGTTAAAGAGTCCAAAAATAATTCTCTCTATTGATTTATCTGAGTCAATTCATGTAATGTGATATTAACTTTAATTTTCTTCATATCCTCTACTATGTTGTACCCACTCCTGGTAGAAGAACTAGATAAATGAACATTATTTCTAGTGTTACTTCCCTTTGGAGGTTCTGGATTGTTATTTGCTTTGGGATCAGGAGGGGTATAACTATTGTTTAGTGGAGTATACATTTTCATTGGTTGGTTTTTTTCTCTATTCATTAATGGATAAGTCTTCTTAAAATACTATTGAAAAGCATGAATCTCCTCTGGAGTATCTTAAGGTTCATTCTCATCTTGAAATGGAAAATCAAATGTTTCCACCATAAGAGTTATTTCAAACTATTTAGATGTCCCAGATGAGCCAAATGACCCTAAACATTATCTTTATTAGGAACAACTTCAAATGTTTCTAATTCATCTTGAAATAATTCAAAAGCATTAAAAAATTATATACAATCTAATTCACCATGTTTTGTTGTGTTATAAACCCTGTAATAATTTGCTAAAGATACATCATTTTTTTTTATTTTAGGTATGTTCTTAGTTGTAGATGAATCATTATTATTATTGTTGTTGCTATTGTGAAACCTATTCATAGGTCTATCAAATTTTTGATAAGATTAATTTTTGTTGGAATTCTCCCCAATGTTCCCTACCTATTTTTTAACTGAAGAAAATGAATGATCATTTTTTGAACCATTTTTAATATGAAGTCATTTTCGTTATTATGTGCCTTCAAATTGTGGACTTGAGTACTATTACTATCTATTGGGACCATAGATCATTGATCTTGTGGATGGGATCCACTTTTAGAGTTATTTACCAATCTTAGGTTCTGACCAAGATGGGCATGACTCAAAGACAATTGGTTTAAACCTAGAGTTTGATTCAAAGAAAGCATGCTTTGATTAAAATTTAGGATGATATTTAATATAGGTAAATTAATATTGATATTAGGAATAAAATATGTTAATTTACCTTGGCGTTTCATTTGATCATTAATTTTCACAGCTTCAACATAGGCCAAAGTTAATGTATATATGACCCCAAAATTTCTTTTCAAAAATATAGAAGTCATTAAATCTAAAGCATCCTTATAAATATATAAAGCTAAAGCTTTATCAAAGTTATAGAGAGTTATAATTCTGCTAAACATATTTTGAAATCTAGCATTGAAATCTCTAATGGTTTCATTTGAATTTCTCTTCACCATAGTGAATTGTTGATATAAAACATAGGGACTGATGATATTTCCAAACTAATCAATGAAATAAGATGTAATTTTGAAGAAGACTAATAAATAAATGATATGCTGCATCTCTAAACATAAAAGGAAAGAACCTAAAAGTAACATATTCATGAACAACATTTGACAATCTTAAGGTAACCTTCAAATATTTGATGTGTTCTTTAGTACTAACAATGCCTATAAGACTAAATGAAGGTAAATATTTTGCTAGATTTCTTGGTAAGCTATGTACCTAACTAGGCACAATTATATAAGATCCATATATTCAAGCTATACCTTAACAAGGATTGAATACAACAACAAAAATAGGTGAAGTAGGTTGAGATTTAGAAACTCTACATTTACCTTTATCCACTCTTGTCTTCTTATGAATTTTTAAGGAAAGAAGAGGTAGCCTTATCTTAGACCTTGACCTAGTTCTTTTTCATGGTAATTTTATCTTGTAAAATCCAAATCCTATTAAAAATATGATATACAAACCTTATCTTTGTAAATATAAATGATCTTCAGTTTAATTCTTATAAATAAGTAGATTTGTTTGTTTAGATTTCTAAGTTCAAGAAAACTTTACAAAAATTCATACAAATATTTCAAATAATGACTATCTTTAACTATATTAGCTTAAATATACATTCAAACATGTGAATATCAGTGATCTTTGAATAAAATTACTATCACTAACCTTAAATATGTTAGATTCACAAAGCTTGAGAAAAATTTACAACAACTTCACATAAATATTCAAAGAATAATTATCTTTAGCTAAATAAGCCTAAAGACTGGTCTAAAACCATGAATATCAGTGATCTTGACAAATCTAAGCCAAGAAAAAACAAATATGCAAAGGATCAATTAATATTTGTACAAAATTCACTAAAATGAGGTCAAAATACTTTAGTTTCACAAATATTTAGCTCAAGCCCTCTTTCTAGCACCAATTCTCCCACCTATTGATGCATGAAAATGTATCATGAGGTTCTGATAGTGTTGAAAACACTTATTATACCAAGATTCAAAGAATCTTTTTCATGAATTTCTAGTTTTGATCTTCCTAAAATCTGTGGTAGAGTAGCAACTAAGCTATTTGACTATTTCACAAAATCATTATTCACATGGTTATTGGGAGCAACCTTGGTCCTAAATTTTTGTGAAGATAAATGTTATTTAATTGAATATAATGAATAATGATTTGAATCTAAAGTCTAAAAATCTAATCTAGCATGAATATTAACGTTGAGAAACTAAACTACAATTATTTGATTAAAAATGAAAAAATAGGTAGGATAAGGTAGAAAGAGAGCTATTTCTATTCTTTAGTTCATACATCTGGACAAAGCTCTCATTTCATCAAAGATATGCATCTTCAAACCAACATATGACATGAAATTACCAAATAGCATAGATCCTATAATATACCAAGTAAATGTGTAAGGATATTTGAAAACATGCAAATTAGAGATCAAATTCACTTTAAATATTACTTAAACAAGAAAATTTCATTTTTAGATATTATATAAAAGTAATAATATTGAAATAAATCTAATAAATTTTAGTCAACCTAGCATAAATCTCAAATTAACAACTCTACATTAATACATGCATATCTAGAATACATAAAAGTAGTTCAAATCTAAACATTAGAACAAAGACTTGAGGAAGTAGCCATGATAATAAATAAATAAACAAAAATGATAAAATATTCATATAATTCTCTTGATTATATTATTTTCTCCAAAATTTATAGAATAGTTTTTCTCTCAAAACTTCCCCCCTTATTCCAATGATAATACCCCTTTTAATAGGTTGGCAAAGCAATCGATGGAGTATTTTAGTTAGTCATTATCAAATGGGAATCAAACAAGTGTCAAATATAAATGTCCTCTTACAAATATTCTAATACTAATGACACTTCTCAAATGTGACTAACTTATAATCCATGTGCATTATAAGTTGCACATGATTTTACAAAATAGTATATTCCTTTTGAATGATTTACATAATTTTTGATATAAGAGAATATTATAAGTCAACCTAATTCATTTTGAGATGCCCCTATAGCTCTATCCTTTTGCTTTTCTTCCAAAATCTTCATGGATTTGTCATACTATTCATCAATCAACCTAAGATTGATGATTGGCTCTATGAATAGCTCTTTTATTTGCCCTACTTAATCTCTAAATATTTCATCCATCCTATCCATGGTATCTTTGATGATCTTAGAATTACAAATATTTTCATTTATTGTCAAGATCAAGCTCAAGATATGCTTGTTGTCAGCCCGTATGGTGTCCTTCTACTCTTGACCTGTTGGATGAACTCAATAGCTCTCTACTGGAATTCTTCATCAATTATTAGACTTATTTGACTAGGGATGGTTATATCCTTAATCAAAATTCTTAGTATCTATATCATTCTTCCCTCTAGTTATTTGAAGTCTCCTAAAAAACATTCAATGCCTTTTGACCAATTATTTATGTCCCTAATTTTCTCCATCAAGATTATCATGGCCATATTTAAATGTGATGGGTTAAACATTTTAATTTTAGGGATCTAGTTTTCCATTAATATCTTGATCAATGCCTTTGATTTCTTGTCTAAGCCTTGCTACTGATTGGATTGGTTTAAAGCCATGACATGATGTTTATTGACCATGTCTAATTTGGAGCTTATTGCCTTCAAATAATTTAATGTCTCGTATATATTTATTTTAAAATTATTAACAATATCTACTAGTTCTGACATAATAGATTATTCTTATACAATTTTCATCTCTTATTTTATTCCTTTGATTATAGCCTATAGCCTTTCTGACTAGGATTGGGCTAGCTCCATAACATCTTATTAAAACATGAGGTCTTTCACTAGACTCTATTCTCTCTCCTAAGTTAGGTGAACCAAAGGATCAACCCTTTAGTGTAGAATCTCCTAACCTTATTCTATGATAACTATTTTAGTTACTCTTTGTAGGACTATATAAGTTGGATCATACCTAACTCCCACTGAAGATTGGGCCATATGCTTAATTGGAACCTCTATTTGTAACTAGACTACTGGTTTAATTATAGTAACAAGTCTCTTTTCTTCTTCATTTTGTAATTCTACTATCCAAGTCTTTAAATCCTATTATTTAGGGATGCCTGTGGTCTTCACCATAGCCCATAAGTGATAGGGAGAAAGAAGCTTTTCCATCCTTGGTTCATATATAAACCATTCAGGTATAGTTAGTATATAGATTGGGTTCTCTTAATTGAATAGGTTTATGTCCTTGAAATGGGGAATGATAGCCATTTTTACTCTCTTTGCCTTTTGGACAATTACAATCTCAACCTTCCTCTTGGGAGGATCAATGATCATTAAGTTTAATGACTCTTTCTTTTCCTTTTCTTATTTGGATTCCTCAACATTTTTCTCCTCTACATCTATGTTTGTTTCATAGGTAATGGAGATCATTCTCAATGCATCTTCAAGAGATTCCTATGGATCTAAAGCTATCATGTGAATTTCTTTCTATTGAGGCAAATCTTGTTCTACTATTATATAAGACTTAGGGACTGAGGAGATTGAATAAAATTCTATTGGTATTATTTCTTCAAGCTTATGATATATTTGTATGTCAATTGGGGGAATATTATAAAGGCCAACATATACTAGATGATATTATCTAGGACTAAGATTCCATCTATCTTATATATTCTAATCTCTAAGTAATCTAGATTTAGGCTTTATATTATGTTCCTTTAGTCTTCTAGCAACTTCATGATAAATGGATACCTTAGTGTACACAAATTCATATGATCTAAGTTCATGTTTATAAGGTACATCCAAAATACTTTTTCTCTTCAAGTGACCCTAAAACCTACGATTAGGATCCCACTATCTATTATTATCTATATTCTAGTCTCTCAACAATCTGGTTAGTCTTTTTGAATAACTTTTATTATCAGGCTCTCTTTTTGTCAAAATAGTGAATACATGAATAATTCTAAGGTTTTTTCATACATTTGATGGATTTTGGGGTTTAACTGAGATTTAATGGTGGTATATGAATTTTAAGTATTTGCTTTGGTAACTCAAATAATATTTTGATCTCGTATTTATACCTTCACATGCTTGGGTCCACAAAATCTTTCAATATAACATGTCTACCTATGTGGTGTCTCCTTACCATGCTATTTATTTAATTTTAAAGCATGATCATTATCAATTCAAACATGTGTCTTCATATTGTGCCTCTTGGAAACTTGATTAAATTTTCTCCATTAATCTTCTTAGGAGTCTTTTGGCCTTGAATTTCAATGTTGGCCTAGGATCTTTGATCTTGCATTTCAAGATTGAGACACTTGGTAGCTATGTGTGCCTTTTGTGTACCCTATTATCAGTCCCCATTTAGTTAATGATATTACACCATGTTGTGGCCTTGGATGAAATCTAGGCTTATTGACTTGATTCACACCATTGATCCCCATCTACATGATTAAACACATGCCATCAATTATTAATTTGCACTATCAAATGTGCATCATTGATATGCTAAACATACGATCAAATGCAGGATGTTAATATTTTACCAATTCACCATGATTATGACACATGTCACTAGTACATTCAATCTTAGGATCCTTTGATGTATTGACTTTTTTCTCTCCATTATATCTCCATTTGCACGATTAAACATGCACCATATATCTATCTTGACTTATTGACCCCAGTCTTCAACATGGATTATTGATCAAAATTTGTATTTAATAATACACACCATTGATCTTGATTTAGGGGACTTTAACTTTAGGAAATCACCCACAGGATACTAATATTTGATCTGATCGAGTTAGATTTTGACACTTGGTAGCCTTGCATTCAATTCATACCTATGAATAGTAAAATCAAATAATAAGTGCTCAAGACATATAATGACTTAGCATAAATCTTAGATTAAAGTTTTAATGAATTAATAAACTTGATCAAAACTTAGGTTAAAATTAAACTAAGACTAAGATGGAATAAAGTGACCCATCAAAAATATGAACCCATTTAATAAGAACTTAGGCTAAAGTAATTTAGACTAAGATTTTAAAAGTTATTTAAACTTGGATTTAATTAATTAATTAAGGAAAAAATGTGAACATAATGACTCAAATGGGACCATATTATTTAACCAACTAAATGTCAAATTAACATTTAAGCATAAACCCCTAAACATTTGTTCATTCTAATGAAGATCCATTGATCATGCAAGATGGAAACACATAGACCAAATGTAAGAAAAATTAGATAATATCAAATAAAAATTATGTTTTAGCATGAAAATGTAAGCTAAATCAAAACATGATACTCAATAATACACTCTAATCAAGTTGAATGCCTAATTTATAGTATAATTTGCAAAATTTGAACAAGGGTCTTCATTTTTCATAAATGGGGGATGTTGAACTCAATAGGTGTCCTTGATCATAGTCCTGTAATTGGTCTAGGTATATTCAATCACAAGGAAGAAAGATTGATATTATATCCAATCATATAAAAATCAAAGAAATAAATTAGCTAAGTAATCAAGCTAAAAAGTGAAATATGAGTAATAAGCTGAAAGACATAAATTAATAGTTTACCTAGGTCATCCTCATACCAATATGGGTCAAAATCATAGTCAAAAATATATTATTCATACATTTTGAGGACCTTGTATATCTTAATGGACTTTTTTCACTCACCATATCCACATACTAGATGTTATTATTGTTGTTAATATAGATCTTGTGAAGTGGGGTCCTGTTGGGGTGGTGATGGTGAGAGAGCCACCTATTGATTTCTTATGAGATCCTATCCTCCTGTAGACACCAATATCGCGTCAACCCCCCCTTGGTCCCCTTATAAACATTCATACTCCTAACCCAAACTTGCACACCTTATTAATTTAAAAATTGCTTATTTTAAATTAATTACCTCACCTTGGACACCTCACCTAGACACCTCACCCTAACACCGTTTCTTAGCCTATGACTAGGTCCTCCAAATCCTAACTACCCATGACCAATTCTCACCCCATATTAACTCCCTAACCAACTCCCATGCCTCATAAGCCCTTATTTTGACCATTCTCCAATAGAAAAGGCACTTGGCGGGTGGAAAAATGGGCAAAGAGCTAAAAATAACCCATTTACCTATTCTCTCTCTACTGACATCGGTCAACCCATGAGCAACACCAGTGGGATCACCAATGTCAGTTACATAAGCCAAGATCTAACATTGAGCTACAACCACCTTCTCACACATTGACGCCCGCACTCTGAGATTTCAAGCACCAGAACTCGACTATTGTTCTCCTAGCTACTAAAGTTTTGCACAAATCATTCCAAAGACTGGATTAAAAGATTGTACAGGGACCTCAAGCTACTGAATTGAAGCAACCTATGTTTGCTTCATTGTTTGACAACACTGGTCACATCATCCACAATAGGAATCACTATTCTAACATCTCTGGTTCTTCACCTTATAAAGCTAAGTACTCTGGTTTTCATTTTAGTGTTTTAGAATATATTGTCAATTAGTTTTCATTGATATTTATAAATACTATTGAGAGGCCTAACTTCTTTCATGGAAGGGCTGAAAGGCCTTCCCCTTTTTCTCACCCTCTTTTCACACCAATCCTCTACCTATACTCTTCCTCAAACCTCATTCACCTTCTCGTAACCCTGTACCAACCTCTGAACCTCTAAAAACACCTCTATCTATCCCAAAAATACTCTAAAAGCCATCCAAGGCTGAAAACCCCGACTGACATCGGTAACCCAACCGACATCAACACCATTTACTAGACCAACTTCGGCAGACCTACTGATGTTGGCGACTATGTTCTGAACCAGCAAACTAGAAAGCCATCCAAACAACCCATCTAGACTAGACAAAACCTTTAGCTAGCCTTTTGTAACATTTTGAGATACACAGATTGTAAGGAATAGGTACACACCATCTACTTTTCTATATCTTTAGTCATTTATCATTTCTTCCTTTACAATACTTCTATCTTTAAATAGTGAATTGTCATCCCTTAAGGAGCTTCACACTTCTGGCACTGATCGCGTAGCTTGGCAGTTCACCATATCCTATTATAACATCATTCTTGTTTAAGTTTCATTCTTATTGTAGGTGTTTCCTCCATAGCCAAAGAGGAGCTCCCACAAGGCTTGGATACGGTGTACACTAAATCTGGGTAACATCAAACCCATAACCTCTTAACCTTAGTTTCTTTCTCATTTGAATGTAATTAGTGAAAATCTAGAGAAACATTCTGGCACACCCGGTGGGACCCTTGGAGTTTTCCTTGGGTTCATTCATCTTCTTTTAAAAATCAAACTTTCATGTAGATGCATTAGAAAAATATTCACTTCTTCCATCCCCTCTTTTATCTTTTTATTTCAAAAGGAAATCATTAGCAGAGGTTAAAAATAACATCCCTTTTTTCTTTTTGTTACTTCTTGCATGCATCATAGAGTAGTGAAAAACTCATACTCTTTACCTCTTCTCCATTTGTTTGCATTTGAATAACATATTTTGATTTGGGTTAAAAACTACTACATCTTATTCTTGCTTGGATGCACACTTAGCCCACTTAGTAATTAAAGAATTATGAATGAATCATAGTGCACAAATGTGACACAACCAAACCACAACCACTTCAAATCAAACACATAAAATTACTTGAGACAAGGCCCGTCTAGGATTTCATCACCTAGCAGATACCTTACCCCACCTAGCAATCTTACTTGGATTTCACCACCAAGAGGAGGACCCACTATGTTCTCTAGTAGAGTATAAACTATAGGGAAGGTATATTTTGGCTAAGCAGCCCAGCTCGGCTATAGGTTTGTGAAGTGAAGGGAGCAAGCCCCAACACCAGGCCACGTACTGACCCTAACATAGATATCTTTGAGCACCATAACATAACTTGAAACTAGCCATAGACTTCTTCTCTAGTACTTATTCTACAAGCCCAACTCCCAACACATTCTCTTAAGGCATAAGCCACCATGACTTTAAAAATCATTCCTAGGAATCTAACATTTTAGAGGTTGCTTGCCTAATCATCTATTCTGCTAGTTTTATCTGAGTGTTTGAGCTGGTAAGGTCGTACCATTCTAAATTCCAAAACAACTCAGAATATCTTCTTCTTCTAAAAACTATCAATCTTCTGTGTTTTTGGAATTACACAAAAATTGACATTAGTTTCTCCTCCGATGTCAGCAACTAAACCTTCACTGACATCGGTTAACTGACCGATGTCGGCAACATTTTCTAACCAATATCAGTTAAACAACTGACATCGGTCACTGTCAATAAATAAATAAACAAATTTACAAACAACAAGCTTAAAACCCAATTTTTTTATTGTTTAACACAAATTCTAGTTTTTTGAAACTAAAACACATAGTTTCTAGAACCTGAACCCCTTTCGCCTTAGATGGTCCTGACATGCAATCAAGCCAAATTCCTCATTGACCATGTGAGTCAATAGCCACTCCCACCTTTGCCCTTCATGCCAAGTCATCTAATGGAGTATACTTCAGACACTAAGCATACTCCTATTCAACCTACCCCTCGATCAACCTCCTATTTTTCCCAAAGGGGATCGAGATTTTGAGAGATTCCTTGACCACAACGTCAAGGCTCTCCAACATTATCTTGCTAGAAGCCAAATGTGAGATCCTTTAGGTAACCCTATTTCTGGGATGCCAACTTTGGTTAAAGCGACAATGATATCAATAGTATCTACTACCCAACTTGTGGTCACTCATGCCACTACCTCGAATAGTAACCCAACCATGGCCAATGTTCAAGATTTGGCCTCCCCTTCTATCCTTTCTTTCCCTACCTCCATCAGGGTTTCCATACCTCCTCAAACACAAAAAAGTCAACCAAGTTTGACAACTTTCCAGAACTTGATTGTCTCTATCCAATTCACTCTTACACCTATAAACATGAGAGTGACCACCTATCCTTTAACTAGTGTCACCACCATTCAACCACCCTTGGCAGCATCTAGTCAAGTTATGCCCTCCAACTTCATGGCATAAGCCCCCTTGGCCTCGACATCGGCCCCTATGATGAACAATCAATATGTTACACCTACACAAATGCAACCAAGTATGTTATACACCCCTTCCAACACCTTCTAGGTACCCTATAACTTAGGGGGTGCCCTCATGCCAATCCATCTACCGATCTAATTAAGATGTTGATGGATAAGATGTCCAACCTTGAGACATCTATTTCAAGTTTGAGGAGTGTTCTTTCACACAAACAAATCTACAATGAACCTATCCATCCTTTAGTTCCTATTCAACCATACCCTATCCAATGGGAACTCCCAAAATTTACTCAATTTCAGAGCAAATAGGACCCACAAAAACATTTTCAAGAATTTTGACACACTTGCTACCTCATAATGCATGATGATGCGTTATTACTTCACACATTCCTTATGTCACTTTATAGCACTGCACTTGACTAGTATAGATCCATTACCAGTCATTCTCTCTTCATCTTCATTCAACTCGCTCAGCTATTCCTTGATCATTTCTCAATCAATATTACCAAGGTCTCCATCATAGACCTTTATTCCATTAGACAATTTGAGGATAAGTCAATAGCTGACTTCATCGCCTAGTGAAGAGGTTTGATCAACCAACTCTCCTTCTCACTACTTCAACCTGAGCTCATTGAGCTCTTTTCAAGAGCATGTGCCAAGCACATCTCATCCACTCTTCAGGTTCAAACTTTCTGCACATTTGATGAAGCTTTCACTATGGCTTAAAATCTTGAACTCCGTGCAATCGAAGAAGACAGGGTCAAATTATGTAACAAAAATACCAACATAAAACCCAATGACCCTTCTTCTTCCAAACCTTCTTCTTCCCACCCCAAGTCTAAGGGATCAGTGAATGTTGTGGTCCTTAGGTCACCATATTCTACCACAACCAACCAATCTGATCCCTTTACTTTGCAAAACATCACTAGACAATTCCAACAATAGTATGAATAGAGATGATACACTCCAATAAGGGAATCATATGCTTCCGCATTAGATAAATTAGTGAATCAGGGAGTCCTCAACCTCCCTCAAATCTGACCACCTATCTAATTTGATCCCTCATGAGCCATCCCTACATGGTATATGGAAAATGACTTTTATAACTATCATCGTGTCAAGGGTCATGACACAAATAATTGCAAAACCCTAAAAAACATTGTTCAAGACATGTTAGACAAAGGGGACCTTGTTTTGGATAACCCTAATGCGTTGGCCAACCAAAACATGGATGTCTTTAGGCAACCATTTCCTAACCATCCCCCAAGTCAGAACAATGTTTAGACCATGGCCAGTGACCCTCAAGAATGTAACATACACATGGTCAACATAGTCTTTCCTTTCATTCCTATCCAACCTCTCCCACAATCTAAAGAGGTTGGTCAACCCATTTCTCCACCATGAGTAGAAGAGCCTATTTTACCCATACCACCCCCACGCAATGAAGATCTCCCTTTACCTTGCCCTCTTCCTCAAGTGGATGACCCTGTTTCACTTGTATCACCCCCATGACATCAAACACCATTAGAAGAATTCACCATTCATACCCCATTCCCTCATGTAGAAGGGGCCATCATCCCCCTACTTCACCCTTTAGAGGAGCCTTCCTCTCCTATTTTTCCTCCATTGATGGAGGATAGTCCTCCATCCACCCCCTTTCACACGTAGGAGAGTCTACTTTGACCTCTCCCATATTGGAAGATGCTTTGATGGTACCAATTCTAGTGGCCCCACCCTTATCCTTCTTATTACCAATGGAGGATCATACTTTCCATGCTCCTAGACCACACGTGGAAGGCATGATCATCCCTGCGCTCTATCCACAATAAGAGCTAAATTCTCCAATCCCTTCTCTACTGAGAGAAGAATTTGCCACCTCACTCACTTCGGCCAAAGAAGGTCCAGTGATGGTTCTCTCTCACCTTTAGCCCGTGATCACTGCATCCAACATGTTTTTGGTCTCATAATTGCCTAAATCCTCTAAAGGATCAATTGTAAGGCCTCGTGCGACATCATCTAAACCCTTCTCTCAATTGGCAGAAAACTTAGGATTCCTCCATTTTAGGAACCTAGAGTATGAGGCATTATGGGAGTGACTCAGGGCTCCCTATCCTACACATCCTGCTTCACCTTATATTGCCAACCCTTCCATGATGATTTACCCCAAAGTCTCTGATGAGGATTGGGTTTCCACTTCTAAATCATCAAAATTTTAGCCTTTCACATCTGAATCCAAACCCTCACAGGCATCCACCATGCTAAAATAGATTAGATCTCTCGGTGTTCACCCTGTATAAAACCTAACTCACCCACAAGTGAAGTTATATTTGAACCTCACCCTGCATAGTAGTGGTCCTTGCACCATACTAAAGGCAGATGCTAAACCACGTCGGGCTATTCCTCCCCCACCTTCACCATTGCCCTCTATCTTGGGTCCACATCCTTCCACTTTAATAGGAGTGCTCCCTATTCCAATACTTCACAAAGACAAACTACCTCCATTACTCCCTCTACCTATCAAAAACATATTTCCTCCAAGAAATTTGACACCTCTCATCAAGAAAGTTCCATCTACACGTATGACCACACCACCAACCAAAAAGGTGGTACAAAAAACTCCCCCTATAACTCCTAAATAGAAGTTGTCAACCCATACTGCAACAATGAGCATAGACCCATTAGTGGGTTCCTATGCTTCATTATTACACTAATTGTTGTAGTCTTCTAGCATCGTTCTCCCACCCATTAAGTCATACTGACCTCTCAGATCAAAACCATCTTGGTGTGATGACACTCAAATCTGCTTATATCATCACACACCTGGGCATAATACTGAGAAGCTCTACACTCTTAAGGTTGTCATTCACCAACACCTAAAAAAGGACACCCTTCTCATTGAGGATTCTCTTGACCACCTTTTTGACAAACTACCAACACCATCCCATACCTCCCAAACCTCCTCACTTGAATCAGGATCCCAACATGAGATTATGGCCCCTCTACCACCTTCTCCCACTTTATTCAAAATCAACATTGTTAATGTGGTCACTAGGTCCCAAACCCTAAAGGATAAAGGAAAAGAGTAGGTTTATACCCCTTAGACATATCCATTTGCCAAGCCCTCTCCACAACCAAAGCCTAAGATTTCTATCTTGGGCACATCTCAACCAACATCTTTGGGGGCAATTCGCGACTCCATGGTGAAACAACTTCACCAAACCCCTACGAAGATGTCTTTATATGACCTAATACAAATCTCTCCACAACATCACCAAGCCTTGATCCAAGCTTTATAGGTAGTGGAGGTCTAACCTGAAGACCCCCAACCACTGGCTGCTTAAGTCAAATCGTTACCCACCATTGCCTCCGTCACCTTCAGTGATTCTGAGATTCCTACCTACAACCTAGAAGATCAGGATCCCACCCTCTTTATCATGGCTTACATTGATAAAAATCATGTTAAGTAGGTTATGATTAATGGAGGTGCTAGCATCAACATCATTTCTACCCATGCATATGATCAACTAGCCCTTTCAAAGAACTGCATGTCAAAAACTGACATAATTCTTTGTTCTTTCAATGATGCCACCACCACTACTGTTGGCACTGTGGTCTTACATGTTCGTGTTGGCCCACGTATAATTCTAGAACTCTTCTATATCATTGAGTGGGAGTTCCAATATAACATGCTGTTGGGATGACCTTGGATATGTTCCATGACCTGTGTCCCTTCCATGTTGCATCATTGTGTCAAATTTGAGCACGAGGGGCAAGTTCATGTCATTCCTACTAACCTTTCCCCCTTTAAAACATGCAACATGACCTACCAACCTAATGATATTCTCATCCCTTTGAAAACATCCACCCAAACACCACCTCTACCTGCAGAAGCCTCGATAAGCTTGTAGACACCGATCACACCTACGCCTACTCCTCAAGTGACCACGAAAGATTCTATGGAAGATACCTTCCAGCACCTTTCACTTGGGGAGTATCATTTTCTTACCCTTGACATGTTCCATACTCTATAGGAATATGGAAAAATTCATCACCACCCTAACTATGACCATCGCATCGAAATGGTCATCCCATATGGTCCTCCCGATCTCCAAACTAATCTCACCTATGGAGGGATAGATCAGGCTCCTACTGTTAGAAATCCTCTTTGATCACCCCAACTATTCACTTGCAATTTATCTTTCCTTGGAAACCTTAGCTTTGCTCACACCTATCTTCATAGATGTGCATGGAAGGGTTTTGGCTTTGGGCATTATAAACAAGGTCCCCACAAGCCCATTGAACCTCCAAATGATGAGGCAATCAAAAATGCCAAGAAACGACATGGCATGGGTTTCTAAGAACCTAAAAAACCCTCTAAGATCCCTCACCATGAAACTATCATAGAGCATTCTCCTCCAACCTCACCTATTCCCCCACCCTCACCTATAGAGTTAGTGGTCTCCATCCCTCCTAGTTTTTTTTTCATAAATGCCATTCACTTGGAACCCCTGACCTATCAACTAGGTGAGGCATCAAGGTCTCTTCCTCTCATTTATCTAGACATGATAGATGATGAATCTTCTAGCATCAACACTATCCAATGCCTGGATGATGATGCCATACTCACCTACATGGGTGTAGATGTCTCCTTCATACAATGATCAATTCCTTCAAAAACACAAGTTATGTTAAACAAATCAACTGTTGACATTAATCTCCCATCTTCTAATGTTCCTCACATTGTAAAGATTGGTCAATCTTTAGATGCCCAAGAAAAAATTGACTATACCACATTCCTTAAAGATCATAACAAAGCCTTTACTTGGTCCTATAGTGATATGCCCAGTATTGACGCTTGACATTGTCATCCATAACATCATCATGAACCGCGAAGCTAAGCCTGTCAGGCAAAAGCTTCTCAGGATGCATCCTCGCATTGCACTCCTTATCAAAGAAGAACTTCAACATCTTCTTTCTGTCTCATTTATCCAACCCATTGATTATCCACAATGGGTGTCAAACATTGTCCCTATCACAAAAGCAATAAGGGGAATTCAAATTTGTACTAACTATCATGACCTCAACCTAGCTTGCCGAAAGGATGGCTTTCCTTTGCCAAACATCGACCAACTTGTTGATCTTACAACTGGTCATGAGATGCTATCCCTCATGGATGGGTCTTTAGGATATAACCAAATCTTGATTGCCCCAGAAGATCAACATAAAACCACCTTCATCACCCCATGGGGGGACATTCTGTTATAGGGTCATGCCTTTTGGCCTCAAAAATATAGGCGCTACATACCAACGCACCATGACTTATATCTTTCATGATCTCCTCCACAACTTGAGTTACTCGATGAACATCATCTTGCAGCTCTTAATCATCTTCATATCTACCAAGATTGCATCAAGCGTGCCTACAACAAAAATTTGAAAGAGTGAGATTTCAAAATCAGAGATCTCATCCTTAAAGAAAACCAACACGTGACCAATATGGAAAGAAGCAAATGAGGCAAGTTTTCTCCTAATTAGCTCAGACCTTATATAATAATGCACAAGTATGGATTAGGCACTTATCGTCTGTCTTCTCTCGAAGGCTGGCCAGAACCTGAGCCCCTTAATGCCTTGAATCTGTGATCATTCTACTATTAACCAAGTAATCATTCACTTGATGTTTAACTTGAGCTCATCCCTTGAGCAACCCCTGTCATCCTCATTCATATTCCTTTCAACCCTTTTTCCCTACAACAATTAGTTAACCGTTTTTTAAGCATTAATGCTTTGTCCTAATAAAAGGGAAACCCCTAAACCTCTATAGTCTAGTCCATGACTAAAAGTTTAGTCAACAAAAAAACATAAAATTGGGATGCCTAACAAAATATTAAAAGGTCATTAACTATAAATGTAGACTGCTCCCTTGAAGGATAGCTGCATTATTGCTATAATTAATAGACTACTCCCTTGAAGGACAACTATTCAAAGAAATCAAAACATACAAAGCAAAACATAGACCACTCCTTCGAAGGATGGCTATGCCCGAATTTTGCTACAAAAATAACACCCTCTCAGAATCTCTCTACATCAATCAACTTCACATGACCACAACACGAAAACAACATCCCAAAGTAGACTTCCCGCATTGATCAGTCTACAAAAAAAAAAAGAAAAAAACTGATTGACAAACTATTAAGTCATGGACTTGCCTATAGTCGTTCTCAAGGTCACCTATAAAAGGGGCAAAGTTATCCCTGCTAAAAAGGGTTACACAATCCTCACATATCACATAATCACACCTATTACCCCAAAATACCTAAGGGATTTTGAGCTCACTTAACGTCAAGTGATTAGGGTACTTCTCTAACAAAAACCAATGGTTAACGATGTAATGCATGAACAGGGCTTTTATTTGAAAAAACCCTATCTATGCTATCATTATGGTCCTTGTCAATGAAAGAGAAATGCACCTTTCACTTCTTACACACCTTCGTCACATGCCCATTTATCTTTTAGGATGCAGTGTCTTAAAATTATATGCTCGCATATTGTCATCTGATAATTTTCACTATAAAGTTATGAACCTAACATTCAACTCAATTTTATCATAAATAACATCACATGTTTCTGATAAACATTTTCTAGCCACTAACATAACATCATGATTTATTTAATGCAAATACCACTTTGTGTTATATAAATTATCATAGCCCATTCACATTAGTTTTTATGGAAAACAATACACATGGAAACTATCAACCAAACAATTTATGTCAAGCATATACCATCACCAATATGGAAACCTGTTGAAGCATAAATAAACTCATTTCAATTTTAGCATACACCATCACCAATATGGAAAATTTCTAAGGATGAAAAACCACATAACCTTTGTTACAACATACACCATCACACAATATGGAAAAGCCTATAACATCATCATACACTCATCATTTCAAGCATGTACCTCTTTGAATCTTCTTCCCTTTTGGGAGAACTACATTGGCCTGATGCCATTAAAATAAGGGCTATGTAGGCAGCACTCAATTAACATGGGGTCTTCTAAGGTTAGCTCAGCCATTTGTTCATTCATCTACCTAATGGACCAACTATCTAAACCCTAGGCTCACCGCCTATCCTAAACTACCTCATTTTTAGTCTTTCCAACCCTGACACTGTAGAAGTCAACTTAGACTTCTCATGGGGCACATTGGATATCACATACATCTCCCTAACCACAACAAACAAAACTCAAGATCACTTATATCTCAGCCTGACTTGACAAATGACCTCAAAGATTGTGACTATCTCCTCATACCATGACCACTTTCGAGACAACTTTGCCTTGGTTGTTTTGATTGCATATGCTACCTCATGAATAGTTAGCAAATTTTACGCACCCCTCACACCTATTTTTGGATCATGACCAAGTTGATCACCAATATCTGTGACATTTTTGTGTTTTCCAAGAGCACTTCCTAGCCTGGATACTTGGAACATGATGCCCATTGGAGCTACAACTTTGATTGATCTAACCCAATCAGCTACCCACTAATAAGCTGGGGATCGATTACTTCAATTTTAGTCCTCCTCAACCTTGCCTATGACAATTTGACCTACCTATCAAGTGAAGTGGTATACATGCAATCTCAACTATTATAGTGTTCACACTCTAACCTCATCCTACCCATCCACTACCTATCAAATTGGCACCCGATTTTGGATTACCTTCTCTCGATTCCCGCTTTGAGGGGGAATACCTCATCCCATTCTTAGGGCAACCTACATCTATTTTTTTGTCTTGAAATTCATTAGAACAAACCACAAGACAAAAAGGGGAAAATGTAGACACCAATATTGTGTCAACCCCCTTTTGTCCCCTTCTAAACATTAATACTCCTAATTCACACTTGCACACCTTATTAATTTAAAAACTACTTATTTTAAATTAATTACCTCACCTTGGACACCTCACCTAGACACCTCATGCTAACACCGTTTCTTAGCCTATGACTAAATCCTCCAAATCCTAACTACCCATGACTAGTTCTCACCCCATCTTAACTCCATAACTAACTCCCATGCCTCATAAGCCCTTTTTTTACCATTCTCCAATGAAAAAGGCACTTGGCAGGTGGAGAAATGAGCAAAGAGATAAAAATAGCCCTTTTACCTATTCTCTCTCTACTAATGTCAGTCAACCCATGGCCAATGCTGGTGGGATCACCAACGTCAGTTACATAAGCCAAGCTCTAACATTGAGCTACAGCTACCTTCTTGCACATTGATGCCTGCACTCTGAGATTTCAAGCATCAGAACTCGACTATTATTCTCCTAGCTACCGAAGCTTTGCATAAATCATACTAGAGACTAGATTAAAAGATTTTACAGGGACCTTGAGCTATTGAATTTAAGTAACCCATGTTCACTTCATTTGTTCACAACACCGGTCACATCAGCCACAATAAGAATCATTATTCTGACATCTTTGGTTCTTCACCTTATAAAGCTAAGTACTTTGGTTTTCATTTCAGTGTTTTAGAATATATTGTCAATTAGTTTTCATTGATATTTGTAAATACTATTGAGAGGCCCAACTTCTTCTGTGGAAGGGCTGAAAGGCCTTCCCCTTGTTCTCACCCTCTTTTCACACCAATCCTCTACCTATACTCTTCCTCAAACCTCATTCACCTTCTCGCAACCCTGAACCAACCTCTGAACTTCCAAAAACCCCTCTATCTATCCCAAAAATACTCTAAAAGCCATCCAAGGCCGATAACCCCAACTGACATGTGCAACCCAACTCGACATCAGCACCATTTACTCGACTAACCTTGACAGACCTACCGATGTTGGCAACTGTGTTTTAAACCAGCAAACTAGAAAGCCATCCAAACAACCCATCTAGACCAGATAGAACCTTCAGCCAGCCTTTTGTAGCATTCTAAGATACATAGACTATTAGGGAACATGTACACACCATCTACTTTTCTATCTCTTTATTCATTTATCATTTCTTCCTTTACAATACTTCTATCTTTAAATAGTGGACTGTCATCCCTTAATGAGCTTCACGCTTTTGAGACCGAGAGCGTAGCTTGGTAGCCCACCATATCCTCTTCTAACATATTTCTTGTTTAAGTTTCATTCTTATTGTAGGTGTTTCCTCCATAGCCAAAGAGGAGCTCCCACAAGGATTGGATACGATGCACACTAAATCTGGGTAACATCAAACCCATAACCTCTTAACCTTAGTTTCTTTCTCATTTGAATGTAATTAGTGAAAATCTAGAGAAACATCTCCCTATGGAAATACTAGTTAAACCACATAGGTAATTACACCCCTAATATAATTGGATGCCATGCTAGCTACCCCAATTTCCATATTTATTCTTCTCACACTCCTCTTTACACCACTGATGTTACAGGGATGTTGTCTACATTGGGTATGTTAAAATGTTGAGGCAGCTCTATCCATTGGGTATACCTCTACCTATAGTAGTATATCTTGTATGTGGGTGGCCCCATTAGCCACCACAAGGTATAGTTTTTCCCCATACCATTATTCAACCATTCCCTAGTATGGCACGTATATCAAGTCTACTACTATTAAAATCTTGATATCCTAAGGTAAGGTGTAGAATGATGCCACATCTATCCATATCAAGGATTTGATGGGCCCCACATCCCTAATATCCACTCCCCTATAGTAGGGTATATTCTACTCATATACCTAGATCATGAGGAGTGTGAGGTGAATAATGCAAAGAGATCACAATCTATCCATGTGGTACAAATATCTATAGGTACAAGGAAATATCTCCAAGGCCCAGAAAAATTGAGTTTCATATTGACTATTCAAGTCACCTTGATCTATTAGAACATGATATGCATTGGATAAAACATTTGTTTTGGTAGAGTCAGATAAGTATGGTCTAAGTAGAACCTTCATAATGAATATGTTGGCCCCAAAGACATGTATATTTAAGTCATTAAGGTTCCTTGAATTTTTACTTCACTAGATGAGATCTGATAATCATTTTCTGAGGTCATGGGATGCCATTAATCATTTAGTAGGCCTATTAGAGTGGTTTTCAATGTAAATGTGTATCAAGAGTCTTTTATAAGGTCTTGTTAATCTTGTTAAATCCAACTTTCATGTCTAAAGGCATTCAAACTACCTCTTAATATAAGATCTCATTAAAAGGCCTAATAAACATTCATAAGTCCTAGGGTCACATTGGCCTAATGAAGACCTATTTGATGATTAGAGACATGAAAACACTTTTCAAATGTAAAATAGATCAAAAGAGTCCTAAATTCATTCATTAGTATCATGTTATCCTTGTAGAGGGATCTTCCATTACTTTACAATGTGAAATAAAGCCAAAAAGGGTCTTAAAAGGTACTCATGAGTGCATGAATGGGTCAAAGTTTCTTAAGTCACTGATTAAAGTCATTTTAAAGGGGTTAAAATGTTCTGTAAATTCTCATAAATCCACTTTGATATTCGAAGACTCCTCATAAGCTCTTTAATCTATACACATTGACAAGGAGTGCATTTGAATTAGTTATTTCCCTCCACTCCTATTTATTGGTAGACTTCTCCATCTCCCAACATGGAAAAAATGTATCCAGACCTTGATCAAACCATTGCCTATCTTCAAGCTTGTGTTTAGGGTAGTCTTCATTTCCCAAGAGCATTTTTATAGGTTTTTTGGATAAACTCTTAAGATCAAATCACTAAAGATAAGGTTTCACCATGGTTTTAAGATCCTTCAAGACCTAGAGTTTTTAAAGCAAGAGGTTGAATTCCTAGTGCCATAGGTTTTAATCATTTTCTATGGGTGTAAGATGTTTTGATGACAAGAGAGTTTTCATGAATAAAAAATCATGAATAATTATAGTCCTTCATAGAAAAGCCTTCAAAGGATTGAAATAAGGTCTATATCCTTTTAAAATAGGCTGAAGAATGTGATTTTAGGTATTCTAGAAGTCTATAGGTCCTTTTTAATGGTAAAATATAGAAACAACAAGGTTTTATTAAAGATCAAATAATATTCTTGAGGTTTTTAATGAGGAGATTTGTTTTACAAGAAAAAAGGTGGAATTGTAGGTTTTGGTGATACCTTCATTATTTTCAAGGTTGTATGATTTAAGTATATTCATACCATACTTGTAAATTGGTTCTAAAACATTTTCATGGTTGTATTGGAATGGTATGTAGCTTGCATATTCTAAACAAAACTTCATACATACCATAAATAAAGAATGTAGGGAGTTCAAGATCATTGTCAAAAGTTGTAGGCTTTTTCATCATGTCCTAGTCTTGTTATGAAAATGAATGGTTCATGAAGTGTTGGGAAAGGATTTTGAGGGTTTTAAGGCACTTCATCATGGTCTTTATATGCATTAAGGACCATCAAATTATGTGGACTCAACCTATAGGTTTACAGACCTGAGTGCATGAAAGTTACAAGGTTTTCAAGTAAAAAACCTTGTCATTTACCTATTTATTTCATGCATGGTATTTTTAGGTGTTTTTTAAAGCTTTGTCACATCTTGACTTATCTCTTGGTTTTACTTATCAATTATAAGAAGATTAAAATCATCTACATTTGCTTCATAAACCCTACAAATAACTAAAACTCATCTTAAATCCAAAGCATGTGAGTGAACATATTGGTGATTTTATAGGCTTATAAGGGACAAAACCAAGCCCACAAACCCTTACCTTACATCTATGATTCCATATCATTGAAGTTGTAGGCATATTTGGTAAGATTTCAAAGTTGGAGGCTTATAAAGAAGGTTTTCAATAAAAAACATATGTCCTATAAATTATGTATGTAATCCTCCAATTTCAAAAAGGATTTATTGAGGATTTGGGAGAGAAAAATGACATTTAAATCCAAATATTTTCATCTATATGCCTATAATCATATTTAAAAAGTCATCTTATGTAGTCAAATGAAGGACTGTAAAGTTATTGGTAATTTTTAAAAGTAATTTTAAGCCATAATGATAATTTATAGGCTTCTCAATTTTTTTTATATAAGTCTATATATCCTTTTAAATATTCAAATGAGTCTTTATAACCCTTCATGAATAAGAGAGTGAACATCAAGTTCCAAACCTTCCACACAAGCATGCAGTGTAGGGAGATAAAGACTTGTGACCTTGAGAGGTCTAAAAGTTGAGGAGTTATGGAATTTAGGGGAGGTTTATTATTTTTCAAGGTGTAAATATGATCTTAGAGATCCCAAAGAGGCTTTCACGTTAGGTTTTAAGAGTTTAAAACAAGTTTTCAAATATTGTCAATGGATTGTGTGGTTAGGAGGGTTAATTGAAAGTTGTAAGCATGAATTCACCTTAGATGTGCTATAAAAAAGTTCAAGAGCTCCATAAAGTTGGAACATGATATAAAAAGGTATTTTGAGACCCAAAACACTATTATCATGACTACTATAGGATAAGATACATGGTTCAATATTAGTCAAGCTAATTTTATGTGTTCATGTTTTATTGAATCTTATTCAATTTACTAAAAATGATTTCACAAGGAAGCCCCAAACAATGTTTGGGAATGCCCATGATGCCCCCTCAAAGGAGTGGATGAAAAATAATATTGATTAACAAGCCCTCAAAAATAATAAAATGGAAAAGAATAAAATTTAAATTAACCCATGTATGAGCTTAATCTATTCAACATGCTTGCTTATCTTCTATGATGAATCTAAAACTAGAACAAGATATTAAGGTCTCAAGAATTTTGAAATAAGTTACATGTATACATCATGTTTGGTAGTCTCAATACCCCATTGGGATGTTTTATAACATGTTTTCATGGAGGTTTCATGTATGTTTCATGGATGAAACTTGACTACATTTCTATGACGATAAAGTCTACCTCAATATAGCAAGATTGTAGACACCCTTAAGAATTTATAGGCATGTTATAGAGGATTACCAATGGATTACATGGATAAGAATATTCATGGAGAATTTTAGGATTCTAACACTCTCTTTTAAGGTTCAAAAAAATTAATAAGGATATCCATTAGGTATTAAGACTCTTATAAACTAGTTGCAAATTTGTCTAACAAGCTTCATTATTGACCAAGAGATCAAAAACATGAATATTTACAAGAAGAATTAATAGTGTCCCAAATAATAAGTAGGTATAAAGGTATATTAAGAAGACTTTCATGGGAATTAAGGGGAATATAAATGTTCTCAAGCATTTCTATAGGCCTTAAGATAAAGAGACAAGATTCAAAGAACCTCTAAACTATCTTGTAGGTCTATACCCTATCTTACAAGGTTCTATGACCTCTACCAATCAAGAAAACTTAGAAAAAGTGTAGGCAGTCTATACAAGGTTAAAAGAAAGCTTTGGATCAATGTTCAAACTATTAGGTGAGTTTCAAAAATGATGGATACATTTGCAGGCTTGATAGTGTAGGATTTAGGGCTCTATCATGGTGATCCAAAACTCAAAAGCTTTAGTTGAAAGATAATTCAAGAAATAAGAACAAAACAATTCAAATAATGCTATCTCTAAGAAGAGATGTCTTATTGATCAAATTTGTAGACCCAAACATATGCTTATCTCTGAGAAGAGATGTCTGATTTCCATTTTAGGTTAGAACTTCATTTATACATGTTTTGAAGGTGTGGGGAGGACGTGGAAGGTCACCAATATCAATGGAGATGAATTGGTTTGACTTCCATGATTTACAACAATACAAAATTCAAGGAATTACTATTTTTAAAAACTTACTATTTTTAGACTACACTACTAAAATTGAAATTTGGAACACTTCCGTTGGGTTTTATGGGGTAAAAATTCATTGAGAAAAGATCCATGCCATCTCATGACATTCCCATCATTATTATATTTCCAACGGTTCAAACGGTGAGTCAATTAGAGCTATGGTGCAAAAGTTATGGCTCCCAGAAGTTCCGCCATCAATTGGGGTGGACCCATCACCCGAATTGTCATCTGAATTGTTGTTTGGATCACATGGTAATATAGGTCCATATACCTTCCTACAAGATTCAAACATCCTTTCAAGCACCCTCCAAGACCACCCATAGTTTTTTAGGGTAGAAGATGAGATAAGGTGAGCCTTCAATCATGAAAATACATGTTTCTTAACTTTCTCAAGGAGTTCTCATGGACAAATATGAAGATGAAATTACTTCTCAACTTCTCTAAGAGGCCTTAACCTAAAAATTATGACAAATTTCAATTAGTTCATGCTTCTAAAACATGTATAGCACTACTATGAATGAAGTTAATGGTCATTAAAAGCATGAATGAGGTATGAGGGTGTTGAGAATTGCCCCTAGAAATGTGTAACTCCCTCCATGAAGTGGCAATCACGTAAAGTCTACTTAAGGCTCCAAATGGGTATATGAGGTCTAATTCTAAGTCAAATATTCAATAATCATGACAATCATGGAAATGAGCTAGATCCTCTCTAGCATGCATGCATGAAGAGATGGATAAGTTAAGGTAGTTAAGGTATGAGTTTTCTAATATTATATTAACCTTTAAGGAGTACATCCATCACCCACAAGCATCCTAAGGACATAAATAAAAATGAGTAATGTATCATCTCCCACTACTATGCCAACATTCATGAGAGGTCTTTATGGAGAGTCCTAATGCATTAGAGATAATTTAGTGACCCCATGTTCCCTTATATATTATCTTTCATAGGGTGGATTAATTGAGTAACAAAAACTTTCATGAGGTCTTCTAGTTTTCTCCTCTTGTCTCTTATCTACATTTCTTATATATATGACTTGTTCATGATCCTTCCTCTTGGGTATGACAAAAATATACTCTTTTTAAGACTTGTAATACTAGATTGATGCCTTGAATCTAATAAAAAATGATATTTTCCTCTTTTAAAATTTCTAATTATCTTGAGTATTATGTAAATTTGAACTATTGATATTCATTTATGGAAGTTTCCTTCCCTCGTGGTACTATCCTATCACTTTTACACCATTATTTATAGTTTGTATGTTGTGTAATAATTACATTCATAAAAATTACTGATTCAAATGTTGAGAAAGTTACATGTTTTGTAGAAGATGTGTGAGTTACTATAAATTTTAAGGATTTATTGTGTTGTTCCAATTATATGGAGGATATCCCTAGACTTGGTGCATCACCTCTTTTGTAGTTTCAGTTCATTCTGTTCAATTTTCCATGACCAAAACACATAGTATTAGCTATAAATAGGTCTATTTAGCATAGTTTTAGGCCTATGACTAATCTTAAATCAGGTGCACATAGTTTAGTAAGGAATAAAACCTTTTATAGAGGTTCATCCCAAGGAGTGAATGTCCTACACATTAGGGATGATCATTTTTTTATAATTGGATCAACTGATTGATCAAATAGGTCCAAGATCCAAGTTATAATAGTTTTTTTCACACCTAATGGGATAAAGGTCTATAGAATTAAATAATTCAACTAAGGACTTGGTTATGATCCTTAGTAAGTTTAAGAATTGAAGGATCTTTAGAGGCACCTGGAGACTCCACAAATTTATAGTTCTAGATCAATCTACACTTTCATGCCAAAAGCAACAAGGGATTCTACAAGAGGTACTATTTTTTAGTTTTTTAAATTTCCATCATCCCCTAGAATAATAATAACTAAATTTATAATGCCTTATAAAATAAGAGGAAGAGGTTATAGACAAACTTCTCCAAGAGCTCAATCTACACATCCTTTTGGTAGATTTCCTAAACCAAGAGAGAGGTTAAATCCTATTCTTCATATGGTAACTAAAAGAAATTAGTTTTTTGTTTCATTCAATGGAAAAAACCCCTTATCCATTCAACAACATGATGATATTTTAGTTTTATCTCTCAAGAACATACCTTATATCATTGGTAAGAATGTTACCACTTTGATAGAGTACATACAAGATTTACAAACATATGTTTAGTCCATAGTATCACTCAATATAATGTGTCCATGAGACTTATTACTACCTCCTTAAAAGGGATAAATCTAAAATAGTATGGGGGTCTATAAATTTTCATAATACATAGATGGGATGAGATAGGAGATAGAATTTTCCAAAAATTTAAATACAAGAGTGATCATCTTTCTATTATGGAACAACTCACTACCATTAAGAGGATTCCTCATGAATATATGGTGGACTTTATATTCAAGTTCCAAAATAATTGGTATAAAATTCCATCCTTGGTGAATACTACTCTAAATACTGCATTCTTATACTACTTGAGGTCTTAGAATAGTGACATTGTTATCATGATACAGTTCATGAGAGGTGTTATGTTACCAATTGCATATGACATTACTATAAGGGTTTAAAATAACCTAATTCCATCAAGAAATATTTCCCTTAGACCCCAAATTCCCTTATTTCTTTAATCTACACATATTCATACTTATTTGACACCAATTCCTATATAAACTAATCAACCAATTACATCTGCTACCCCTCCTGATGAGCTACATGAAGTTAAAACATTATTATAAATATTTGGTAATGAATTAGTAGCCTTGAAAAGACAAAACCAAGATCATCATGTTAGACCATTCCAACCTTTCAATTAACCATATCAACATTACAATCAACCATACCAACCTAATAGGTATCTTTATCAAGGTAATGCACAAGCTTAAGGCTAAATTACACATGGTAAACCCTTCAATAATCAAAATCCTATTACTACAAGCTCTTAAAAAGCTATTGTACATATACAAAATAAATTGGTTCAAGATTATGAGTGGTGTTATCCATATAATTAGCCTCATAATCAAACCACATGTCTAAATAGAGTGATCAACCTTACTTTGATCATCCAAAGTGTGTCACTTTATCAAGGTCAATCAAGTGAATCAACTTCACAGGAATAAGAAGTGCATTCACAAACATCGGTTTAAGGCGATTCTACTCTTTTTAATTAGAAAGAGAATGAATTATGTGCCATAAATTAGAATGAAACACCAATAAAATGAAGAACTATATTATCCTACAACACAAGGTTTAAAATAATAGTAGTGGAGGGAGAGTAATCTTCTTCAATTGGTCAAGTTCTTATTTCACAAGCCTCTCATAAAGTTACCAAGGAGAAGGTAGTTGTTGGATCACCTAAATTACAATAAAATCAGGTTGTTCAAAAATAAATTCAACCTTAAACCAATCAACATCAAAGAGAAGATTCTTCTATTACAAAGTTGCATCCAAAAGGAGTATAAATTCCATTCAACATAGTTGAGCAAATTAAGAAAACAAATATAATTGTCACTATGTGGGAGGATCTCTCCATTCCTTCCTAAAGATACCTATTGAAGGAAGCTTTAAACCACCTTGGTAATGCAAAAAAATAAAGTGAAAAACTATTCCTACCAACTTATGCCAACTAAAATAAGGAGATAATGGCAAGATCAACAAACCACCTGCATTATAAATCTCCTTGATTATTGGTAAGAACCTTTTACATAATTGCATGATTGATTTTAGTGTAAGTAGATCAATTATAAATATAATTATTATTGACCTATTAGGTTTAGAGTACACTCCAGTCATAAAAGGAGTTATCCAGTTATATGGTACCATTGTTAAAACCATTATAATCATTAATAACTTGAGTCTTACCCTACATGTTTGCCAATTCCTTTCCATTTCCCAAGATGTTTTAGTAATAAAAATTCCTCCCTATTTTTTTGATATGCCTTTCTAGGGATTTCACTAAAATTATGGGTGGGTATCTATACTCATATTGGTCACACATAAAGTTTAGGAATAGGTATAGTACAAAAGTAATTATCAAAGTTAAGTCTATTTATAGAGACCACATTGAACCATATTCTCCTAGTCCAATACCCATGAACTGCACCATGTATGATCAAGAGGAGAATTTTATCCTTTATGATAATACCAAACATTTGGAGGAGGTCCTATAAAAATTAATTGATGAGTGGAAAAATGAGCACTATGGTTTTGATCTATATGACAATGTGTAGGATACATGATTGGGTACCTATTGCATCCTTGAGAAAGACTCAATTCTACCAAATCTTGTGAGGTCATAAGAGGAAGTTGGAAGCATGTGGAAGTTTTTTTTAATGGTTCAAGGAACATAAATGGTGTTGGTGTAGGTATTGTGTTGATTTTACCTCAAAAAGAGAAGTATTTTTTTTTCATATAGGCTAGAATTCAACTATACTAATAATGTATCTTAATATGAGGCATTGATCTAAGGTATCTTGTTGGCATAAAAAAGATTAATAAATATTCTTAAAGTTTTTGGTGATATTAATCTAGTTTTAAATCATATTAGAGGCCAAAATATAGTTAAAAAAAACTTGTTGAAGGCCTAAAAACATAGGGTGTGGGATCTCATTAAAGGATTTCATGACTTCCACATTCAAGCTATATCAAGAGCAAAAAAAGTTGATGCTAATAGGTTTATTAATTTGTGGTATAAATATAACCTTACCCATTATGTTATGAAGGATTGATAACATATTTTCATGTTGGTGGTTAGAACAAAATTTCTTGATAATAATTTTATTTAGCACGTATTTGAGAATGATGAACAGATCATAATTTTTTTGCAAGAGGAGGTAGAATTCTCAACCAAGAATCAACATAGGATTTAAGAGAAATATGAGGATAAAATTATTAGCACAATTTTCCTAAATGGTTGGTCACTTTAGAAAGCATGTTCAATTTAGTTGATCATCTCAAAGGCATGAAAAGGAACATGACAATCAAGAAGAACTATGATTGAATTGATATATCCTATGGTAAAAATTTTAAGGACGGTAAGGTATGCACACAATTTTAAAAATAATATTTTATTGGTATTTTTAGGAGGTATGATGACACATTTTATTGGAGTTACTAATACCTTAGAGGCTTTGATCCAAACATGGATCAACACACCATTGAGCTACACCCTAATGCAAAACTAGCTAGGCAAAAATAGAGACCAATAAACCCCAAGCTTGAACCTTTTATGATAAAAGAGATAAATAAACTCATAAAATAGAAAATAATATTCCATATTAAGCATTACTCATGGGTGGATAACTTAGTTCAAGTCAGAAATAAAAATGGGGAGATTAGGCCATGTGTGGACTTTACGTATTTGAATAGAGCATCCCTTAAATATAATTACCCCCTTCCACCTATGGAGTATATCCTTAAAAATATATCAAGGGTTGAGAGGTTTTCACTCCTAGATGGTTATTTAGGATATAACCAAGTAATTGTGCAATAATGTGACCAATTCAAGACAACCTTCACCGCTAAATGGGGTACCTTTACTTATAATAAAATGCCTTTTGGGTTGACCAATATTGTTGCAACCTTGCAAAGGGACATGTACATGTAATTTATGGGCCTCATAAATGATATGATATTAGTGTATTTAAATGATATTAACTATTTTCTCTAAGCATGTATATGATCACTTGGATCACTTGAGGCAAGTCTTTGATAGATGTAGAGAGTTTGGGGTATCTTTGAACCCAAATAAATGTGTGTTTGTTATCTATAGATTCAAGTTATTGGGGAATGTTATTTACAAATATGGCATTGAAATTGATATATAAAGAGTGGAATAAATATTATCTCTTTCACTTAAAATCCAAAAAAAAATGTCTCTAAAGCTTCTTGTGTAAGATCAACTTTGTAACAAGGTTCATCCCAAAATTTGCTAGTTTGTTCAAACCTTTCACTTCTATGCTTAAGAAGAATGCTATCTTCAACTAGTCAAGGTAAATTAAGGACACATTTAATCAATAAAAAGAGAAATTTAACAATCCCCTACACTCATGAATCCATGCATGATAAATATTTTAATCTCTATGATTTTGGGGGGAACGGGAGTATATAACTATACTAGTGCAAGAGAATAGTGATCTATTGGAGAAACACATTGTATTTTTCAATTAAACACTTAAATATTATGAGCTGAGGTATGATTTTATTGAAAAACAAGTCCTTGATATGATAAGATACCTTAAAAAATTTAGAATCATGTTCTCTATTAACATAATATAAATTATGGTTTCACACTCAAGTGTGAAAGAGTTACTATTGAACAAGGATATAGATGAAAATAGAGGTAGTTGAATAACCAAAGTCATGGAGTCTGATATTTACATCAAGACCACCAATATTGTGAGAATAAAATGGTTATATGAGAATTTGGAAGTAGACCTAAAAGCTGATGATAAGGTAGTTCTTATGTTACAAGAAGGCTAATAAGTTGATCATGAGGTTCCCAATAGTTAAACTAGAGACATGGTTACCTTCTTGAAAACTAGTTATTATCCACATGGCCTCAAAAATTCTCAAATAAGATATTTTATAATTCAATTAGTTTTATATGTCATTATTTTGGTATATTATTTATAAAAGATATCAATGGAGTACTCTTAAGATGCATATAGTCTAACCAGGTGGCTAGAGTGCTCAAAGAGTTTCCTGATGGCCCATTGGGAGGCCATTTATCTCCTAAGACAACCACTATGTAAATTATGAGGGATAGTTACTTGGAAAAAACTACTTAGAGATGCACATGCATGGGTTAGAAACTAAAAGAAGTGTGCCTTCTTTATAGGTAAGTAAAAGCTAGAAACTCTCCCTCTTCATCCTATCTAGGTAGAGTAATAGTTTATGTAATGGGGTTTGCAATTCATTTGGATAATTAACCTACGTTTAAGTGATGGTCACAAGTGGGTCTTAATTATCATATATTATTTCATAAGGTGGATAGAAGTATTAGTGTAGACACTCATTTTTGGCCACTTTCATGTCTAAACTAGGTACTAGATTGATTTATACTAAATAATGTAAATAAGGCCTAAAAATCACCAAAATACACAAATCAATCCACAAAAGAGATATAATTGCCTATAAATGTGTCAAGGATTACTTATTTAGGGTAGTACCCTATATGCATTGATAACCTAACTTGGATTCACCCCAATCAAATTATGACCTAGAAAATTGACATTCTTGGTATGTTGATCTATTAATGCAAAACATTAAAATAATTCATAAATGCAAAAAACCCTAAACATGATTAATTAAAAATAAAAATTCAATTAGTTACTTAAGTAAAAATTCCAAGATGAATTAGGGAATTACAATTTCTAAAGAAAGGAAAATTTCAATAAAGATGAGGTCAAAGTCAAGGGAATTAATAATATATTTTATTAATTTCTAAAATTCGAAGAAAAGGTGAGTCACAACCTCATAAATATCTTATATGAGTTATAATGGTGATAAATATATTTTATGAATTTTCAAGCCTTCATAATTGCTTTGACTCAACCCATGGTTAACCTAAAATTGACCAAGGTTACTTTAAAATCAACAAAGATTAAAACTAAACTTAACCACCCTAGGGTTAGAGTTAGTTTTAAGACCTATAAATACAAGTTACCTCAATTTATTGTAAGAAAAGTTTGTGTGTAAGATTATTCTATAAGAATGCATTTAAGAAGCCTCTCAAATAATCTCATAATGCTAAATTGTTTCAAGAAGATTCACACCAAGCTGAGTTAAGACAAGCAAATCCACATGTGGTCTTAAAGAAGCGATACTAATATGGAAATTCATTGATCAAAGGGTATGTGCATGGATTTGGGGGACAATTATGAGGACATTTACCATAATGTATACACATTATCACATAATACGTATGCATTATGACCATAATGCATAGGCATTATGGCTCAGGATACTCAGGCCATAATACGTACACATTTTTGGCAAAAGGAACATGTACACATTTATTTAACAATATAAATATGTAGGTGTCACTTTAAAAATATAAATGTGAATGTGTTATAGGAATGCATATGTGTTCTTATAATTATAAGGAATGCATACATGCTCTTTAAAACATTAAAAAAAAAAAACCAAAATCAACAATTCATTTCTTCCTCTCTCATTCACATTTTTATCCTCTCCCATTCATGTTCTAATTCCCATTCACGTTTTCATCCCATTGATATGGAAATTATTGGTTTTGATCCTACATTCATGAAATTGATGATGTCACTATGAAGAAGAGGTAAGTGATGGTAAATTAATTTAATTTTTGTCAATTTTTTATTTCTACATAGTTTAATTTGTAATTTTTATACAAGTGAACATGATAACCCTATGCCTAGCCCTCTACCTAACCCTCTACCTAACCCTCTACCCAACCCTCCTAAACCTCTACCTAACCCTCCTATAGTTCCACTAGATCCCCTAGGTAGTCAGGAGGATATAGTTACACACATAATGGAAAATAAAATTAAACTCGAGTAGATAATAAGGATAATGAGGGATCCCACTTCCACTAACACCCACCATACCTATCTATCAAATACCCTAGAATTAGTATTAGGCAATTTGATTCAATAACGAGTCAAATTGATAGATGGAACTCATATAGGGATAGTTGTAGGGATTACTATGTTGACAAATTGTTAGCATATGAGGTGAAGAATAAAGAAATAATAAAAGAAAAAAATTGTGCTTTATTCATCGACCTATCCCCCAATTCACCATTTCTAATAATGACTAAATAATTCCCAATCCATCGATGCCAACACAATTTGATTAAATCTAATTTTTTTGAGTGATGGTGGATGGTGTTTGAATATACACCATGTAACAACCATGAGGTTCCATTATATTTTTTGAGGAAACTCTACTATGAGTTTGTACTCAATGAGATTCCAAAATATTTTGACTATGATGAGTTTTAGGGCCAGAGGAAAGGCTCTACATAGGATTGATAAAGTACACATCATCCACCTAATTATATTGCAAGGATCCCTAACCAAAATTCACTTCATCTAAATATTCCCTTTATAGTGAAGGAGGTTATGGAGATCGACACTTTGCATACACTGAATGTGATTACTAATACACTCATTCATCATATGAATAAGCTTTCAAAGATAGATGCTAAGATACTCCACCTAGTGGGTGTACCTAAACCCACCCATGTAGATCTTGTGGTTCTATATGCATGGGACCTTTAGATGATGATGGTGGAACTTTAGAGGGATTAGAGGATATGGTCTTGATTGATGATTTGTTGGCACACATGGCTGGTTTGTATACATTGGTATTTACACCCATGTAAGTATCTTTTATAAGAATTTCATGTTAACATTTCAAGTTAAAATTGTAAATTAAAAAGGTAAAAATTAATTTACACATTTAAATTGAATAATATATATGTATTTTTTTGTGTTCCAAGAGTAGACATTGCCTTTGACATCATAATTTTAATTTACTAAGATAGGTAGTGGGCCAACCACTACTACTTCTATTTGTGTCGTTATGACACCATATACATTTACACAATTAAAATTTTGAGTGAATATTATATACTCTAGATGTACATTCATATACCTTAATTACATCATTGGTAGATTTTGTGTAAGAAAATATAAAATACCTAATATAATTTTATTGGACTTTTTATTATTTTATATTTTAACATGGATTGGCATAGTGTTATAAAATAATCCTCCATCTCAATTTTTTTCATTTTATTTAAAATTTCAAACTATATTTTCAATAACCAAAATCACACACTTATAAAGAATACTATCCACTTACTCTTATCTCTACAATATTTAGGTCTATTTTTTGTATGTTTCTTTAGATTTTGATGAGACCTATTTTGTATGTGTTAGGTTGTGGAGATAAAAGCTTCACCAAGATGCAAACAGGAGGAGTTATGGAGGTTACAGAGGTTGTGAAGAGTTGCAGAATGAGTTACAAGGCAACCAACGTCAGTCTGATCAACTGACGTCAGTCAGATAGCAGTGAAGAAGCAACTGACGTCGGTTACTAGTCAGCCAACATCAGTCAGGGAGGAGCCGACGTCGGTAGCCTATGTACATGAACATGCAGTTGGCATGTTGATTCTAGAGAGTCTATTTTTGGACTATTAGTTTGCATGTTAAAGGCTAGTTATAGTCTTGAGTTGCGTGTCTAATTATTTTAATTAAGATAGTCTAATTATTGTAAGCATGAGATCTATATATAGACTCATGGGCTGTATTGTAAATTAGTTCTAGAGAGTAAGAGAGCTAAATAAGCTCCTTCTGAGAGAGGAGAGCAATGGTGTGTTCCTCCTAGTGCCATAGTACCAAGTGTGGATGCTAGTTTGGAGAATCAGAAGGGTTCTTCGTGTATGTATGATCTTGGTCAGAAGGTGTGCATGGCTTCTTTTGGAGATCTACAATGGTGAGTAAGGTCTAGTGATTTGTAGGTAGCAGCAGAGAGCAGGAGATCTACTTGGAGTACAATTGTGTACTTGGTGTATTGGCAGCGTGTTACTGACTGGTGGAGGTGAACATCAATTCTGTATTGGAGTTGATTATTGGGATCGAGAGAGAGAGGGAAGAAGGTCTTGAGGTGTGGCAAGCCTTTGAGGTGGAAGAAGAAGTGGCATCTTCTTTATTATATTTTCTTCTGAGTGATTATTAATACAATTGTGTATTGTCTCTCATATTCCTATGTTGTTTCATATTTCTAGTTACTTATTGATTCTGGTTAAATTTTGTGTTTAGTTGCTAATACAAGAAGAAATCATATGTGCTCTAATTGGTGGAGCAAGATCCTAACAAGTGGTATCAGAGCTTTTGGTTGGGTTACTAACAAGTGGTTTTAGATCTAGTTAGTGTTTGTTGATTACAGGTCACTCTCAGGGGTTTTAGATTGAGTGGGAGTATAGCAATGGCAGAAGAAAGTAAGCTACGAATGGAGAAATTGAACAGCATGAATGGTTTGATTAATGGAAAGAAAGAGTAGGTAAAGGGAGATTATTGCTTGGTAGAAGATCAACGTGTAGAAGTAGATGTTGTAGGTGACATTCCACAGGTTGCTCTGGATAAAGTAGAATCTTTGTTTACAAATTCTTTTGCCTCTTTCCATGCAGCCCAAAATAGAGCATCTTTTCATGGGTATGTCTTTAGAGACTTTGGAGAGATTTATTTAGGGGTTGGAGAGCCTTGTCAGATGATTGACGAAGGGGAAGTGAAGCTGAAATTGCAGACGGATAACACACAGGTGTTGAAGAAGGTCATGCAGGGCCTAATCTTGGAGATGAGTCTAATTTCTTCAAGAAAGTTGGGTTATGGGAGATGCACTGTAACTCTCACAATGGATGAACTTGAATTAGATGGTGGTAATAAAGTAGGTATCCTTTATCTATCTACTTATATTATTGATTCACCTTTTGTTACAGAGATGTGGCTTTGTAGGCTTGGTCACATATGTAGGAGGGGAATGCATGTTCTTAAGTGGAAGATAGATATCTTTGATAAACTTAAGAACTGGAAAGCCTTGGTGTTCATGGAGGAGATGGTAGATAGAGATCAGTTAAGGGGACTGAATTATTCTGAGCAGGGCTATGTTGATTTGAACAGGGTTTTGATCCATGGAGAGCTTGTGGGTAAAAAGTTATCACTCACAGGCAAACATAGGTACCGACATCAGTTAGATAGTAATCGACATCGACAACAGGAAGACTGACATTGGCCATACAGGAACCAATGTTGGTAGAAGGGATATCGGCTTTAGCCAGGGAAATGATGTTGGCAGTCAGGGTCAGTGCAGGGAACTGACATCGATCGGATGCAGACTGGGAGATGGTCGAGATCAGTCACTGGAACGGATGGTGGGTGGACGTCAAGCTATCAATAAGTCTCAAACACCCATATGGAGGTTAGAAAGGGTAAGTGAACCTCATATTCATTGTTCACCTTCTTTATATTGCTTATTGATGGTTGAGAACCAGGAAGATGTGAAGAGGCAATGCAAGTAGAATCCAAAAATAGTGGGAGCTTGGCATGGATGAGGAGTGTGAGTCCTTGGAGAAAAACCAAATAGGTGTTTGTTGGTGGAGTTGTCAGCTAGAAGAAAGCACTGAAAGATGGATGGATTCCCAAGTTAAAGAAGAGAGTGGATGGATACGTGAGATAGAAGGCCAAGGTATAGGTCTTGAGGAAGCTGTAGGATAGTGGTATAGGGCTGACAAGTGGTACCAGGTGGATGACAAAGTAGATCTTTTGTCAATGTCAGTATAACCATCATGTTTATCTTACCAAGTGGATGAAGGTCACAACATTATCTAGTTACTATATGTGGAGGATGAGCTTGGAGCAGGTTCAGACATACAGGGTTTTGCTGAGCTAAGGGTAAGGTTAGTTCAGAGGTATGTCATGAAGAATTTGGAGTAGCAAAATTCTTTGGCATAAGAGACATGGAAGATCACAGGTTGATCTCCAGTGGGAGCTGATGTGAAGATGGTTTTGGCGGGGTCCAAGATGTAGGATGCAGAATCGGTAAGCACACCAAGGGCTGGATAGTTTAAGCTTAGCTTAGAACAGGGTTTGAAATCACATGAGGTCTAGTGTAAACCTGAGTTTTCCCAAGTAGTGGGAGTTGTCAGAAAGTATGGAGCCAATTTGGGGAAGGAGTATTGGAGGGTATTTTAGTGGATTCTCAGGTATTTGAGATGGACTAGCAGTAGGTTAACATGTTATGCAGGGTCAAGGTCTTCACTACATGGGTTGTAGGTTTGAATGTGACAGGTTACTTGAATGACAGGTGTAGCATCATAGGCTATGTGGTGGTTGGTCTTCAAGATTGATCTTGAAGAGGGATACAAGCCAGGGAATGAATTGGATGAAGGTACAGGTATAGGTATAGGTGCAGCTATTTATCTCCAACTGGGAGATTGTTAGGTTGTGGAGCTAAAAGCTTCACCAAGATGCAAACAAGAGGAGTTACAGAGGTTACAAAGGTTGTAGAGAGTTGCAGAATGAGTTACAGGGCAATTGATGTCAGTCTTATCAACCGATGTCAGTCAGATAGCAGTGAAGAAGCAACTAACGTCAGTTACCAGTCGACCAACATCGATCAGGGAGGAGCCGACGTCGACAGCCTGTGTGCGTGAACATGCAGTTTGCATGTTGATTTTAGAGAGTCTATTTTTGGATTGTTAGTTTGCATGTTAAAGGCTAGTTATAGTCTTGAGTTGCATGTCTAATTATTGTAATTAAGATAGTCTAATTATTGTAAGCATGAGATCTATATATAGACTCATGGGCTGTATTGTAAATTAGTGCTAGAGAGTAAGAGAGCTAAATAAGTTCCTTCTAAGAGAGGAGAGCAATGGTGTGTTCCTCCTAGTGCCACAGTACCAAGTGTGGGTGCTGGTTTGGAGAATTAGAAGGGTTCTTCGTGTATGTATGATCTTGGTCAGCAGGTGTGCATAGCTTCTTTTGGAGATCTACAATGGTGAGTAAGGTCTAGTGATTTGTAGGTAGCAGCAGAGAGCAGGAGATCTACTTGGAGTACAGTTGTGTACTTGGTGTACTGGCAGCATGTTATTGACTAGTGGAGGTGAACATCAATTCTGTATTGGAGTTGATTGTTGGGACTGAGAGAGAGAGGGAAGAAGGTCTTGAGGTGTGGCGAGCCTTTGAGGTGGAAGAAGAAGTGGCATATTCTTTATCGTATTTTCTTCTAAGTGATTATTAATACAATTGTGTATTGTCTCTCATATTCCTGTGTTGTTTCATATTTCTAGTTACTTATTGATTCTAGTCAAATTCTGTGTTTAGTTGCTAATACAAGAAGTAATATGTGCTCTAATTGGTGGAGCAAGATCCTGATAGTATGGTTATATAAAATATTAAAAGGCTTGTATATATGTCCCTCATAAAATCAACCTATCACTCTAGGTGTCTGAAATACTAAAAAATAGTTTACAAAATTCTCAACAAACACCTATACAGGTTACTTTTCTTATCACAATGACTATTTCTAAGGCCTTTTTGATCACACCAATACTTAGTTGGACTAAAAAATAATGAATGTATATAATAAATGTATTCAATGTGTTAATGTGATCAAAATTTCAAAACAAATCAATGTATACACCATAGCTCATATGACTATCCTCAACTATACCAAATCACTGCCTTAAGACAATTAGGTCCAATGACCTTAATCAGGTGAAAATATGAAATACACCTCAAAAAAGATATACAAGCATCCAAACCCATGTATATAGGTGTATCAAGGATGTTTCAACATGTAACTTGCATTAAATGACTCAATTTCACAAAATTCATTCATAAATCCTCCCTCATTCTCTTAGAGATAAAAAGTTAATGGTTTACATGTAAATTAGACTTCAATAAATGTGATTTTAAGGCTTTATTAGATCCAAAACCTTTGGAATCATCTTCTAGGATTTTTTTTATAACTATTTCCAAGTTTTTTGAATTTTCAAGGATTCAAATGGAATTTATAGTCCCTTTTGTGAAGGTTACCCTATAACTTGGGTTTCTTGTAGAATATAAACGCTGAGAGCTTCTTATAGATAGTTCATAGCCTATTTAGACTCTCTCAACAAACTAAAGCCTATTTGATATCCTTAAAAACTTAGTACAACTCTTCCTATACTCATTTTGAATCCATATACAAAGTTCCATGTGTAATGAGACCTTTGTATCATGTTACAAATGGAGAATAATAGAGTATTTACAAAATGAAGGTTTTCTAATAAGTGTAACATGGAATCTCATTAAAAAACACTTGGATTCTATTGATATCAATATAATACATGTAATGCAATTGATCTGATCAAGAAATTTATTTTATTCATAAGAAAATAACTCATTTCTATATTATAGACCCCTATTCTCTCATTGTAGACTATTCATCAATCCTCCAATGATGAAAAGTTGGGCTTTTATAGTTTTTCCTTCATCTTGTGCATCCTTGAAATGATAAATTCAAATTGATCATGTTTTTGAAGACTTATCCAAGATTATGATGTGTTAATTTAGATGCTTATTCCTCTAATAGACATATCTCAAATTAGAAAAAAAATGATTTTTGAAGACTTATCAAGTCATTTAAGCCCTTTAAATGAGTAAGAAAGATATGACCTTAAATAAACTTAAGAGACTCTTATCCACATATCAGACCTTATATAACCTATTAGACACATTAATTATTAGAATTTAAGCAAATATTCACTCAATTACATTTGAAAATTCAAATAATAAGTATTGGAGGGAAAACACTCCAAGACCTATAAATAACCTTAGACACACACTAAATGACTCATTAGAGGCTTATTGATACATATAAACCCTTATAAGAGTAACTATAAGACCATATATACAAGTTTGTAGGATGCTCCTACATTAAGAGGTGTAGGAGATGCATCATTGCCTTGGATGTCTTGTCATTCTCCTTCATGAAACTAGAATTTTTTGCCTTTAGTGTGGTGTTAAAAGTCACATTGCACACGTCCACTTGTCACATTCATGCTTCTCATGACCTCATTAGATATTGAATATCTTATGAAATACTATGTTTTTTAGCAACTTGTTTAATCAGTGAATTGCCCAAGTTATTAATTATTAGGTTATGTATTAGCTAATGACTAGGGTGGATACTCCATCATTGTGAGTCGAGATAGACTCAGGAATTACTAATATAATTTCATATAGAAAGGCACTCACAAAGGTACATATTCACTTGTAATTTTGAATTATAATTTAATACTTTTATTTTAATAATTTTACTACATACTTGGGCAAATATAACTTATATGCACGAATGTATTTTGTATGCAAGGCTGTCATATGGCATTTGATAGTCAAATTTAGATGACTAATATGGTTGATCCCCATGTTTCTTCATCATTTGACATGTCTATTAATGCATATGAACTTGTCATTAACACAATCGAGTGTCAACAAAAAATTTAGAAGGGCCATGATCTTACAATAAGTGCATGTTTAAATTATTTTTTAATATAGTTTAAAATGAGTTTCTTAACTTGGTTTCATCTATACTTGTTAATTTTATATTTAAACAAGTTAAAATATAAATGATCTATGAGAGTAGTACCCACAATCAATCTTTGGAGCAATCCAAGACATTCATGATATCTCCATCTACAAGCAAGGTATCCCAATGAGAGTCTTCTTCGAGGAAGGCAAAGAGAGGGAGACTATTTGATGATTAGGATGTTGTAGATGATGTAATTTTTTGTATTATTATATGATAATGAACACGTTTTTATCATTTTATATGCATATATGATGTATTCACCAAACATTAGATACTATGTTATTAGACATGATGTAATTTTTTATTTGCCTATATGGTAATGCATGTATTATTGACATTGTATGCCTATATATGGCATTCGTACATGTCATTATTATTTTATACATGAATAAATAAATGAAATAAGTCTTGTTTGAATCAATTGTGTTTAGAGTATTATGAATGATTGGTTTTGAATTATTGTTAAGGATTACAAATTTTATGAGATTGAGAATAACTTGTTTGGATAATGTTACAAATAAGATTGATATGATAGATCTTACAGTTAGAAAGATTAACATTTCTTATTCTTAAGAAGTTTTGTTTTTATAATAATGCAAATGAAATAAGAAGTAAGGGGTGTTGAACCTATCTTTTCATTAACTAAATCCTATACTAGTGATTGTAACCTAGAAATAAGTTCATGAAAGTTTCAAAAATTGTACTTATGTCCAGAGTATTATGAATGATTGGTTTTGAAGTATTCTTAAGGATTACTTAAGGTATGAGATTGAGAATAAATTTTTAGGATAATGTTGAAAATTAGATTGGTATAATAGAGCCTAACATTATAAATATTGACATTTATTGTTCTTAAGAGGCTTTTTTTTATAAGAATGCAAATGAAATAAGAAGTAAGGGGTGTTGAACCTATCTTTTTGTTAATTGAATCCTATTCTAGTGATTGAATCGATCTTATATTGGTAGTTATTAGACACATAGTCACTTCTCTTAGTTTTGAGTCTTGTTCATAGAGTGGGATTAATGAAAATAGACCCTTATAAGGAATAATTAATATCAATGATTTCATTTGAATTATGTTTGTATGCTCATGGCCATCTACAGTTTTTTGTATGTCTAAAACTTAGACTGGTAAAGTAAAACCTAGGGTTTTGACCTAAAAGTGTGTATATCTTGAAACCTAACCTTTAAAAGTTCTTGGAAAGTTGTAATATAATGTGTTTTCATAAGGTATAAAATAATAAATAATATTTAGAATGGTACGAATATGACAAGTATGGATTTCAAGGTTGTGCTTTGTCATAAGACTAATAGAGGCCTAATGGGATTCTAAGAGTGTGAGAATAGGGGTTTAAAGGGAGAGTTAGTCCAAGACTAAGTAAATGAATTAGGAAGACCCTAATGGGTTTTCAAATATGATTTTATATTGTCTTGGATGTCTTTAAATAACCCAATACAAGGAGATTTTTAGTGCAACAGGGCTACTAGGAGAGTGAACCAAGAAAGAGACTTTTAGAAGAAAGGAAGAAAATTGGTAGTTGAAGTTGTAAAGAGTGTTTAAAATAGAGTGTAATAAAGGTATATAGGGAATTTGTATCAATTTTAACTAGTCTATTGTCATTCCATACCCTAAAAGACCAAATAGGCCATTGTAGCCTATAGGAGCCTCTAACAAGTAAAGGATTAATCTTGTGAAGAATAAGGAAATGGGTGATTAAGTTGGAGGATAGGGATTTTAATAGAGTTTTTTGAAGGTTTATGAAGGACTTATAGGTCAAATAATCTATTATAACCATATTTTACATTTTATAACCAAGGAGATCATTTCTAGGGCATGAGAAATAAGTATAAGAATTTAAAAAGGGTTAGTTGTTATGATTGATATTTATCAATTAAATTAGGTAGGATGCTTCAAGAGCCTTGCTGATATATTTAATATATTATTAATATTAAATACATTAAAAATAGGAGACCTCTTAACAGGTGATGAATTATCTCCTTTTAATAGGAAGGGTTTTACACTAGTGAAGAAGATCATATCAGTCAAGGCAAGATAGCATCATATATAAGATAGTAAATAAGCTCTTAAATATTATCTTTAGGCCTTAAATTGTCTTGGAAATTTCCCAATACTTATTCATGCCATGGTGTAGACCCTATCCTAACTCCATTCCATCTGAAACATCACCAAAATCCATCTCTAAAATGAAGAGAGTAGGAAAATAGACCTTGGGAGAGAGAATGAAGTCTTTGATTGGTATTAAGGGCTCTTGATAGTTGATACACTTTAATTTATCACTTCACTCTCCTAAAACTTCAAACTCTTACTTTATGCCCTTTAAGACCTATTCACTCTCTTTTCCCTTTCAAGACCTTATTGATTAAATGGATACAATAGACCTTTTTGGTGTTGTATTTGGGATAAAGAATTTTTTTTTGAATTTTAAATAGGTATTTCACACGTCTAAAAGGTTTTTTACTATAGATAAACCAATTTAATATTGGTTTAGTGTTCTTTTTTATCAAATAATGACTTAGCCCTATTTTTGTCAAGAGACCTAATTATTCCATTAGTAGGTCAAAAATTAAACAATAGTTTATTTGACTAAACCAACACCTCAATAAGTTATAAATGATGTTTTTAGATGATAATAAAATTTTTCTTGGCATATTTTGGCTCAAAATTGAGTAAGATAGGTTAATTTTCCTATTCATTATCTAGAGGAACTCAAAATTTTGAGTATTACTATGGATAAATGCTCAATTAGTAAACCTTATTTTGAATCCAAAACACTTGGAATGGTTTATTAACCTTATTAAATAGGTATAAATATATTATAATCAATTCATATGTGTTCGAAATGGATTTATGACCATTTTTCAATCAAAACCCTGTAACTAGGGTTTTCTTGCACTTTAAGGACCGAAGAGCCAATTATCCTTATTTTAGAAAGATAAAAGAGGTTATTTTAAATATAATAGCTATATAATAATCATAAATCACATATTTAACTAATCCAATCCTAAGTTTCAAACCATGCACAATTTTCATCATACAAACAAGCTCTGTAAACACTGATTGTCAACCAAAACTAGTTTGTGCTCACAAAAAAGGACTTTAAAAGTCTTGAATTCATTATATTTTTATTGTTGGAGATCAATTAAATTTCAAAAAAGGATTTTAAAGCACCATACACTACTTAAAATCAAAAAATTATTAATATTTCTTACTAATATTGCTCAATTATAGTCTTTCACACAGACTATCACAGAACATAAAACACACATATTTACACCCCTTGTATGTATGATTCAAAGATTATTGCTCCATATTTATTATTTAATGAGTTAATTTAATATTTATACTCATTATTATCATTTTGGTTCATTCCTATAAGATAAGAGTGTCCATTTTTGTCTCTAAAATTCTCTCTCAAGACCTGTATCTATTTAACAAATCATATAATAGACACTTGTTTTAAGCATATAAGATATGTAGGACATTTATAACATACAAGAAGACTTCCTAGAATGTATAAAACAATATAGGACCTAATAAAACTAGTAAAACCTCTATAAATTTGTAAATTTCATCAAAATTACAATATAGGCCTAGAATTTTCAAATGTGTGTTTTGGTGGGAAACTACCAAATAGGCCTTTTTTTTGAATTGTTTAACTTTACACAATGAATATAAAGTACTAACAAAGAATAATTAATATAATTAACACTTTAAAACTCTCACATGGACACCATACTATTTTATATAAAGGATGCTCCTGCATCAATAGTTTTAAACACTCGACTCCATTTGGTCCATGATACCCGTTAGCCAAGCTTTGAAACCACTTTGACCACTTATAGGTAGCTATTTAGGCCTAAATTTACATCTGGGTATATTATCCTATTTGTGAAAGCTCCAAAATTTCTCATCTCTCATGAACCATAAACTTCTCCCTTGCTAGTGCCAAGATCTTTCCATTACCTATAGGCATGCAATTTAGCCTAATTAAGCCTAGAGGGCCTAATAGGCTCCTTGATTGATTAGTAGCCTCCTGAAGCATTTTTGACCCTTGTAACACTTTTAAAATCTTCAAATAAACCTTTCAAAGGTATTTAAATCCAATTCTAATTCTTTTAGCTTCTAGCCAAGTGTATATGGTTCACTTGGACTATTAGGCATATTAGGCCTTTCAGGCTTCTTAATGACCTCCAACTAGAATTTTTGCCTTTGGGATATAAAAGTGCAAATACATAACTTTTATCACATCTATATATGAAAATTACACATTATACAATGGCAATGACATCCAATTCCACCTACAAGTACATTTTCACTACTATTTAGGAGCACAAAATTAATGACAATAAATGTTGTCAAAGTTGAAGCTACAGTCCAATAACTCCATTTATAGTGATTATTGGATGAAAAATGGAACTTAAAACGTTTATAAATTGGTGGATAATGTCTAATACCAAGTTATTGGCCTCTCATCTAGCCTGATTGATAAACCCACAACCCATTCTAGGCTCAAGAATGCCCTTCCCAATACAAGAAAGATTGTAATTTTTAGCCTAAGTTTAGGCATGCATAAAACCAAAACCATAATTCATATGGATGATTTATAAGATAATTATTATGCATGTTAAATATCTTTTATTTCATCCTATATCTATTCTATATCACCTCTAAGAGCAATCTATAGTAGAAGTTACAATAATGGGTCCTAAAATGTAACTTTTTAGTAGTGAAGAGATAACTTGTTGACCTCTAACTAGCATTTTTACCTTTAGGACACACATGTGCAAATAAATCACTTTTAACACATCTATATATGAAAAATACACATTATCTAATGATTTTGACATCTAATTGCACCTACAAGTGCATTTTCACTACTGCTCAAGAGCATGGAAACATTGACAATAAATGCTATCAAAGTTGAAGCTATAGTCTAAAAACTCCATTTATGTTGATTTTTAGCTAAAAATTGACACTATAAACATGTTCATAGGGGTGGATAATGTCTAGGGCCAAGTTTTTGGCCTCCAATATAGCCTGGTTGACAAACCCACCACCCATTCTAGGCTCAAGAATGCCCTTCCCAATACAAGCAAGATGATTTTTAGCCTAACTTTAGGCATGCATAAAAAAAATGTTAAATCATATGGATGAATTGTAAGATCCATAATATTCATGTGAAATATCTATAATTATACCTCATATCTAGTTTGTATCACCTTTGAGAGCAATCCATGGTAGAAGTTGCAGTAATGGGTCTTAAAATGGAACATTTTGGTAGTGAAGAGACAACTTGTTGACCTCCAACTAGCATTTTTGCTTTTAGGACCTATTGGTGAAAATCCATCACTTTGAGCATATATATATAAATTACATATTCTCCAATGATTATGATAATCAATTCCACCCACAAGTGCATTTTCACTACTGTTTAAGAACATAGAAACACTGACAATAAATATTTTTTAAGTTATAGCTACCATCCAAGAAATCCATTTTTAGTGCATGTTGGATAAAAAATGGCACTAAAAACACATCTAGAGGGGAGAATAATGCCCAGGACTAGATTTTTGGCCTCCCATTTAGCTTGGTTGACAAACCCATAACCCATTCTAGGCTCAAAAATGTCCTTCCCAATACAAAAAAGATGCTAATTTTTAGCTTAACTTCAAGCATGCATAAAACCAAAATTGTAAGTCATATGGACAAATTGTAAGATCCCTCTTGTTTATGTGAAATCCCTCTAATTACACCCTATATCTATTCTATATCACTTATAAGATTAATTCATGGTAGAAGTTGTAGTAACGAGTCCTAAAATGTAAATTTTTGGTAGTGAAGAGAAAACGTGTTAACCTCCAACTAACATTTTTGCCTCTGATACTCGTAGGTGTAAATCCATCACTTCAAAAATTTCTATATAGGAAAATCACACATGATCAAATTACCATGAAATCCAATTCTACCACAATTTCATTTTCACTATTGTTCAGGAATGTCATACCAATGAAAATATTCAAATCAATGAAAAGTGTGTTTGTTTTGTGTGTAACATTAGTATGTAATATAATGTGAGGCAATTTTAATTCATTTGGTTTAGCTAGAATCCATTTAGATCATTTTAAATAAGGACATTTATGTGTTTGGAAGGTTATAATGAGAAAGAGACTTATCATGAGTAATTTTTTAGGAGTGCAAAAACATCAAATACTTTTAGTAAGCTTCTCTTAGCTTCAAGAATATGAAATTCTTTACTAATGGTGCCAACCAAGTGAAGGTGGAAGCTTATTTGGCACCACTAACCTAAAAAAAAATTTCACAAGTAATTAAAGATGAAATTTATGCACGTACTACCTAAAAAATAAAAAGCATTTGGTAAAATTGATTACATCTACATTTTACAAGTCAACATACTTGCACGTTTCAATCTAATGAACCACTAGGATCTACTCTAATCTTGATAGTATCAAGAATAGATTCATGGTCTAACTCAGTAAATTTCCATAGATTCTTATTTATTATCCCCCCATGATTATTTTAAAATTTAATATTCATTGTAAGAACCAAATTTGAATAGTGTAGTATCTTCCTGTGTATTTCAATGTCTTCAAACAACCATACATTTTATTTTTTTATAGGATATCATTGAATCCAAGTTCCAGTGACTATCATAGACCCAGTGGGATAGTCAAATTTTTCTCCATCTATGATCAGGGAAGTCAATTTTTTCTTTCCATGTACACACTGACATAAGTAATAATTTGTTCCCTCTTCATTATCCTTATCTACAATAACTACAAAAACATGGCCTGCATCACAAAAAAAAAATTTAATAACACTATGAAGATAGATAATGAGAATAAATAGTACATAAAGATTAATCTTATACCTAACTACACTAGATCAGATATATGGTCAAAGTCATGTGATGATGTCATATCTATAAATCACAATGATGGCCGAACCTAATATGTATTGATTGGAATTAGAGGTCTAAAACTCTGGTCATCCACCCACTCTTATGACTCACACTCATTCTAAATAGAATCCATACATGCGAAAAAAAATCATGCCAAGTTCACATATGAATATTCCAATAACTTGCATTTGAGCTATGAAATAAGTGAAGCTCACTTGAACCTATTAAAGTCATACAATCCTCATAGTTTTCCAAGTCTTCTTCCATTAACCAAAAATGTCCATAAATAGTAGAATTTACTTGAGCACCATGACATATGTTATCATTACACCATTCAACCATAGTTTTTACATCAGTGAAATTAGAAACATGGTCAAATTTTAACTCCTCCCTTGCAATGGCTCTTTTTACACATGCTCTAACACCGTCATGCTCCCTTTTTCCATGGCCAGCCTCAATGAAACTCTAAATATGTTCCACACTAGTCTTAATGTGCATTTTTCTCAACCAATAAAACATCTATGAATTATTGAATTGGGATGTAAAATTCTCTAACCAAATGTAGTGCTGATCGAAGGTAATGTTCCTCTAAGTAATTGTCCATAAAACTTCTCAAAATGACCTTGCACATACTCTATACAATGTGATCAATCATCACTGATATAGAAATGGTACTCCCTTAATATTTTTTGATCTTCCTTTGTACTATTAGGTGCATGCATGAATGCTATATGCATAAATATGGGAACTTATGATGAGTTGTAATACTATAATTAAACTTCCATTTATGGTTTGAATGTGTAATTTTCAAAACATTTGACTACTAAAACAATAGAATCAAATGGGAATGTGTCCTTGCTTAGCTTGAAATGTTCATCCAACTATTTATCCCTATTTGTGTATTTTTCATACTCATAAACAATTTTATCCATGAATTTAACCATAAATTCTGAAACATGTATCTCTTTCATAACAAGATCACACCTTTTAGATTCTTTGACATATTTTAGTTGATAAGTCATAGATTTGTATTTTCTCAAACCAAATAATTCCTATCCAATTGCACTTGTAGACTCCTCATGGATACATTTTTTTAATTTTGGCAATCCATCATAAATGTTGTAATTTCCATCCAAACATGCTTTTTTATAAAAGAACTATCCATCTAGTCTTTCACAAAAATATTTGGAATAAATTCCTTGGCTTATTTTGGTGGAATTTCTATGCCACATTCCTACAAAATGTTTTTATTATGTAAAGGACAATGAATGTGGTGAAAAAAATCATAGTGCATTGAAAATTTGACATGTTGCTTACAACAATAAGTGGTGCATGTGTGATTTATTTTTACATAAAATGGTTTGGCCATCTCAAAAAATCTTTAAGTAATAGTAATTTGTGGATGTTTTTCCAAAAACATAGAGCACAATTATGTTTGAGTCATATCATAGACATGTTTTGGATGTGGTTCATGATTACTAGAACCAACTCTTCTTTTCACTACATCTCTTGCATTGGGTAAAACTTTTATATTATCTTTCCAAAATTGTACAAGTAAGTCTTTCAAAGAATCAACTATAGACTTGTCTTTTTGTGGAAGTCTACGAGAGAATGCCCAAAAATATTTGGTATTGGGTTCATTAAGTCTTTCATGTCTTGCAGTGCCTTTTATTTAATGTTTTTTTGTTTATATCAAGTGTTTGGATTGTATTTAAAATCAATTATTTTTTCCATATTTCAACGCTTACTCCACAAGTTGTCATTATATGTTGGGTAACATTACAATATTTGTTGCATGATCTTGGGCCTACAGTATGATATGCATCATGTAGATTTTCAATAATTTCATCATTTTCATCATCTATGTTAGATATTCTTAGTCCTAATGTGTACATTATAGGTCTCATCTTAACAAATTTCATTAATGAAACAAATAATTGACATGTTTGACTATCATAATCCAATCTATGAAATAAACTATCCCAAATTTATTAAGCTAGTCTTCTTGAATGATGGTCAGACATTTTGTTATGAATTGTTTTCAAAATATTTTCATCAACTTCAATTAAATACTTGTCTTTTCTAGACACAATTATTGGAGGTGTTGTTAATGGTGGAATATATTTAGAGGGTGTTTCAAAATCATTATATATTTCCATGAAATTTTATTCATTGTTAATTTCATCATTATTTGTTTCCATGAAATTTTCTTCATTATTTGTAAATAAAGTATCATGCATAAGCTCATCATCAACAAAATACAAAACCTTAAACTTTTAATGTGAACTTCCAACATTATCTAATTTATTATTATCAATTTAATCATAATAAAATTCACTATTGTAAATTTCATCATTATTCAATTCATTATTGTCAATTGCCTCATTATCTAAGGGTTAGTGTTTGTACTTTGTCTGGAATGAAATGCTTATAAATTTCATCATTATTCAATTCATTATTGTCAATTACCTCATTATCTAAGGGTTAGTGTTTGTACATTATTTGGAATGAAATGCTTGCATTCATACCTTGTTTTTTATCTCAACTCTGCTAATTGCTCTGATGTTTTGATATTAAAATTCTTCCTCTTCCTTAAACATGAAACAAAGACCATTTTGACAATTGATATATCTTCAAAGGTGGGGTCCAAAAAATTACTTCAAAATATATGTAGAGAATATTTAGAGTGTGCATAGGGAATGCCTATGGGGATATGATTCTCAATTTAGAACAACAATAGGCATTGAAAAGTAAGTTTTGTCTATACATTAAGGAATGCATACACATTATAGAAACTCATATGCATTATAGTAATGCATACACTAGTAATGTGTACTCATTGTTATAACATGCACACATTCCTTAAAGTATAGACATATCCTATAGAAACAAGAAATAAGACTATCATATTGAATGCATAAATCCCCAATATGATGAAATAAGACTCAATAAATCCCTAATATGATGCAAAAATACTATCATATGATTTAATAAGGTTATCATATGATGTAATAAGGCTCAATATGATGTAATAATGCTTAATATGATGCAATAAGACTATCATATTATGTAATAAAACTATCATATGATGCAATAAGACTATAATATGATGTAATAAGACTATCATATGATGTAATAAATCCATAATATGATGTAATAAGACTATCATATGATGTAATAAGGATATCATATGATGAAATAAGGCTCAATATGATGCATAAATCCCTAATATGATTCATAAATCTCTAATATGATGCAATAAGACCTTGATAAGACTATGAAGCAATAAGACTATCATATGATGCAGTAAGGCTCAATATGTAAGGAAAAATGAGCTAATTTTTTCCCAAATCCCATTACAAGTCCTTTCAAAACTAGGTTTAATGGGTTCAAAAATTGGCACTAATCACATTCATGAATTTATGCATTTGTGATGAAATTAGGGAACTTAGGGGTTGTGTTTGTTATAAAATTAGGATTTAGGGTTAGGGGTTTAGTGTAATGGGTTTGTATATGTGTACTTGTCATTAAATTAGGGTTTAAGGGAATTGTACATATTCAAGGGATAGAATAAGGTTTATGGTCAACATGTCATGAAATGTGAGCTAATTTAGCCCATTTAATCACATTATAGACTCCAATTTAGGTTGAATGGGTTCAAATTGGACACATTTGCATTTGTATTTGAATTTATGATTAAATTAGGGTTAGTTAAGCCATACATGTTGCATATATTATATAATCAATTAGACCATAAATTTGGTTTAGGGGCTTAATTTTTCCCAAATCATGTCCCTAATTGTACCAATTGACTAATTGGTTCAATTCATGATAGAATCATACTTAATTTTATCCCAAATCATATATCATGCTATTATAGGTACATTAAGAAGGGGTTAAAATTGGCCTCCCATGCATCCTTGATTGAATGAATTAACTCTTTGGTTCATTATATATATACATGATGACATTCTATGGTTAATTTCACTCCAAATCACATCATGTATACAATTTAAAATAGGTTCATACATGGCTTATTTTAACCCTAATTGCCCTTATAATTAAAATTTGTTTTGCCATGTGTGTACCTTGTATACCCAAAAGTGTTAAAGTTATCAGAGATACATCAGGTTCTAGAAGTTTTAGAGTTGACAATGCCCTAAGAGGCAAAATCTAATTACATATCACCATGTATACCTCATATACTCAAAATTATCAGCACTGTTAGAGGTTTCAGGTCCTAAAAGCATTAAAGAAATATCATATCCATATTTTTTGCCTGATATAATTAGATGTCACCATGTGTATCTCATACACAATATACGTTTTATAGATCTAACTGTCAAGTCCTAGAAGTATCAAATTTGTCAGAGCCTCAAGACACCTAAACTAATAAAGATTTCCACATGTAGATCTAGTACACCTAGAGAAGTGTTAGATTTGTTAGATATACATATATTATAGATCCTAAAAGGATTAGAGATTTTATCACCTTGAGAGTCTTGATCCAATTAGAGATGGCCATGTGTAGTTCTATACACCAAGCATCTAATTTGAATAGATAAGATTGATAGGTTGGGTTTGTCCCCACTATATCAAGTCATAAATAGTACTAAATGATCCCATAAGAAATAAGAAACACTTGGAAAAATATGAATAAATCTCATATTCCATGAGGCCCAAATTTAGGCATGTGAATGCTACACTTTCTATATTTTTAGCTCACATGAGTGAAACTCATGATCTTTGATACCTAGATAGGTCCCATCACCTCTAACCAATCTAATTAAGGCCTATTCACAAATATCATACATACATATAAGCCAAAAATATTTAAATATTGACATCATTACCATCAACTCATGTCTAGTAAATAATTCACATGATGTAAGCCTTCGACTTACCATTACTATATGAAAAATGTCATGTAGAGCCCTTTAAAGTCCTATCTAAATTGAGTGAGCACCATTATTATTTTTCTATGTATGTATTCAAATTATTTATATCCCTCTACCTTGAATTACCAATATATCACAAAGTATATTCATATTAAGTCCTACATGTATAAGAGAACATAATTCAACAATGGACTCCTCAACCTCAAATCCAAAGTCAGAGTAAGAATTCTAAGATACTACTTTCTTGAAGTCCACATCATAAAGTTTAAGATCTTTATAATGAAATATGAAAAAAATAATTGAAGATATACAAAATATATAATATTTAAACCTTCGGTGAGGGGGTACACACTAGTATTCAATTCTGATCAATCATCTATATGAGGTGAGCAACATCATCCACATGAATAATTATTGGGTGCCTCTGCTCAGCATCATCCTTGAGGGAAAGTAGGTATTAGATTTAGGGGACATTGTCACCTTTAATGTATCTTGAATATACTCAATAGAGTTTGATCTAGGGTAACTTATATATATGTCATACTTGTTCAATGCTAGGTCTATGCCATCTTATATTTCTAAAGCATAGCCATCCCTTAATGGTTTTAAATAAGGTCCCTAATGCATTTAGATATTTTATAAGCTATAAATTTATCACTATAGGAAAAAAACCAAGGATACATGTGACCATTTCAAGTATATTGAGCTTAAAACCACATCTTATAAAAATATAAATGTGTAACCAAAGACCAAAATATAAAAATATAAAAAAAATGCATACCCAAAGACCAAATTTGACTTTTTGGTCTCATTATAAAACAAATCCTACATGTTATATAATGCATATGAAATATATAATACATCATATAATGTGTATGCACTATTTGAATTTAAATTCAAAACTAAGCCTTTAGACTCAGAAATGACTTGGATTTCTAAGCCAAAGACTTGTGCTATGCATCTATAGTTGAAATCATGATTTTTTATAGAAAACAAGAAAATTAAACTTCCATCACCAAATACACTATGGATTTCATGAACAAAATTTTCAAAATTATTATCATCATGACAAACACACTACCTTCCTTCCAAATATATAAGTTTTATAATTGTTGGGATATTTTAAGGGTTAAAACTATATTTATTTATAAATACACATTTTTTAAGCCACTACATGTTGCACATATACATGCCTATTCATGTTTAGGTAATTTTTTTTTCATTGATCCAAGTAAAAAAAATCATATGGTAACAAACTAGACCTAAAGTTTCTATTTCCCACAAGCTAAGCAAGAACATCCTCTATGCCAATAAGTGAACACTAGTTTTGATAAGGGAGGTAACATATTTTTATGTTTTTATATTCTATTTGTAGTTTTGTTCATTATTTTAAGCTCACCCAAGTTCTTAGGAAAGTGTGGTTTAGTTTATATTTAATTATTTTATTTTAGTTATATATTGATTCACTAAAAAGGAACTAACGATTTTGTGGCTCTTTAAATTCCTAAAATTACATAATGGAGCAATCGGTGGAACCACATACCCCATATGGACCAAATGAAAGATGTGGAACCTTCAAAATCCTTATAAAAATCACTCACAACTTTAAGTTTTGATTTCTATACCTAAAATTTCCATCATTTTATTTAGTCACTAATCGGTGACTTTGCCCTGCTAAACGATGACTTTGCCTATTTTATCCTTTGTTTTGTGATCATTTATTGTGTATAAAATGATGGATTTGCATTAATGAATTCATTGGAAATGGAGACATTATTATATGGTGAAATTAGTGACATTGATCTATGTTTAATCATTTTCTATGTAAATGATGACATCAATAAATGAAAATAATGACTTTGATCCCTTATCTCGATGGATTCACCAAGTAAATTTACTCATGATTTTAATGACTTTGCCCTATTTTTAACCCTAATTAGTGATTTTTCTTGGTTTCTTGGATTAAATGGTGACTTTACACCTAAATAATGGAGACTTTTTAGATATTGTTTTTGTCTATTCTATTCCATAGGAAATTGACAACTTCACAAAATTGATGACTTTGCTTTGTTGAGAAATTAGTGACTTCACTATGTGTAAACAAAATCAGAGAGTTGAAAGAGAAAATTTGTTTGTTAGTTGTATTTTTTTCATAAAGATAAGTTAATCCCATAATTATTTTTAGGAAACTAAGTGAAGAAAGATAGGTCTAAACTCTTCCAAATTTCATACACACTTATGTTTTAGTGCTTAAAATTTACCTAACAAACTTATCTTTTTGCATTTCAATTTTATAAGAGCGAACAAAGAAAAGGGGAAAAAATTTCATTCACATATTATTTGGTGATTAAAAATGAACATAAATTTTAGATTAGAGATATTAAGAGATTTTCTTCTTTCAGTTTGTTCCTTATTTGTTAACTAGTTTCAAGTTCTTAGATTAAATTTTTTTTGGCAAAATTAACTTTGTGTTTGCTCTCCCCTTGTCCCCTTTAAGGAACTCAATTTATAAAAATAAATTTTTTAGTACCTCATCTGGTTGAGTCTAGTTATAATAAAATTTTCTTATGCTCTCCCTAAGATCTGAGTGTCTTGGGTGACCCAAAAACTACCTCTAAAGTTCTTCCAATTTTCATTTGTTTATTTTTCTACATTGTCTTGTGAGAAGGAGTTCAACACCTCCTCACAAGTTATTTAGGGGTGAATTAAATTAGGGTTTAATATCCTAAAATTATACCAACCCAACTCAATGGTGGGGTATTTAAATTAGGCATGTAATACTAGGATTGAATAGTGGGTGAGTAGCTAGCCAGGCAATCTTGAGGAAAACCAAGATCATTTCATGCTAAACATCAAACTTCACTAAGAAGTACACAACTAAAGTCATTGTGTGAAGGGCTAGACCTTTCATAGAAAGTTAATGAGTTTGAATATAATTGACGTGATGCACCCTTTTGTTAGCCACACTTTAGACCATTTAGGTCATTTCAAAACTTATATATTTTAGTAAAATCTACTATACTTTAGAATATCTTGCCAAATGTTGAATGCTTTGCACTCTAAGTTCATGCCACATACAAATTATTGAGAGACATAGGGGGGATTAATAATTCTACCTACATGCACTCTTTAATTTTTAGATTAACACTTAATTAATTTTGAATATTGGTATATTTATGGAAACTTTAGTAGAAGATATGCAACCTTGTCAGTTTTAGGGATCAGATGTGCACTTAGTGATTTTTCTATTTTCTTTTACTAGCATGTGTATTTAGGTCTAAAATTATTTGTTTGTTCAGTCAAAATGAGTCAAAACCTTCATGTATTGTACACCACTTTGAACCAAGAGGTGTTACACTAATGATATTATTTTAAACATTTGCCTTGGAGTTTTCTAAAACCATTTTTTTAAACACTTGTTTGAAGGAGCAATATTACATTTCCATTTTTTTATCCAAAATGCTTGCCTTGTTTGAAACCAAGTTCAAAACCATTCATACCTTTTTTCCAAAAAGCACAATTATGTTACCCATTTTAGTCTAGCCTATTTACCTTTATAAAATATGAGAATTTTATATTAAGTTTGAACTTGAATCTTTTGATGTTCAGATCCTAAACTAATTAGATCTATGTCAAAGCCTTTTCTAATTTGGGCTTAGGTGGTTTACCTTTTACATTTGGATTGTGGTAATTGGATTATTTTCTCATTTGGTTTCCATACCTTTGCTTAGACTTAGGTTTGTTTTTGTTTCCATGTGCCTTGTTTATATTTTTTCTTTCCAAGTTCAAATAATGTCATAGTTCTATTTTCCAAGACTATTTTGTGAGCCAATTACTAAGTCTTTTCTGAGCCAATTACTAAGTTTTTTGACCTAATTACCAAGTTTTTTTGAGCCAATTACCAAAGAATTAGATTGTTTTCAAGTCCTTGTAAATTACCATGTTTTTCTAAGCCAATTACCAAGTTTTTCTAAGCCAATTACCTTAAAATTAGATTATTTTATGAGTCAATTACCTTAGACCTAGATTGAGTTTTCTGAACCAATTACTAAGTCTTCCAAGCTAATTACCAAGTTTTTCTGAGCCAATTACCTTAGAATTAAATTGTTTTCTAAGCTAATTACTTTTTAGTTAGATTTTTTTTTAATCTAATTACCTTAGATTTATATTTCTTTTGAGTTTTATTTTAGACTACCCTATTTCCAAGTCTAGATTTATGACTTCTATCCAAAGACCTAGCATTTTTTAAAACCTTTTAGACCTAGTTTAGAAGTCTAGCTTTATGACATTTCATCAAAGGCCTATCACTTTTCCTTTTATCATCAGATCTAGATCACGATTTTTTTACATTACTCAAACATCTTTTCCATATACCATTTTCATTTTACCTTTACCTTAGACCTAGATTAGACATTTCAATTTTAGGCCTCTTTTACATAGCTAAAGGCTTTTTTTAACTTAGACGTCAATTATTTTCCAACATTTAACCTTTTGTTTTTCAATAAATATAGTCATAAATATGAACATGCCTCACTATAGATATAGTGGGACCATGTATAATACATATTATGGGAACTTTGTTACTAGTGACCCACTCATTCAAGAGCCTTATAATGATGATGTATCATATGATATGGATCCATATACAAATTATAATATTCTATATGTATAATAAGGGAAGGAACCACTAGTGTAGTTTTGGTTAACACGCCTTCCTATTTAGGCCAAGAATAAGAACAAACAAAACAAATACCCTGCTCAAATGACATTGATTATAAAAAAAAGCCAATAAATATAGCTCTACTAAATAACCACACCAATAAGTCATGATTCATACTTGTTAAATCACCATTTTATAGAAAAAATATGAAATTCTAATTAGGGTGGTAAAAGTAGGATTTAAATTCTTGACAGACTTCCCACATGAAAATCTATCTAGTTTGATTAGAACACCTAACAATCTGACTTATGTCCAAAATTTTAAATAGGTGTCACATAATTATAATCAAGATTTAGTACCAATATCCAAATAGGGCCAAGATGTGTTTTAAAAATGGAAAAGTCTACTAGAAGACCGATTAGAATAGGTAAAGTAAACATACAAAACATACTTTAACCTAGCTCAAAACTTTGATGTCATGGTTATTTCAAACATGCCACTTATAGAGCTAGCTCCTCTAATGGAGCTGCAAATAAATTATTTGGGATATACAAATTAGAAAATAGACCCCTTTATCCAAATCATGTTGGTAGGAGACATGTACAATGTCCCAATTACAATAGAATAAACTATATATCCTATAGCAGACCTCACATAGAACACATTGAATAACACAAAAGTAAATTATAATGTGAACCAAAGTGGGTCTAGTTTACCATAAATCAACACATAATAAATTGATCCAACCAATACCTCAAGTGGTTTACAATAATAGGGGGTATGTATGTCTAGTTTCCAAACACAACAATTAACTTCCACTCCTCAACCAACAACTTCTTATAACACACAAGGGTAAAATAACCAAAAATAAAACAAAATTATACCTCAAAAAGTGTTAAACACTAAACCACCTCAATAGGTGACAACTAAAGTTTTGCTAACATAGTCATAAACCAATATACCACAAAAATCACAAACATCGTGTAATAATCAATGTGTTTCTATTGGTCAACAAATAATGTTGGTTGGTCAATAAAAATTACCAATCATCAAACAAGTACCCAACCAAAAACATGTGTTTACCCAAAAACAAGGTGTTAATATAGTAGATACCATGTGTTAGGAAATAATTGCCTTTCACCTAATGGGTACCATATATATAATAAGGATCTAACTTTTAACACCTTCAATAGTAGGTATTTAGCTAGCAATAGATAACCTTTATATAATAGGGTTCAACTAGTGGATAACATGTTCCCACCCAAACCCAGTAATACCAGTACATTCCACCTAGCCAAATGCCTCTACCATAACCATAGTTTACAAACCAAAGCCATGTTACCAACCCTAGCTAGAATTTTTATCAATAATAATGTATTTTGTATCAATAGTATAATCTTAATACATAAATATGTATTCCTATTCATTTAACCAATCAAACAAACATTCCCCAGCATGCCATTCTTCCATTATACCCCCATCAAGGTAATCCACCTTTGACTATGCAACCCCAACCATAATATGCCATACCACCTAGCTTCCTAGCCCAAGATCTATATCAAATGAAGGATGCAATATGAGCCATTCAAACTAGGAAGTATATAAAAAATTTCAAATTAGATGAGATATGATCATATCGATTCAATATGGATTACCTCCAAATACCTTTTTCTCTGGGTTATGAGCCACCCAAATTTGATAAATATAAGGGCAAAGGCAACCCAAAATATCATTTAAAATAATTCTATGTTACTTTCTAACTAATGGCATATAGTGACATATATTTGATTCTTCTCTTTCTAATAAATTCAGTTGGACAAGCCTTATAATGTATTTTTAAACTACTGAATAATTATGTGATAGGATTTGATGACCTTTAAGATAAGTTTGTAAAACATTTATCTTATAATCACAAACATGAGATTACAATGGTAGATTTGGATTAGGAAAAATAGAAAAAACTTTACTACTTATTTGTAATGGTGGAAAATTCTTTTTATCTAGTTCACTCACAATTTACTAGACAAATAATTGGCCACAATATCTATCTAGAGCTTACACAATGAGATATCCTATCATCTCAAACTACAATGTGAACAAATGTTTGAAGAGGTTATTAAGAAGGGGATACAAATTAAAAAGTCCCTTGTTAATGAATGCATTATTAAATTATCTTCTTCCAATCAGAACCAAAGCCAAAACCAACATCAAAGCTAATAGTATAACCAAATCCATAATCAAATCCATAACCCCATCCAAATAATGGCTTCAATGCTAGTTCAAGTTGACACTTATAAAATACCAAAGGCATATAATCATAATAATAATGTTGTTATCAATGGGCTCACTGAATTATAACATGTCTAAATGGTGCAAACACTAGATGTTTATTTACCTCTACCCATTCAACAAACACCACCTCCATTCATTCAACCTAGACCTCCACAAAACATTTTGAAAAATCCATAACAGTTAAAAATACCTCCTCCAAGGAGTAGACTATGCATATCTAGAGAATTCAATAACTTCAGAGAGCCCTTTGAGTTTGTATTCTACAAATTGGTTTAATGAAACATGATTAGTTGTCCTATGCCCAAGCCTTCTCTTGAAGGAATACCTTTTCCTGACTGGTATAAAGAATAAAAGTTTTGTGAGTAACATCACATCAAGGGACATTTTATACACTATTTCATGTAGTTAAATCATTTGATTGAGAACATGCTTTAGAATGGAGAGATACAATAAGATAATCATGCCTCTACATATAATAATAACTTGGGTATATATCAAAACCCATTTTCTCTACATAACAACCAACAATAACAACACCAAAAGTAAAAATAATAGTGGCAAAGAACACACCACAACAAAAATAATGTTAGAAACAACTACAATAATAAAATGGTTGTAACTATGTTCAAACTAGCCAATCAAACCAAGGAAGCCACCATGCCATTGTATATAGTTGTAAGAATGTTGTAGGTGGTCATATTGACACCATTAAAATTAACCCTTGATCAAATTCCAATAGACTGAGACCCTTACCTAATAATGCCTATTAGCTTAACAATTCCTACCAACCTCTTTATGTCGGTAATCCTTCTTAATACCATGTTATCAACCAAGCTCAACACTACCCAATAATTACCATTCTATACCCCTTTACCTCTTTGTCTAGTTACAAAGGCCCTATACTTAATTGAGATTGCATAATTACAAATCAACAAGATAAGATTACCATCCAAGGCCCATAGCCAAATTACGTGGTTGAACCCATTCAAATCTCCATGCCTATCAAGAATAAGCTAATTAACACTACTTAAGAGGAAACCTATGATATTATGGAGTGGATATAAAAGACAAAATTGTAAATATCCATCATGGATTTGTTATGCACATCTAAAATTCATAATACTATACTAAATAAATACCTAAGCTAATACCTTATCCATAATGACATCATGCTCAATAAATTTCAAGTTATGGTAGGACATTTGGACCTTGGACAATGAAATAACTTTGACCAAAGTGACATGTCATCCTTGGGCCCATTTCATAACAACCCTTTATATATTGAGGTTAGTATAATGAGACATATGTGTCCTTGTAGACAATGGTTCAAGTTTAAACTTTATGTCTCTAAAGTTGGTGAAGCATCTTAGATACACAATGACCAATCTTCATCTAGATACCATTATCATTAAGGTGTATGATAAAGAGGAATTAGAATCACAAGGGACCATCAGTTTTCTAGATCATTAGGGCTTTGACCCATGACACTCTTTTCCATGTTATTGACTTTGAGTTATCATATAACTTACTCTTGGTCAACCCTAGATTCATGAAATCAGGGCCATACCTTCCACACTTCATCAATGTATTAAGTTTACCAATTTAGGGATGAAAGGTAATCATACTAGTTGATCTTCATCCTTACCAATATTTCAAACATCTTGAGGTAGAGTAAAAGAGATAGAATTACCATTTTGGTTTGAATCTTATGCCTAAAACTGATAGAGGAAAATTTGATAAAGTAAAATCCATTGAATTATGACTTGAGTCTAATTACATCAACCCTAAGATCCTAGATTCTACTTCATCTACACCTCCACCAGAGATAGCCAATTATTTTTACATATCTAATAAAGGTATAGGAGAGTAAAATATTCATGACTCCTTTCACATAGCCAAATTTTTGTAGAAGCCTAAAGCCTATAAGATACCCAAATCTAAGACTAATCTCATTGAATGGTACTCTAAGGGAAAAATATCATCTCACTAAACCTAATTTTTTCAAACCAACCTTTGGCCTGTAACAAGACCCTTTAGCTAAAGATGATTCATGGCTCTATACTGATGTTCTAGTTGATTATTACCAAAGTACCAAGTATCTTATCTCTAACTATATTATGGGTAATCAAGATTATTAACAAAGAGGCCTCAGGATACATCAAAAAGGAATAATCAAGCCAATTTCCATGATCAAGTATAAAGGAATGCATGATATTATATTTCAACTACCTGGGGGTGATCTCGCATACCTTATTCAATTTCATAGACCAATGACTAGTGAAGATGATGTCGATAGTGATGTAGGGTCCAATTATAACATATATGATGACCTTTCCAACACTAATTTATTTAACCCTTATATTTCATGTATCATTAATCATGTTTTTCACCCTTTACCACTTACCCTTTATCACCCCTAAATAATATACTAGGACCAACAAGAGTCGACAATGCCACTTGACGAGTTCGAGAATGATGAGGCCATTTGTGACTTTCTTGATTTGAGTGATCATATTAATTTTGGAGATCAAAAATAGGGTTTGTCTATTAGATTGGATCCTTTTATATATATTAGAGAGTGGGTGAACTTCCTTGGTCAAAATAAAAATAAAAATAAAACATTGAGGTTTAAAAGTGAAAACCTCTTTGAGGCACTTTCAGACTAGGGTAAAAGTAAATAAAAAGGCAAGTCTCTTGGTGAAAACCTAATTCAATAACCATTAGATAGGGATATCAACTCTTATTTTCATGAAGAGTAAGATACCACTAGTCTAAGGTTAATATATGGACCCAAAATTAGTACTAAAGAGTGAAAAGCTTTTGAGTAGATAGTACAAGGGTGCCTAGAGATATTTGTTACACAACTTTTACCACTATTGGGTGATTTTGATTCATCCTATTTGGGATAGTAAGATTAACTAGTCCAGCTAGAAGACTACAACATTATTGACCAATTTACCTCCTTTATAACTATTTTATAATATGGTTCTACACTCCCTATGGAGGATACTTTTGAGGTTAACATTAGAAATCTAGAGGACCCAAAATGGATTAAATTAGGCACATCCTTCATTGAGGATGAACATGAAGTATTTACATCCCTTCTAAGGGAGTTTTTTGATATATTTACATGGGCCTATTTAGATATGTTAAGTTTGGACCTTTCCTTGATTGTACACCATCTTATTGTACATCTTGATGCCAAATTCATTAAGTAAAAGTTGTGAAAAACACATCCTCATATTTCTATATTAGTCAAGAAAGACTTGGATGAACTCTTAGATGTGAGATGCATTTGACCAAATGATTATTCAAAGTTTATTTCTAACATAGAACTAGTTGGGAAGAAGTCATAGGGTATCAGACTATGCACTGATTTCTATGATAATAACAAAGGTTTCCTAAATGATGACTTTCTTCTACCAAACATTAACATGATTATTGACTCAAAAACCATATATGAAATGATTTATTTCATGGATGGTTTTTTTGGATATAATAAAATCAAGATAACACCAAAATACCATCATAAGATAATGTTCACCACTCAGTGGGGAATGTTTTGTTATCATATGATGCCATTCAGACTCAAAAATGTTGGAGCCATATACCAAAAATCCATGATAATTATTTTTCATGATATGATGCATGACATTATTTAGGACTATGTCGATGAAATCTTGGGTAAATTTAAGACCTATGTTAACCACCCAATCATACTTCAAAAGATTTTTGAGAGACTTTGAGAATAAAAAGTTAGGCTCAACTCTAAAAGTGTGTATTTGGTGTGGCTTCTATAAAATTATTAGGCTTATTATCTCTCGTAGGGACATTGAAGTTGATCCTACCAAGGTTTGAGCCATTACTAAAATGCCACCATAATATACCTTGAAGTAACTCTATAGATTATAGAGAAAGATAAAATCAATCAGATGATTCATATGATAGTTGGCCAAAAAATTCCATCCTTTTAGACACTTTTTGAATAAGAGAACCAATTTCGCATGGAATGAAGATTTCAAGAAAGCATTTGACCATCTCAAATAATACCTAGCCAATCCACCTATTTTATTGCTAACTATGCCAAACAAGCCATTATTACATTACCTATCAATAATTGAAAATTCCCTAGGATCACTTTTGGCATAATATAATAAATAAGGAAAAGAGAATGCCATTTAATACCTAAGCTAAACATTGGTTGTGTATGAAGATAATTATACATCAATAAAAAATTCTTGTTTATCTACAATTTTCATAGTCCAAAATTTTTGTCACTCTATGCTAAATAATAATACTATTGTAATTGCCAAAGTAGATCCACTCAAGTATCTACCTTCTAAAATAACTGTATAGGGCTCCTGGTGAAGTGGATCATGATCTTGAGCAAATTTAATATCAAGTATGCCAATCAAAAATCCATTAAGGGATAGGTACTTGTAGATTAACTTGAAAAATATCATCTTCATGATACTCAACATGTTATATTTGGTTTTTAGATGAATCCATCATGACCACAGTCAAAGCACCTCCTAAAATTGAATAATGGACAATGTACAATTAGGTGTTAGCATATTTTTTATAATATTATAAGGGGATCTTATTCCTAAATCCTTTAGGAATGGTTATTTATGTACTAATAACATGGTTAAGTATGTAGTATTCATCATAGGGATTTGCCAAGTAGTACATTACAATATCCAACATTTACTAGTTCATGGTGCTTCATAACTTACAATCAATCAAGTTATAGACCAATACTATAATAAGGATGAGAATTCAATACCTTATAAAGGTATGGTTTAAAATATTAAGAAATGAATTTCTAATCTTTAGTTTGAATGGATACCTAGTGACAATAACAAAACAACTAATGCCCTAGTCATAATTGGCTCCATGATTTAGATTATAGATCGATCCAGATATTATTAGTTTCTTGTGAAACATCTCTTAGCACTAGTACATGAACAAACAAATATCAAGATGGTTTGTGATATTGTTTTTCCCATGTCTACTTGGTATTTCAACATGTATGCTTACCTCCATGACCAAATTATTGCCCTATAACTTTCCTATAAAATATAAAAACCTTAATTCATAAAGCCTCCCATTGTACCATACTTGGATCTACTTTATATCTCAAACACTATGATGGAACTCTCCTTTGTTATTTATCTTAGGGAGAATATGTATTAGTGTTGAGGGAAATTAACTAAGGAGTGTGTAGAGCCCACACTACTGGGGCCATCCTTACCAATAAATTACTATGTACTAGTTATTATTGGATGGAAATGGAAATTGACATAGCTACCTATGTGAAGAAGTGTGTGAAGGTTTAAAATCATGCTAATTTGATCCATGCTCCAACCAAAATGCTTAAATCACTAAAAACACCATGGACATTTTAAATGTGAGGACTTAACCTCATAGGCAAGTTAAATCTTACATCTTTAGATGGCCACAAAAATGTCCTTACTATTACATAATATTTTACTAAGTGGGTGGAAGCCATTCTCCTTACATACTTGGTAAGTAGATTTACAAATTCATGTTTGACCATATCATTTGCCACTATGACATCCCCTATGAAATTATATTTTATAATGGAATTTAATTTAAAAACAAATATGTAAAAACCCTTTTTGTCCAATACCATATCAAACAAGATTTTTCCACCACCTATTACTTAGTAAGGCAATGGCCAAATTAAGGCATCTAAAAAAAACATTGTGAATATCCTCAATAATATTTTTAATGATGTTGGTCATAATTATCACTTGTATCTATTTGATGCCCTATGGGCCTATTATACCACTTTCTATACTCTAATAAGAACTACCCCATATTCCCTTATTTATGGTACTAAGGCCATTCTTCCTATCAAAGCTGAGTTGACTTCTCTTTGAATTTCACTACAACACATCATTGATGATGAAGACTATAGTTTAGCTCATTTTCAAGAGATATATTTATTATATGAAAGTGTATGGCTGAATTGAATAAACTTTAAGCTTACCAAAATTTATTACATGGAAAATATAATCAGCACATCAAACATAGGGAATTTGAGATTGGTGATTTGGTAATAAAATAAAATCAGAAAAACATCAATGTCAAGACCAAAAAGAAGGTAAAGTTTCAACCTAACTAGTTAGGGCTTTGTGTGGTTATTTCTAACTATGGTTTTGGAGCATACAAACTTACCATGTCGGAAGGAGATGAACTCGATGAACCGATGAACATAATACACCTCAAACATTTTTATGCTTGAGGGACTTGAACTATTATCTACAAGGATCATTTAAGTTGAGCCATAATATACCTATTATTTGTATCATACCCTATTCCTTTTCCACCATACCTTAGCCTATTATCATCTAGTTGTTTTTAGCTAAACCTTATCACTTTTGGCCTTGGTTTTGATTCATTTATACTTCAATCAAGCTAAATGGTTGATATCAGATGCAATTCTAGTAGTTGATTTAGATTCAAACTTTTCAATGGAAATATATGAAATTAGTATGATAGTGGTCTTAGGAATTACGTCCTTCATTTGTTGTTATGTTCTATTTCATTAATCTTGCTACTAATTATAACTACCTTTGGGTAATTATTATCATCGAACCTTGCCATTATTTCCTAATTACAATTGCCTTTACGTAAATTAGGAACACCCACTTTTTTTATGAATTACCACATCATCTTACCATCACTATGCCATACCTTTCCATTTGCTTATTATTGAACTTTCTATTATTTAGTCAGATGTTTCACTAATAGGGGAAATACATTGACTTGAGGTCCTTCAAGACTATGTAGGCAACATTAAATTTACATTGAGGTCATATCAACCACATATTTTACCATGCTCTCACCATTTTTTGAGTTAGACCATTTTGTATCTTGTAATCCTTCATTGAGTTGAGATACCAAAAAACCCCAAAACATTAGAAACATTTCCCATAACTTTCACCACTATAGGGGAACTAAAGTGGCTTGAGGTATATTTGGACTATATAGGCAATGCTCAGTATTATTTGAAGTCAGACCATACACCTTTGTTTGAATGCTCTCACTATTTTATGAGCAATTTAAGTTTGAATTCTCTCACCATTTTGATAGCACCCTAAGCCACGATCTCATCATTTTATGAGTTATCCCTTTATGTTTCTTGTAATTATCCATTTAGTTAATATGCTTTGAAATTTTTAAAAAAATTCAAAGCATTTCAAAACCCCTAAACATTAAGAGAGACCTAGGAAAGTCCTAAAAATCACAAAATCATGAAAATTGGCTTAGAATTTCCATGTGAGATATAAAGCTGTGATTTTTTTTGGGATGGAATACCTTACCTATCTAACTTCATTTTGAGACCACCTTTTCCATTTTTCTCCCATTTCTAAGAGAACTAAATCAGCTTGAGGTCCACATAGAATATGAAATAAACACTTAGATATATGGGGTATCTTGAGTTAGATCGACTACCATTTTGCCATTTCTTTTTCACTTCACCACCATTTATTCACTACCATTCTTTTGAATTAAACATTGTGGCTCTTCTAGATATATCAAAATAATCACTTGTCCTTTAATTTACCCATCCTTATTGGTCTTATCCAATGCTCTCACCATTTTAAGAGAAACCTTATCCAAATCTCTCACCATTTTATGAACAACCTTATCTAACACTCATTGTTTTGTGAGTAACCTTACCCAACACTCTCATTTGAGATCATTCTCATTCTAATCCATATATGTAGTGAAAACTATGAACTACCAATTTAGTACATTAGTGGATGCTCATATCTTATATTTTACAGTGGTTTTAGCCTAAATCATGTTCTCATGCTTGGAAAAAAAAATTGTGTTTGACATTTTCATGACTATGAGCACCATTCCCCTCTTTTCATACACACTCACTCTTTCATGAGACCATTCCTATATTCCTTTATAATCATCCTCTTTTTGTTTTCGTTAATTTTTGTTATATCCCTTATCCTGGGAGAACTACACTTGGCCTAAAGTTCATGTTGAACCTTGTGTATATAAGACTATGTAGGTAATGTCCACTTGCCTAGCGCATTTGAAGTCAGCTTGGTTACCCCTTCATATTTGTTCTATTCCCCTTGTTTATTTTTGTGTGATTGTTCCATATGTCCTAGGGGAAACATTTTCCATCCTTCTTGTGTCATTATACCCTATAACTTAGGGGTAACATTTGTCATCTTATTTGTGTTTTTGTTCCATATAGCTTAGGGGCAACCTTTTGCCATCATTCCCATTTTTCCATTGCTCCCTATATCCTAGGGGAAACCTTGTGCCACTTGTTTTTGTGTTATTTTACCTATGTCATTACTTCCTATACCTTAAGAGTAACCTTGTACCCAAGCATAACACTTCTATTATGCATGCACAAATAATTCATTGTTTTCTTGTATTTTCTTTTCTTCTAACATTGTTACTAACTTGTTTGTATATTATTATTTATTTTAATTTAGTTTGTTTATTTAACTTTGTGTGTTTTATAATAGTTTGTCTATTTAGTTATTCTTTGTTTTAGTTTCATTTATTGATTCATTTTTCTTGACTTAGGTTGTCTATTGCTCTTGACTAAACTTAATTGTTAATTGTTTATGCTTAAGTTTATTTATTTATTTATTTTATTTTACTTTAGTTATTTGTTTAAATAAATTTATTTTTTGTTTGTTTATTATTTATTTGGTTAGCTTGTTGGTTTCCTTGTTTTAAGCTAGTTTTTGCCTTTTTGTGCCTTTCTCAATTATCGTAGGTTTATTACATTAAATTTATGTTTGAGTCTTGATTATCCATATATTATACTTAGGTTGTGAATATTTGTATATATTCCTACACCTAGTTTATTTATATTATATTTTACACTTGGGATTTGATTATTCATATATTATTCCTAGGTTGGTTATATTTACATTTAAGCTAAGTTTTCCATGATTAAGATATTATTGTTATGTAGTTATTCATAACTATGATGTATAATGTCACAAAATACAATAAAAATTATGCCAATGGAATTATCAATCAATGTAGTGAGCAATACTTCTTTGAGATCAACAATTACCCAAAAATCCTAAATATAGTCCAAAACCAATGAGTAATTAGAGTAATATGATTTATTATACGCTAATATAGATGTGCATATTTGAATAAGCAAATATATAAGTCATAAAACATAAGAAAATAAAAATAGAGCAACATCTCATATACACATAAATACAGTACATGAAAGAACATACATGTTTATAATGAAAATAAACATCCATAATGCTAAAACATGAGCTAATCATGAGATCAACATGATAATAAAAAACATTGCATGTATCAAAAGAATAATAGCCCATGTACACAAGACTCTAAAAACCCAATATGAATTTTAATGTATCTTGAAATACTATCATATACATCAATAATATATACATATCATGGTGTTAAAAATACAATAATATGCCACAAATCTACCAAAAATTAGCTCTGACTCTATGTATCCATAGACCCTATAGTAGGAGGTTACCCTAGTGGCCCTGGTGGTCCTAGTGGCATATGTGGTTATGGCTTCTACATCGATTAACCTAAGGCTACTATATCATGTTTCCTATTCTTAGACTGATGTGATCTACTTCCATCCTTTTAGACATCCCATATCTTAAATTTAGCAATCTACTCATCTTTGGGGACTATAGTCTCATATACCTAGTGATAATAGGATGCCTCATCCTTAGCTTAAAGGATCTCAAGTATAATATGGGAAAACCTTGCATGTGCATTATCTCTCTAAGCCTCATTACACTCATGTTTAAGCATATATACATCTAAAAATCCCTAATCTCTATCTATTATAGCCTAGTCACTCTTAGCCTACAAATATAACTAAATCTAAACCATCTATGCCACCTCTACCTTTATCTAGGTAATCTCTGACTGAAGGTGAGTCATGTCCTCATCCTAGCTAGTTTAGCCTATAAATTTTCCACCCTCCTCTCAAAACCCATGATATCACCTACCCTAGTGGTGATGTTCTCTAATATAACACTATCCCTACCTGATCTTATTATTCCTAATGACCCTACCTAGTATGGATTAACAAATGAACCTATTATACCTATTCTAATGGGATCTAACACCATCATGTCATTGGCATCATCTCCTTCATCATCCACTCCATCATCATCATCATCCTCCCCTCCCCCATCGATGTGACAACTATTGCTTTTATCTATAGCCCACTGCTAGATTGGTCCTTAGCCTCATCAATGTTCATTGACACCTACATCTATACTTATACTTGCCCACATACCTTTCCTAGAATAGTAAGTCTTAATGGGCACACCTATACCCACCATTATACATACTCTAGTGTGACCCCTATGTTTATTGGACCCCATGCATAATACCATGTCATCCATGGAAAACTAGAATAACTAGCCATAACTACACTCATTTGAATGACCAAGGTAGCATAACTAATCTCTATAGTCACATGTGTAAACCATTTGGGATAATATGAAACATATTAAACCATACTAAACTATCATAGTACCTAATTAGGTTGGTATTCCTTAATGATACACAATTTCTTCCCTATGATGAAACATATAGATGTAATAAACACTATGTATTAGGCATCTTGAGGCCAATGGATTGATAAAGAAGATAAGTTCACCAAATAAAGAATGTGGTGTCAAGTCATCAAATATACATTAGTATAAGTATATCTCCCTTAGTGTCCTTAGTATTTTGTACCTATTTACACCTAACCATATACAAATGGCTCTTACAGGTCCCTCACCCATCTATGGCCCACAAGTTATTCTATATAGATGTGATCCCATCCCCAAAACATCAGTAATGTGGATTCACCAATTCTATAGCCTCATTGATAGGCCATCATATGTAGGTCCCTATATAATTGAGCCAATATTAATAGGCCCCATGAAAATATCATGGTCTCATCTATCATATTGTAGATCACTTTTTCTGAGCTCATATGGAAGAATTAGATACTATTATTAGGTAGAAATATGCCATTAATAATATCCATCAATACTAAAACCTCCCTATCTATCAACACTAGTGGTGAAGGTTTCCTAGGGGATAGTTCATCAAGTCTCAAATCTATATAAGTATCCAAAATTTAATATAAACCTTCCCATGTACCATGATAATATCTTGAAAGCTAATCAAATCATATAAAACCACCTATTATTATGCTATATTTTTCTATAATAACCTATGGTCTCTCATTGATATCTTGAGGATATGCCTGGTATCCTCAAGGGTAATAGTGGCATCCCCAATTGGAAGGTAAAAATTCAAAGACTATAAAAGCTATTTCTCTACCAAGGCACTAAGGTATGCTCAATATATGTGGATCACTGATATCTATGTGATGTTGTATAAATCTAGCACCTACAAAATTGTAACCATTTCCATCGTCTAAATCTATGATGTGCATAAGTAATTAAAACATCATTCTTTTGCTATCAAAACTATGAGCCACTCTTAAAACCATAAATAGATTAGCATCAAGATATATCTATGCTACTATCTAGCCTATGCCAACCCTACTAAGCCTATCTCCCCCTCTCTTCTAGAGATTGGAAACCATGTGGGTCCCTTAAGTTAGCTATTTTTCCTTTTAGGGTGAATTCACTATTTATCCCAAATAAAAAAGTTATAATCTTGGTATTTTTGATGATGAACTACCCCTATTCCCAGAATGGGGACCCTCCTTTCTTATATTCACAAAAGTGCCTAAAATGCCAAGAATGTTAGATCTTTCTATTGCTACATGAATTTGATTTAGTTTACTATCACTTGTGCTTCTATAATTTCTAGTTAATCATTTATTTTACAATAATGATCAACAATTAGAAATATTTAAATTATTGTAAGTTTTCTTCAAGTTCTATCCAATAATGAATTATTAATGATTAACAGGTCAAGGATGTGTAGACTAGCTTTTTCTAAGGGAATGTGACCAAGCTTTCTAGTATACATATGCATACCAAGATTTTTTGGATCCTATTAAACTAACATTGTGTTGTGTTTAAAGTATTTACTTACAATGTTTTGATATAAACTAGTTTTAATTTGCTCTAGATAAGTTATGATGTCTTCTAAAATCTAACTTAGCTTCTCACTTGATCTTGTAGGATGCCAAAATTAAGTTGTAGTTCATAACATCTCATAAGATGTCAAAATATAGACTATAACTTAAAATGGATAGGTATTTGCCTCACTTGGCTTCATAATGACTTAAAGATTCATTATATCTCATAAAAGACACCTAAAGTAAATCTATCAAGTTTAAAAGCTACGTGGCACCATCTACAAAGCCTACAAGAAGACTAGATATTAGAGTTCAAATCTAGAGGTTATGTGCAATAATCTTAGCCCCTATGAGAAAATGCATTCAATATAAGTTGCCACACATCCCCCATACATCCCACTATAATCTATAAGCCCATGAGATGCCACCATGTGTCTCAAGCATGACCAACTAGACCTGAACAACCTTCCAAAGTGATGCATGTTTCCTTTAGGTTCTTTGAGATCAACATGTGTTCACATTGCATTTCACCCATCTAAAGTTCATGAAAGATTGCAAGGTAGACATCTAGGAGTACCTGATCCATCTAATCAAGGCTTGATGGTATATAGTTGTCTAAGGATCCTTCTAAGAAGGACACTTGGTAGATGAGCAAATAAAATCCACAAGAATGATGTGTGTCTCCTTTGTCACTGTATAATGGTACCACATGTCATTCCTATGATGCTTCTAACTAAGATCAATAAGATCACCTCTGAGAGAGATGTGTGTTTCCATTATAGCCTTACAAGTAGTGCCAGGTTGTTGATAGTTGTCCAAAATCCATCTAAGGGTGACACCTGACAAAATAAAGTTACAAAATCCTTTCAAAGGTGACACCTAGCAAAGCAAAGCCATGATTACCTATGAGAGAGACACCTAGTGAAAAAAATCTATAAAATCCCATGGTAATGACATGTGGCACTGCTCGAGAGCTTGTCACAAATTAAACTATGCCACGTGGTAGGATATAAATGAATAATAACACTAAGATTTATTTCAAGAGCTTAAGAGGAAATTAAAAGGTGCCATGTGTCTAGACTTTGAGCTGACTAAATAGCTTGGTCATATTCAAACTCTATAAGTACCTAGCTAGATCTAAGGTGGTAACCACATGTTAAAAGGTGGTAAGCTTTAGCTTTAAATCTAAAGTTGATGGAAAATTGAAGATGAATTAAAGCTAAATTTGAATTCTAGTGCATTTAAGTGCTAAAAGCAATATTTCAAAGTTTTTTTCAAATATATGCAAAGTTGATAAGATTGCAATTGATATGGCAAAAAATAGGAATCACCATTAACTATGCATTAATTAGGATGATCTTTCAAAAATTCACACAATAAAGACTATTTCTATTCACATTTCAAAAGCTATACATGTTTACTCTCTTTACTATCTGTGCTCTCATAATACAATAAAAACTCAAGCTATTTGTAAAATTCACTCTATACCACCATTATTAAATCTCAAATTTTTTAAGAAGATACCAAAAAGTCATTAATTGCTACTGAGAGTATTATAGAGATCGCACAAGTAGGAATTTCTACCCCAGGTAAGAGAATTTATTTTAGAAATGATGACTTCCTATTCTAGTATGGTAATTTAATTATTTTCAAGGATACCAAATTCATCCCTAAGGTCATAGCATCAAGTGACATACATTACAATATAATTTACTAAAATGTAGAAGCAACTAGGGTAGTTAATGAGGCCAAAACAATGCCTCATATAATTTAACTAGCTTTAAATATTCCAACCATCAATGCAACTAGTCTCCATAGGGCCGCAACCAAACTAGAGGTCATGGCATGTGTTACCCCAGTCTATGGTATCTTCAAGAGGTCAAGATGTAAATATGGGTTGATTAAGTCAATGTCTTAAGGGATCCCCATTGATTTCATCATAGAGCTAAGTTTTGAGAAATATTATGACCTCCCCTCCCCACAAATTGAGTACACCTAGGCCATCATTGACAATTGGTATGAGGTACACTCCCTATACAAGGTCTTGGATTCATGGGTGACTAACCTAATTTGAGATATATTCATGGATGACCAATGGAAATTATCTATTTAATAATTTAGAATTGGCTTGGCCCTATTAAATAGAATATTTGGCAACCCACATATTGGCTATGGATATAAAGACCCTTCAACTGCTACAAATCATCTTGTAGGATTAGAAAATTCCCCCATTTGGGGAAATCATTAGTAAAAACTTGGTATATGATATGAATGCCACTTTAAGGAATTATTCCCCATTATTCATGATGTGTTACTTACTAGATGTAATCTATGAAAATTCTTAGCTAGATTAAAATTAATGGTTTCTTGAGTGATAAGAGGTGGTCATTCAGCTCTTCTTTATAATGCACATTCACAAATTTAGGTAAAACATAGGAGTGTTTGTAAAATAATTCTACCCAATTTTTTATGAATCAATCACTAAGTTTTAAATACCAAGGGTTCCCCTAGAGGTTAGAAAAACATTAAGGGATATGGGTAGATACTGGTTTTACCCATATTGCATGGTAATTATAATATAGGAAGTGATGGTGTCTCCCCTTAGGTTGTCAAGATACATGACAATGAAGTTGGAAGAAGACAAGATGGCCTATCAAATTATGCATGGAGTTGATGGCATCTTCAAGAATAATAAGAAGCTAGTCCCATAAAAGGTTTATTATAAGCAAGGGAAGACCAAAATTATAAAATGGCATGATGTTATTATGGATACTAATTGCCTATCGATGAATTTAGGGCATGGGACCCCAACAATGTCATTGTCAAACACCATTTCAAATTTAATAATGACATAAAAATGGAGTATAAACATCAATAAGAGGATCATGAATGGATTTATAGGGATTCTATGAATGATGAGGTGGTCTTCAAGAATTCAGCCAGGAAGAATATTTAGATGGAAATTAGGCTTGATAGAGATAATAGTAAGGAATTTATTATTAGGTCTCAACCACCACCAACCCACAAGATCATGTTTGATGTATATTATGAATAAGGACAAGATGAGGAGGAAGATGAAAACATTACTGTTATTAAGAATAAGCCATATAAGCCTCCTCTTATTGCCACTTTAAGTAGATATAGCTTAATTCCAAGATCCAAGTAAGTAGGATCTTGTATCCAACATGACCCCTCCCAAGGTCCTACATTCATCTCTACATATACCATGGGAGTTTCCCTAGAGATCCTAAGGCAACTTGGACTTAATGTCATTGACCTTGAATAATTTCAATAAGGCATTGAGCTCTGAATGGAAGAACTAGAGGCACTGGCTAATACTTCTTTCAAATTCACCATTCCCCACTTCATTTCCCATGCTCCTACCAATATTTCATCTTCATCAAGCTCCCAAAACACTAATGTCAACTAGGTTGTAGGTTCTACTCCTTCTCAGGTAGCAACTACTAGTGCATTACTTGTCATTGTCTCCCCTTCATCTGCTAGGCCATTAAGTCTCATCTCAAAACTATTTCCCCTTCAAAAGCCACTCAATATCACCACAACTACTAAGTTAAGTGTTCCTTCAAAGTTGCCTTCATTCATTCTTGACATGGTCCCTACAAGATATTTATTTTGCACACTTGGGAAAATAGGCCCAATGAGCTTTAAAATTCTTTCTATATCCCTAGCCTCTACCTCTACCCAAGTACCTCCATTTTAGCCACCTACAAAAAATTTAACACTTACTAGTTCCCCAAATTGGGTTAGAGATATCATACATGAAACAAGTCAAGAAAGGCCTCAAGTAATCCTCTTTACACCTCAAATTGGCATGAGATTTGATGCTACCATAGGCATGATGAAAAAGGTGGTGAAAAGGCAGGTTGAGTAGCCATAGTCAAGCTCAGTTGTGGTCCATGAGAGTGAAGAGTCCCTTTTCACTTTAATAAGGAAGATAAATTCTAGTCCTAGAGAGGCGAATGAATATATAGAGGACCTTGTGTCTACAATCTAAGCCTAGGTAGAGTTTGCAATATCCTTGATGAAGGGGATACACCAAGAGTTAAAAAGGTTGAAAAAGCAAGCACTACCTACTATGCTAGAGGGTAGTACAATTTAATTAATACATGTTGTGATCAATGTTTCCAACCTGTACAAATTCATGAAGAGAATACAAGAAGAGTGGACCCTATATTTCAATGTGGACATCGAATTTGACTAAAAACTTGCAATTTATGATCCCATGTTGGCAAACATAGATAGAGTGGTAAGGAGTAATAAGTTCCTAGACCTCAAGTTTTTTCTACTTGAGGATATAATTCCAATGTAGAACATCTTGATGAATAGGAGAATAATCTTGAAGAGGTGGCTCAATCAAGTAAAGGATGCTACTACATCCTTGGAGAAAATTGACTTTGAGATTTCCCTCTTACTTAAGGATGCCATGGTCACAAGGGTGACCAAACTTGATGGCACCATTATGGATGATCCAAAATTCAGAGCATAGATGAATGTGTTTATTTACAAGTTCTAATAGGATGTATCTATTATAAAGACTACTACTGAGGTGATGAATATTATATCCTTTTCCAATTAGAGGCTGGAGAGAGTAGAGGCCATTAAATAAGAATTAAGGCTAGTACTTGTAGAGCATGGTAGGATAATTCAAGACATGCCTGACTTGTTTTAACCTATGATCCTAGAATTTTACCAAATTGATCAAGATTAATTGGCATGTGCAAAGGAGTGGATGAAGGAAGAATTAGAGAAGAAAAAAAGGTAACAACAATAGGCATCCTAATAACCTCCTCCAAGACCCTGATGGAATAATCAGCTTTGTTTTTGTAAATTTGAATTAAAAATATTCCACTGTAATGCAAATAATTTTATCCATTTGGCTATATTTGAGCACATTTTATGGGCCCAATTAAACTCTTTTAGGTAATTTTAAAGACTATAAATAGGGGTTTTCCCCTTCATTGTAATAAGAAATATTGTTATAAGAATTAATACAAAAGGAGCCAATCTTTATTGTGTGTGTTATGTGATTTTTATTTCTCATATTTTTAGATGACTAATTTTTTCTTTCTTATTGACTAATTTGTCAATATATTCAATATATGCATCTATTAGTTTGAGTTCAATGCTAGGCTGATAAATCTACTAGTATATTTTCTCTATTTTTATCTTATTTGAAACTAAATGTGTTTATGCAATTTAATATGAGTGAGTAACTTTTATGCAATGTATACATACATACATATACATACATACATACATATATACATATATATATATATATATATATATGTATGTATGTATGTATGTATGTATGATATATATATATATATATATATATGTATGTATGTATGTATGTATGTATGATATATATATATATATATATATATATATATATATATATATATATATATATATATATATATATATATATATATATATATATATATATATAAGCATTTCCTTTCCTTTGAAGCTTCAACTACATTTATTTATCTTTTAGAATTGTGCTAGAGTTGGTGAATGCTAGTTTTATATGTTGTTATCATAGGGGTTGGAAGAACTAGTCCTTTTGATCATCTTAAGCAAACCTTCTTTTTTACCTTACCCTGCCTAACCTTGGATCTAGCCATCAATCACTTTAGCTTAGATCATTCTATAAATATCCATTATTTGTTTGTATTTTGGGAAATAATTGGTAAAGATTAGAATAATTTCACAAATATTAGCAATAATAAAGTGTCACTACATAATATTTGATGTCACTATTGTGGGGTCTATTTGTAAACTTATAATTGGTGACCATATCTCTACTATTATGATATTTCTACTAGTAGTTTGTATAAACATCTCAATCCCCAAGTCTTCCAAGACTTAAAATTGAGTTCATTACTTCCCCCCTTTACCTAGTGACATAGGGAGCACATTAAGTTCATCAATAGGAAGGGAAAATAGTTGGTGCTATAAGGAGGGCCTCTATGTAATTACTTTCATACATATTTAAATAATTGTAGTGTACTTCATTAAATGTATTTATAATTATTTCAAAGTACAAAAATATTGATAAATAACACTAAGGCTCTACATTCTTTACATTAATCTTTTCATTCTTTCTAGGAATATTTAGATTCTTTGAAATATTTTGTCAAAGATAGTGTTCATTTGTGAAAATTTGGTAAAAAATCTAGATATTGGTAAGAATTTGTGCAAAGATCAACCTTGGAGACCTTCTTGTACTATATCTAGGCATTTAAGATCTTGATTGCTCTAATTTATTTTGGATCAAGTGAACCTTTGTGCAACTTTATGCTTAAATATGTTTTGAAGTGCTTAAGCACTCTTGGATTGTTAAATTAGACATAAAATTTCTTTAAAATGATGGTTTGACATTGATATTTATAGGTTGACATATGAGACTAATAATATTTATGTAGGTATTGAAAACTTTGAGTTTTCTAGGCTTGGATCCTCAAAGATTAAGTTAAAGCTACTTGATCTAAGGATTTTCCATAGAATATTGACTGATCTTTGTCACTTTTGAAGCCACTTTTGAAGTTGCTTTTCTCTTATTACTCATTCTGCATCTTGAAGTTGTGTAGGATTAAAACTAGGACTCGATATGAACCTAGGATCCCTTTAACATCTTTAGAAACCTATAGGAAGGATAGAGCATACAAAGTTAGATACAGGAAGTCTAGAAACTAGCCAAATTACCATTCTAACCCAAAGTTTCAACCCTTTTTTGAGTCATAGCATGGTTAGTTGGTTCATCCATCAATGTCCTTAGAGTTATGCATGATCTACCAAGGAATCTAGAGAAATATTTGCCTCTCTTTAACCCCATTAGTAGAGTAACCACTAAAGAGAATATAAAGTCCTTTAAGGCATCTTTGAGGCTACTTAATGTTATCCTTGAGAATGTTGCTTGCCATCTCTTTCCTTTCACATTCTGAGATGTGGCTTATGATTGGTTCCTCAACTTGCCAGAAGATTCCATTACAGGATGGGGTTAGTTCAATAATGCTTTTAGTGCCCAATTTGGTAGGGTAGTAAGCTTAGGAGTTGTATACTAATAGTTTACCACCCTCAAAATGGATATAAAGGAACCAATTAGAACATTCAATGTAAGGTTCCAAAAGATGCATACCCTGATGTCCTCACCATGTAAGCTGGTAGATGATTTATCTTTGTAAATATAAAAAAATGCCTTGGACCCAATGATAGATGTCTTCCTAATAAGAGCCTTGAATATTGACATTTTACCTTTAGCATATTCTAAATTCATCCATATTGATGAGAAAATGCACCTGCAAGGGCATCTTACCTTTGTTATACCAAACTTTGACCCAAAAATGTGTGCTCTAGATGTCATACCCAATATTAATTAGAATATTTTTACATTAAACTAACTACTAGTGATCAAGTAGTTACCATTAAGTCACACTGAACCTAACCAACAACTAGGATTATTCAACCAAGAAAATGCTAGAGCACATCCACAAAAAAATTTCAACCAAACCATGGTGCCTATAAATAACTCCAATGTCCAAGTGGTGACCCAAAACAAGAAATCAGAGCCTCTAAAGGGAAAGTTAGATTTAATATAAAGGAATATTCATAAACTTGTTAATGATTTCTTAGATCTCAAGAAATAGATGGAAAATAATGGTAAGAGTTCCAATATAAATTATAATTTCTAGAGATATAACAAACTATTCAATAGGTATAATAATAATAGTGATCCCTCTTTGAACAAGTTATCTGAGATCAACATTTGTAAGTTAGCCTTGGCCAACTAGTGCCAAGTGCACAATATAGCCAAACATGAAGAACTAGACTGTGTTTAGTTTTGCCATGCATTTGTAAACATTTAGATCCAAATGGAGTAATTCAAGATGAATCACACTGATCGAAATAATGCTAAAGGATCTAATAATACCAATGATGCCTATAGAACTTTAGAAATAGTCCTCATGGTTAAAACCTATGATTTTCCTAGTCAAGATGAAAATAATCCTGAAGATAATGTCAAGGAAATACATGATTTACAAAAATACTAGAGAATGAACTATGCCTTGAGGAATAAAGGTCAGAATCCACATTTGACAAGTTCTACCCCACCTAATAAACTAGATACACCTCCTAAGGGTAGGACATACAATAATCCTCTACCCCCTAAAGGTAAGGAAAATCAACCAATATCAGAAGCTCCTTACACAACATTAAAAGTGGATACAACATAGTGGAAGATATGAAGAATATCAAGGCAAATATAACATTACATGAGATCACCCAAATCATTGAACAACATGATTTTCTATTGAAATCATTTAATGAAAATACTAATCTAGAAAAGCTAATCTGGCTCATGGAAATGTGGTAATGTATAAGAGTAAGCATGAAGTTCCACCATTTCTATTGACTATAAGGATTTTTAGTAATATTCTTCATAATTTCTTGCTTGATTCGAGTGCTTCAGCTAACATTATGCCTTTAGGAATCTGTGAAAATTGGGATTGAACATAATCAAATTAGAGAAGGTAGTGGTGTAGCTAGACAAATCAAGAGTAAAAGTGGTGGGCTAATTTTTAAATATTTACATGCATCTAGCTTATGAATCCTAAATCTAGCAGTTCATTGACATTCAAGTCATTGACATACCTAAGGCTTCTAGATTGTTATAAAGTCATGATTGGACTAAATAATTGAATGGATATATGTCCACTAATTGTTCCCACATGTGGCTACCTTGGCATAGGATCCCCAATCAAATCAAGATTGATTAAGAACCTAAAATGAAATACATAATTACTAAATATAACACCAAGAATGAATAGGTAAATTACCAATCCTCTGACTTAGGTGTCTAAACTTTGGAAACCTCTAATGTTATTACATATGACAAGGTTAAATAATAAAGCGAAGGTGTTTGGACATTGTAGTTTGATGGTGTGAGAGCTAAGCAAAGTTCTGGGATTGGAATTATTTTAACAAATCCTAGAGGAAAACAATATCTATCTTCTTATAGATTATAGTTCTCTTATACTAACAATTTATAAAAGTATGAATCTCTTATTTTAGGACTTTAATTTGCAATTAAACATAAGGTAAAATAATTGTTAGTATATGTTTATTTAGAATTAGTTGTTAACCAAGTTAGAGTCAAATATGAGTGCATGATTTCTTGTTTAAGAAAGTATAAATTTAGAGATTGGGATTTGATTGATTTTTTTGACTCATTTAATATTGTTTCCTTTCCAAAGGAGATGAACTAATTAGCTAATGATATATATTTAGTAGAAACAAACCTGGTTCCTCCAAAATCTTTAAACTTGCAGGAGTTTACTATGGAGATAATTTCATGCCCCTCTATGCTAGACAACATCAATCACTTCCAAATTTTTGATGATGATAAGCAGATAATTGACTTCATGTATAGTGCTGGCATAGTCAAATCCCACATCATTAATGAACATGATGAAATTTATGTATAAAGTTGAAAGGACAATGAGGATGGAGTAATCCAACTCAAGGACAATCGAATACCCAAGGGCATGATCTCTTTGGAAAGGATGTTTGATCGAGATAAATAAATAACTGAAGATAAATAACCTAAGGTGAGTAGGAAGGATTATAATAAAGTTAACTTGGAAAACCATGAGAATGAACAAAGTGTTAATATTAGTTTAGTTTGCATCGATTAAGAGCTAAAGAAAGTCATTTCCATTTTAACCAAGTTCAAATATGTCATTTGTTGGTCATATGAAGATCTTAAGATATTTGATACTAGTGTGATTACTCACACTATACCCCTAAAATAGTCTTGTAAACCCTTCAAACAAAGATAGAGCCTAGTTAATCTAGTACTAGAACCCCTGATTTATAACAAAGTAAATAAATTACTAGATACAAGGATAATCTTACTTATACAACACTCGATATGGGTTGCCAATATGTTTCTGTTCTAAAATAAGAATGGAGAAATTAGATTCTATGTTGATTTCAAAAACTTGAATATATCATTAGAGAAGGACAATTATCCCTTGCCATCATTATATGAGGTCATTCAATTGGTGAGTCAGTCTGAAATGATGTCATTCCTTGATTGTTTTTTAGGATATAACCAAGTCTTAGTGAATAAGAGTGACAAAATGAAAACTAACTTCACCACCAAGTGAGGAATGTTTTCCTACAAATGAATTCTATTAAAATTGGTCAACATAGGAGAAAGTTTCTAGAAATTAATGGACCATGTATTCCATAGATTAATTGGCAAGTGCATCATTATATACATGGATGATTTAATAGTTTTTTATAAAAATAGAGGAGATCACATGATGCATTTGGAACATGTGCTAGAGAAGTGCAGGAGGTATGGCATTCCTTCAAACCCAAAGAAAAGTATCTTATGTGTAACTAAAGGCAAACTTATAGGGCATATAATCACCCAAGAAAGTATGACTATTGACCTTGATAGGGTAAATGCAATTCCAAAGGTAAAAGTCCCTAACAACAAAAAAGAGTTGAAATCTTTCTTTGGCAAGATCAATTCTTTAAGAAAATTTATCTCCAATTTTATAGAGATAGTGAAACCATTCAACACCATGTTGAATAAATATGTTAAGATACAATGGAATGCTAAAGAAAAAAAGGCTTTTCAAGAAATCAAGGATGTTATTGTTCAAGATCCTATTCTGATAAGTCTTGATTTTAGTAAAGATTTTTATCTACACTCTTTTGCTTCCAATCACACTATTGCCATTGTCTTAATGCATAAATAGGATGACAAAGAAAACCCCATGGCCTTCATGAGCACCAATTTGAAGAAGATGGAGCTTAACTATCTTATTGTATATAATCAAGCCTATGCACTGGTAAAGGCTATCAAAAAGTTTAGACATTACATCCCAAAGAATAAGATGTATGCCATAGTGTCTGATCTAGCTATTAAGCTGATGATGGGACAAAATGAACTTGGATAGTGAAGAGGGAAGTGGATGACCAAACTCTAAGAATATGACTTAGAAATAAAATATACTAAGTTAGTTATGGGATAAGGTCTAATCTAACTTATTATAAATATTGATCTGCACATTGACTTTTTATAGGTTGAATCAAGTCAAGTATCTAGTGGTGATTGGTACAAGGATATCATTCACTATCTTATTCACAAAGCATGTCCTCCATACCTTAAAAAGGAGTAGAAAAGAGACCTCAGGCTAAAATCATCTCACTTTATGATCTAAATAGGATTCCTCTATATGAAAAAATATGAGGGGATCTATTTAAGATGTGTCTCTAGAGATGAATCCAATGGATATAATGAACAATTTCCATGATATAGTGGGAAGTGGTCACCCTTCAAGGCGTACCACAACACATAAGATATTGAGAGTAGGATACTATTGGCCAACCATATTTGAAGACACCCATGCTCATGTGTAAACATGCCATCAATGCCAAGTGTTTGACTAATGAGAAATAAAGGTAGACATGCCTTTATAACTAGTAATTAATGAGAATCCATTTTCATAATGGGGCCTTAACTTCATAGGAGTGATCAATCCCAACTATTTAGATGGGCATAAATTTATACTCACTAACATAGATTATTACACTAGGTAGACTAAAGAAGTAGCCACCAAGAATAGTAGATAAATTGATGTCATTAGATTTATAGAAGACACTATCATCACTTAGTTTGGGATGCCCCTATCTTTAGTATGTGATAATGGCCTAACCTTTGCGTCATGCAAGTTTACTGAGTGGGCATATGAAAACCAAATAGTCATCAAGTCTAATTCAAACTACTACCTTCAGGGTAATGGAGTCATATAATATACTAACAAAAACTTGATGAATTCCTTCAAGAAGTCTATAGAAAAGAAACCCAGAGAATGGTAGTCCTTAGTAAAGTATGCTTTTGGGATAGACAAAATAAGATACAAATAGGTGCTCAATATGTCCATGTTCCTACTTGTCTATGGGAAGCAACCTATTTTTACTATCACACTAAAGTTACCCACCTATGATTTCATGGTTGAGTACATGGAAGATGATGAGAGAGTACAATCTTAGATACTGAACATCATCTAAATGGAAGATGCAAGAGATGAAACATTAAAGAATTTTAACAAGCATTAGGATGTTACTAAGAGATGGTTTGATAAGTGATCCAAAGTTAAAGTATTCCACAAATCATACTTGGTCCTATCCTATTATGGGACAAGACCCATGAGAAGAAAGGAAAACATGACGAGTTCAACCCTCTTTAGATTGGACCATATCAAGTGGCAAAAATACTAGGTGAAAACCCATTTAGGATCAAAGATTTATAAGGGAATGGCTTATCCTTACCAGTTAATGGAAAATACATGAAACATTATTTCTCTACCTCTCTATCATAAGTTCTAGAAGGATAGTAAGCTTATTTAGATTTAGAGTAGGTAGGAGTAGAGTAGTTTTTTCCCTGCTTTACTTTCATAGAGTGGTTTCCTTTCTTGTTGTTTTTTTTTACTTAATTCTTGCTATTTTTTTATATTTGTGTTTTGTAACTTAGTAATAATTCCTCTAGACAAGAATTCATCATCTCAATTTTATGTTAACTCGGTCCTAAAAAAGGGAAGAAGGGATTTCTAGTTTTAAACATTGGTCATCTAAAGTTTGGAAACCTCTAGCAATGTTCCAATTTAGAAAATATGGGAAAGGCTAATTATAAATTGGTTTTCTCATGAAAATCCAAAGTCATTTTAATAATTTAATATGGTTTAGATGAATAAACATTTTCTTGAACTAGGGTTTGAATCTATGTGGACTATCATACTATCACTTAAATTCACCAAGTAAATTGCCAAGGCAGAACTTGATGTATGAAAGTGAATTACATCCAAACTTTGTCTTGACAAAAACCTTACACCTAGATAATTATAGTTCCCAACCATTTTGGTTTATGAGTGTAGGTATTAGGAAAAAAAATTACACTAATGAATTAAAATCATAAATTGCCTTCATATTCCATGAATGGTGATTTAGGTAATCTCTATTGTGTTTATGAATGCTTGGTTATCAGTAGAACAAGGCCTAGAGTGGAGCCAAACGTATCTTTGTTGGAGATATGGATGCCTAGATGGTATTAGAGCAATGCCCAAACCATCCTTAAATACATAAAGCATAATTATATAAAACCTAAAGAATGCTTAAGTCATTTCATGTTTGATGTTTTGAAGCTTGAAAGCGATAATTTTTAAACTCAATGTCAATGGTTAATGAACCTCAAATTAGACACATAGTATGATTATTGACAAGGTTTAAAATCTATTTCCATCTTGTGGACTTTCATTAGTTTTGATACTAACTAAATATCATAATGAGACAACTAATTTTTGATTCATCTTTAAACAAAATATCTAGATTCTAATCTTTTTCAATGTTTCCCTATAGAGGTCACCATTTTTTGATGATCAATTACCCCATATTCCTAGAATGGGGACCCTCTTTTCTTAATATTCTCAAAAGTGCCTAAAATGCTAAGCATGTTAGATCTTTCTAATGATACATGGATTTGATTTAGTTTACTATCACTTTTACTTTTATAATTTCTATTTAATCATTCATTTTATAATAATGATTGATAATTAGAAATATTTAAACTATTGAAAGTTTTTTTCAAGTTCTATCCAATTATTAATTATTAATGATTGATGGTTCAAGGATTTGTGGACTAGCTTTTACTAAGGGAATGTGACTAGGATTTCTAGTATACATAAGTGCAACAAGCTTCACTGGATCCTATTAAACTAATAGTATGTTGGGTTTAAATCATTTACTTACAAAATTTTCTTTTAAAGTAGTTCTAATTTTTTTAGACAGGTTATGACATCTTCTAGAATCTAAATTAGTTTCTCTCTTGATCTCTTAGGATGTCAAAATTAAGAATACAGATTAAAATGGATAGGTATCCACCTCACCGGGATTTAAAACACTTTAGAAATTCATCGCATCCTACACAAGATAGTTGAAACAAATCTACCAAGTTTTCAAGCTACATGGTGCCATTTTGAGAGATCATAAGAAGACTAGCCATTGGAATTAAAATCCACAGGCTACATGTCATGATATTAGCCCCCATGAGCAAGACCATTAAATCCAAAATATCATGCATCCCCCATGCATCCCACTAATATCTAAAGGCCCATAAGATGCTTTCATATGTCTTAAGCATGACCAACTAGACCTAAACAACCTTTTGAAATAACACATGTTCCCTTTAGGTTCATATAAGATTAAAACATGTCCAAACTACATTGGATCCATCTAAAGCTCAAAAAATCTTTCAAGGTAGACATTTGGGAGTACCAAGCCATCTGATCAAGGCTCGATGGTATACAATTATCTAAGGATCCTTCTAAGAATGACACTTGGTATATGAGAAAACAAAAGCCTTTAAGAATGATGCATGTCTCCTTTGGGCCTATACGATGGTGCCATATGTCATTCCCATACTGCTTCTAATATATATTAAAAAAAATCACCTCTGAGAGAGATGTGTGTCTCTACTTGATCCATGTGATTAGCACCAAGTTGCTAACATTTGTCTAAAATCCATATGAGACTGAAACTTGGTAAAGGAAAGTTGTAAAAGCCTTCTAAAGGTAATACCTATAAAATAAAATCTATGATTGCCCATGAGAGAGCCACCTAGTGAAGAAAAGATACAAAATCCCACAAGAGAGACATGTAGTACTCCTATGACCAATAAAAACTATAAAGCATCACTCAAGAGATCACCATGAATTTAAAGATGCCATGTGGTAGGATAAAAATGAGTCATAATAATAAACTACATGTCAAGAGCCTTTAAGGTAATCAAAAGGTGCCATGTGTTCAAACTTTGAGTTGACTAAATAGCTTGGTCATATTTAAACCGTACGAGTACCTAGATGGATTTGAAGTGGTGGATATATGTCAAAACGTGGAAATATTTAGCTTTAAAGATAAATTTGATGGAAAATAAAAGGTAAATTAAAGCTAAATTTTAATTTTAAGTGATAAAAACAATAGTTAGAAGATTATTTCAAATATATGCAAAGTTGAAAAACTTATCAATAATACAACATGAACCAAGAATCACCATAAAATTTAAATTAATCAGGGTGATATTTCAAAAGGCCACACAATAAATAATATTTACATTCACATTTCAAAGTCTATACGTGTTTACTCTCTTTATTATCTTTACTCTCATAATATGATAAAAGTTTAAGCTATTTACAAACTGGACTCCAGACTACCAGTGTTGAAGCTCAAAAGTTGTGGGAAGATACTATAAAAGCATTAATTACTACTAATATTATTGTAGATATGGAAAAAGTAGGACGTTATACCTTAGTTAAGAGGATTTATTTTGGAAATAATGAGATCTTTTTCCAATATGGTAATTCAACTATTTTTAAGGACATTGAATTCATCCCTAAGGCCATATCATTAGAAGACATGCATTACAATAGTATTTAGTTCAATGTAGAAACATCTAGGGTAGTTTATGAGGCCAAAAAATGCCTCATTTAATTCAACTAGATTTGGATATCTTGGTCATCAATGCAGTCACTCTCCATAAGGCCACAACAAAACTAGACATCATATCATGCACTAACCTAGTCTATGGCATCTTTGGGAAGTTGAGATGTGAAGATGGGTTACTAAAGTTAATTTATAAATGGATACCCCACAATTTCATCATATGGTTAAGTTTTTAGAAATATTATGATCTCCCCTCCCCATAAATTTAGTACACCTAGGCTATAATCGATAATTGGTATGAGGTACACTCCCCAGAGAAGGTCTTAGCTTCATGGGTAACTAACCCAACTAGAGTTGTCTTCATGGATGAATAAGGGAAATTTCATATTTAAAAATTGTAATTATGATTTATGATTGGATTGGAACTATTAAATAGAATATTTTTCAACCCACATATTGGTTATGTGAATATAAGGAACCTTCTACTGCTATAGATCATCCTGGAGGATCAATAGATTCCCCCACTTGGGGAAATCATTAAAAAAAACCTAGTATACAATATGAATGACAATTTAAATAATGGTGCCCCATTATTAATGATGAGTTAATTATTATATTAAATATATGAAACTACCTATTTAGGTCAAAATTCATGGTCTCCTAAGTGACAAGAGGTGGTCCCTAAACTCTTCTCTGTAATACACATTCATAGATTTAGGTGTAATATAAGAGTGATTTTATAATAATTATACCTAATTGTTTACAAATAAATAATTTAGTGTGAAATTTTGAGGGTTTCCTCAAAGGTTAGACCAATATTAAGGGACATAAGTAGCTATTTCTTGTACTTAGATTACATAGTAATTAGAATAAAGGGAGTGATAGTGGCTCCCCTTAGGTTTCCAAGATATGTGCCAATGAAAGCTAGAAGAAGATGATATGTCATATCAAATTATTCATGGATTTGATGGAATATTCAAGAATAAGAAGAAGGCAAACACCTAAAAGGTTCCTTACAAGCTAGGGAGGACCAAAATTATAAAATGGTATGGTGTTATTGTGGCTACTAGGCATAGGGATTCCTACCTACTATCTAAGGATGAATTCAAGAATGAAACCCCAAAAATTTCATGTTAGAGAATTATAAATGATGTCATGGATGTGTCCATGGGAATGGATGAATTTCCTTGATAGTCTAAGTGACAATGATAAACTGTGTAATGTGTTTGTCTTAGTATGCTTGAAGGTGACTTGGTTGATCATTAGTTTTGACTTGGATAGAGATGTTTAGGGATGATTATGGAATATTTATAATGTGTATGAGGTTCCTAATATGTTTTATAAGCTTTTAGTACTTGTGTGCATGAGTGTATTTCATTTGGTTGATCATTGTCTTCATCTAGTCATTTTGGGTCTAGTGACAAAAAATATGAGTAGGCAATTTGATGATGTCACCATTACCATGTATGGATGAGTCAAGGGGAGTTGATCATATGGTTGTAATAAAATTATTACCTAATTTATTTTCACTAAATTATATATATTGCACTGAAGCATGCCAAAATATATGTAAGTGCAAGGTTGGGCTCCCAGGTAGTTTGATAGTGTTTTCCCATACTTAGCCAAATTTGCATGAGGCAAGAAAGATCTAAGTCAGAAGTTTGGTGATGGAATATCTAACATGTGTGGATGTTTCAATAAAATTTTATCATATATGTTTGTTCAATTTTGTGCCTAGTTGATTTATGATAAATTTTAGATCATGCACTGAATCACATCAAAAGATATGCATGTTCAAAGTTGGCCTTCCAAACAAGTTTTTGACATAGTTGGCATGTGGAAAAAAGATTAGTTTGATACATTTTTGGATTATCCTATGTGAGGAGATCATATGGTCCAATTTTGAGAATATGTGAGTGAGTAAAGTAAAAGATATGACTATGAAAAGTTGGACTTCCAAGTAGATAAGTACATTTCCCATACTTGGTCATTTTTTCATAAGTTAAAGTTCAATAAAAATCAATAGAAAACATTGATCTAAGATGTAAGGAAGCAGCGAGATGGTACCAAGTGTTCAATGTTTAAAGCTGAGAAAAGATAAAGATCAAGCTTCTTCTAAGGATCAACAGTGAATGGGTGATCATACAGATAGAGATAAATGGTGTGATTTAAATTCAAGATGCCAAAGTGATAGTTGTCTATCATTGTTAAATCTAGGACAATATCAAAGATATTGATGAAGTGCATAAGGTCAAAGTTGGCAAATTACATGAGATGATGTCAACTGGTAGATGTTTAAAATTTGGCATTGGCACTATATGTGTTAAAGCTTGAACTTCATACAATAAGATTAATGGTACATGTTTAATATAAGAAATGAGGAATTGAGATAATAACATGGTTTTCAAGGTTTAACTTTGACCGTTTACATTTGAATATTTGAATTTAACAAAGGAAAAACTAGTGATCTATATTTTGGCTATATCTTTTGATATATGCAAAATTTGGTCATGGTGTAAAAATAAAAATTATAGAGGATTCCAAGGTAAATTTTTAAATATGAATTTTAAGGTCTAATTATTATTATAGATAAATATACTGAGATCCAAAGTTGACTATGTGTTTGATATGTTTTACAAGTAACCCAAGAAGTGTATTTGAGTTCATTTTGATGATGTTTTGATATATCATGATGAATTATCTATTGGATCATGTTTTATACTACATGAGGATTATATAAGTGAATTATGAAGTTTTGACCATTTAAAGGTAGTAATAATAAAGATTAATAAGTTGACTATGTATTCATTCTTGATATTCCTTTGCACCAAGTTAGTGTTTGAGCATATGCAAAGGTGAGTAGCATTGATTGTGATCATTTGAGGATGTTTAAGGGGAAATATGTAGTATACCTATGAAATTAAAAGTGGTCCTATGTTCTATTTTTGTTTGATGATGTTCTAAATGGGTGAAAAGGTTTCCATGAGACCTATAAGTTATACAAGGGCCTTATTAAAAGGTGTAGCTGCTTAAGGGTGACCCATAGATGATATCGCTGACCTATAAAGAGTGTATTGAGTTGTGTCTTAATATTATCAATGAATTAAGGGTTAATTCATACCTAATGGCATGCCAAGGTGTTGATAACCATGATAACTCTATAAATGGTGAAACTAAATGTGTTAGTTTCTAGATCTTGAGAGAGACTTGTGATAGATTAGAGAGAGGATTATGTGTGTTAATTATGGATTGAATAAGGGGTAGAATACCTAATATATGAGTTAAATATAAAAATATATTGAGGACTATTTTTATGACCTATAGGTCATAATTGTATTGGAAAAATAATGCTCTTGCAGATTGAGTTTGAGTGAAGGTGAAGAGTGATAATCAGAGGTCCATCATCAGGTGTTGAAGACATCAATTCATAGGTGGATGTGTTCATAAGATTTTTTATGGTAGATCTAAATATAAGGGTGTTTCAACCTCATTTTAAGGTAAAACTTGCTAAAGGTCTAATTTTTTTGATAGCTTAGATAGATAGGTGTGGTAGTACCTTATGGGATTGTAGTCTCACTAAATAAGGGATTGTAGTTCTTTGATTAGTTACAACTAGTCTAAATTGGCTATTATTTTATAGTATAATATTATGATTGTAGGTTCTAGTAGGTTTTCTCCCCCAAGAGGATTTCTCACATATGTCATGTGTTATGTTATTGATCTTGCATTATCTCTCTTGATCATTGCTATGAATGATGTGTATGCTTCATGAATGCTTGTGGTAACTGATTAAATGTATTTAAGGATTGAAATTGAAGTTAGATTATTAAGGATCATTGATTCACCCCCAGCCCCCAATTTAAATGATTTTACCTCTAATAATTAGTATTAGATCAAGTTATTTATCCAAAATTTAACCACTTGAAGGTGATAAAAGGTACAATGGTTGATAAAGAGGTTATGGCTAGTCTTCAAGACAATCTAGTATGTGATTTATCAAAAGTTAATAGTGTAAAGACATAAGTTTAAAATTTAGAGGTAAAAATAAAGAATTTGTAGGTCATGTTGAATAAAGATATTAATCAAAGAATGTAACAATTAGAAAGTAAAGTCATGACTTACTAAGACATACTCTTATCCAAGGAAAAAAGGGATTTTATCTCCACCAAAATGGTCAATAATAAAATTCATGGATCAGTAATAATCAAGAAAAAAAGAGGTCAAATATTAATAATGTCTTTAATAGGTATTTCTTCTCCTAAAAATAGTTTGGTCATAGATATAGAGACTATGCTCTCTCACTAGAGATCAAAAAGGATCTCATATGCTAAAATTAGTATTAGAGTAGGTCCTTTAGTAAAGGCTTGAAAACTTGAAGTTGATCCAAGGTATAATATGGGTAGTCATCAAGGAGGTTTATCTACTAAGCAATCACCAATGTTCAATGGATCCAATTATGCTTTTTGGAGTGTAAGAATGAGGACACAAATTATGTCCCTAGGGTTTGATATATGTAAATATATTTTGGATGGTTATGTTGCTCCTACTACCCCTCCATTTAATGTTGTAGACAAGAAGGTGTTTGAGAATAATTCAAATGAAATGAATGCCATCATTTGTGGGCTTATAGAGACTGAGTTCACTAAAGTAATCCATTGTAAATATACTAAAGAGATATGGGACAAAATGCAAATCATTTATGAATGAGATTCAAAGGTCAAGCTTACTAAGTTTTAGACTCACATAAGGTAATTTGAAATTCTCAAGATGAAGAAAGAAGATTCTATGGCATCCTTTTTGTAGAGATTTAATGAGACTGAACATCATCAGAGGTATTGGAGAGAATATTTAAGAGGCTAATTTAGTCCAAAAGGTATTAAGGTCTCTATCCCTCAAGTTTGATCCAAAAGTATTTGATATATAATAAAGTCATGATCTTACTCATTTGAATATGGATTAATTGCATGTAACCCTTAATGCCTATGAGCTGAGAGTAAATGATGATATACCACCAAAGAAGGAAGCAAAATTCAAGATAGAGATGAAGCCTATGAAGAAGTTCCAAGGTAAGAAACCCAAAGAAGATGCCATATCTAACATTGATGAGGATGAACTAATTACTTTGATTACTAGGAAATTAAACACACTCTCAAGGAAGTATAAGGGTAAATTAACCTTCAAATATTTCAATTATGGAGAGATAGGACATTTTTCTCATAAGTGACATCATAAGCATGAGAATAATGTTGATGAAGAGCATGGTAATGGTCAAGATGAAGATAAAAAGACTTTCAATAAGAAAGGATTCAGAAAGTATAACAATAAGAAGAAGTCCTTCAATAACAATAAGAGTCTCTATACCAAATAATATTGCATCTCATTAGATGAGAGTGAAGACAGTGACTTAGAATATGATCATGAAGATGATTTTCCTACTAAAGATGAATCTTTGTTCATGGTTGAGGAAGGAGTTGCTCAAATAAGGAGTCTACTTGGAGTGATTCATATGATGATGAAGATGAGATGGACTATGAGACTACATTGAAAAATGATCTTAAAGAATAGAAGATTGAGAATACAGATCATTAAAAAGATAAAATCTAAAATCAAGGAATATGAGGAGTAATTCAATGTATTTGAGGCAATATTGGTTAAATACTCTAGAGATCATGAAGGTGCTATCATTTTTATTAATTATAAGTTAAAATATATGTCTACAACTCTAAGATCCAAAGAAGAAGAATGCTCAAGGTATGTTTTTGAAAATGAGTCTTTAAAATCTATGTTAGAAAAGACATATAGTAAGGTGAATAAATTTGTGAGATTTGAAAAGAGCTCATGTGACCTAGACAATATTCTGAGTAATCAAAATCATGCTAGTGATAGAATTGGTCTTAGATATGAATAAGAATAAAAGAGTGTAGCTTAAGACAAGATGAAGACTAATGTGAACCAGTAAAATTATACTTTTAAGATAAATCATAAAATAAGGAATGAAGGAAATAGTAGAATAAATACAAATCAGATCAGACAACTAAATGCCATGAGGTATGGAAGTTATAATGGTTACTGTTTCACATGTAATTAATTTGGGCATAAAGCTAGAGAATGCAAGAAACCTGTTAGAAATGAGTTTGCATGAAACTATGATGGGGGTAATCAATCAAAAGGTGTGAATAGATTTAAGTGATTTAATTATCATAATGTAGGACATATTTCAAATTTATATCCAAATAAGGTAAGATAAGATATGTTTCTTGAAAAAGGTATAGTGTGCTTCAAGTTTAATAGAGAGGTCACATTGCTAGATTCTATAAATAAATACCATCACATCAAAATGAGTTCAATCAAGATCCTAGAGTACAAGGAATAAGTCAAGTTAACACATAGAAGCCAAAGGTGACAAGTGTGAGTCATGATGAGTCTGTAGGTCCAAGTAATCTATTTGCTATGGTAGAAAAAGCTACAAAAGTTGAAGAGTGCCAAGAGGTCTCATTATTTGCTCATATTGATAATGAAGAGATCAAGCTCAAGGAGAATACCAAGATACTAGTTGAGGTTAGTTTTGAGGTGTGTATGGATATGAGTGAACATGATGATGTTGTTGAGCACATATCATGTAAAGAACATCATTTATCTATGCCTAGTGATGAGCTTCCAAACTACAAGGTGGATTCATCAGATGAAAAGGTATGCCATGAATCTTTATTATCTCCATGTATTATCAATTCAATATTATAAGATAAGGATAATGTTGTGGTGGTTGAGCATGTTTCTTCTCTTAATCCTTAAAGGAATAAGAAGAAGAAATACAAGTATCAGATGACCAAGGAGAAGGAATATGAGCAGTTGTGGGAAAATCCTGGTTTCACATTAATCTAAGACATTATGAAGTAGGGTGTTTCTAAATATACTTATTAGGAGACATATTTTATTGTGGAGAAGAAATTTTGTGTGCTCAATATGATAAATACAATTAGATAAGGTCTTTGGTTAAGGGGTAACAACAAGATCATGAGCTTGTTCTAGAGATTTGTGAAAAACTATAATACAAGATCATAATGGGTATTTATAGATGGCATAATGAGTTTACTATAATTTAAAGAAGATTTTGGTGATCATAAAAGTCTATTAAATTATTTTTTATGTGATCCAAGTGTTTTTTTGGTCTAAAGGTATGTTTGTACCAATTGAAGATATTTTTATGTGCTCTCAATTTTCTCAAATTTTGGGTTAAGGACAAGCATGCTTAAAATGGGATATAAGAAGTCAAGACTCCAAAATTTGTGAAGAATTAAATATTGGTTAAAAGGTGTCTGATGGGTGTTTCCAAGTGTTCAAGAAGTTTAAGAGTTTGGATTGACCAGAAGAAGGTTTGTTGACCTTGTTTGTTTTAAGTTTCTAGGGTTTTAAGATATGATAAAAAAGTAGTTTGCATTTTTAATTGAGGTATGGGGATTATTAATAGGTTGAATGGGCTAAATGGGTTGTCAAATAAAGCTTCACATAGATTTTAAAGTTTTTGGTTCTCAATTTATTCAAGTTTTTGTCAATATGGAGGGTTAATTGGCTAGTAGGTTTGTGAAGGAAGTATGTTACATAGGATGATATTGGTGATTAAAATTGGTGTGATTGAGGGGGAATATGATAATTCTCTATATATGAAGTTTTAGCTCCCAAATATGTGTCTAATGAAAATTATGGGCTCTACAAGTCCCTGTTAGGGTTACAAGGAGGCTAGATATGCCTAGTGTGAAGAAGAGTTCCTTTTTGATAAAATTATCCAAAAATAAAAAGGCATGATTATTTAAAGGTAAATTATCAAGTTATTTTAGTGCATGTTTTCTATTTGTGAGTGGTATGAATTTATGTTGGTGGTCCTTGTGGTAGCTTGAGAGAGAAGGTTGGTAAGCATGTGTGGTGGTTCTTCATGATGTGTGGAGATATGAAGATGCTCAAAATGTGAAATGGATTAGTAATCTTAAGGGGAGTCCCTCTTAGATATTTCTTAGTGAGTTTCATCAGATTTTAGTGTTTTTTATGGTCTTTCTTCATTGGTTGTAGTGTTTGGTTAAAGAGTGTGTTGGCATAGAAAAAGAGGATATTGTCAAGGAAAGAAGAGGTAGGATCAAGGTAAGGGGGAATTTGTATCATATTTATAAGGTGGTACTCTACTAATGAGGTCCTTAAAATCATATTATTCCCACTTTGTCATTGCGTCAAAGGGGGGAGAAATTTCTTCTTGTGAGAGTTCTTAAAGAGAGAGAAGGAAGATGAGATGTATATTACTATATTGATGGGTGTTAACATCAATGAAGAAGGGGAATATTTTTGGATAATTTAAAATGATGTCATGATGATGTAATAGATCTATCTAGGGGAGTGGATGAATTTCATTGATATTTTAAGTGATAATGACAAAGTGTGCAATGTGCTTGTCCTAGTATGCTTGAAGGTGGCTTGTTGATATTTTGTTTTGACATGGATAAAGATGTTCAGGGATGAGTATGGAGAATTTATCATGTGAAATATGTCCTTAAGATGTTTTATAAGCTTTTATTACTTGTGTTAATGAGTGGATTTCATCTGGTTGATCATTGTCTTCATCTAGACATTTTGGGTCTAGTGGTAGAAAATTTGAGTAGGTAGTTTGATGATGTCACCATTACTACATATTGATGAGTCATGAGGAGATGGTCATATGGTTTTGATCACATTAGTATGTAGTTTATTTGTGATAAATTTTAGATCATGTACCAAATAATGACAAAATATATGCAAGTGTAAAGTTGGGCTTCTAGGTAGTTTGACAATGTTTTCCCATAGCCAAATTTGCATGAAGCAAGAAAAAGCCAAGTAAGCAGTTTGGTGATGGCATATCTAACACGTGGACATTTCAAGAAAATTTGATCATATGGGTTTGTTAAAATTTATGCCTAGTTGATTTATGATAAATTTTAGATCATGCATTGAAGTGCATCAAAAGATATGCATGTTCAAAGTTTGCCTTACAAACAAGTTTTTGACATAGTTGGCTCTGTGGTAGAAAAAATTGAGTGAGAATTTTAGTGTAATTATATTTAACATGTGTGAAGGTTTAAGGATAATTTTTAAACATGGTTGGATTCTCCCATGTGATGAGATCATATGGTCCAAATTTGAGAATATGCGAGTGAGTGAAGCAAAAGATATCACTATGTAAAGTTTTCCTTTCAGGTAGATAAGCAAGGTTCCCCTAGTAATTTTTGTACAAGTTAAAATTTGAGAAACATTGATGGAGTGTGTTGCTCCAAGATGTCAGGAAGTAGATAGATGGTGCCAAGTTTTCAATTTTTAATGCTAAGTAGAGATAAATATCAAGCTTCTTTTAAGGATCAATGATGAGCAAGTGATCATAAAAATAGAGATCAATGGTGCACTTTAAATTCAATAGGTCAAAGTGATAGTTGTCTAGCATTGTTAAAGCTAGGAAAATCTCAAAGAGATTGATGGAGCACATGAGGTTAAATTTATTAGATTATGTGAGATGAGGTCAACTGGTAGATGTTTAATGTTTGGCATTTGTTCACTATGTGTTAAAGATTGATTTTTATACATTAAGATTGATGGTGCATGTTTAATATGAGTAACAAGGACTTGAGATGATAGCATGGTGTTCTAGGTTTAACTGTGACTTTTTACATTTGAATTTAATAAAGGAAAAACCATTGATTTATATTTTGGATATATATTTTGATTTTTCCTTAAGCAAACTTGTTTTTCCTCACTTGGTGTAAAAAGCAAACTTGTAGAGGATTCCAAGACACATCTATAAATATGAATTTTAAGGTCTAATTGTTAGTATAACCAAATATATTGAGCTCTAAAGTTGACTATGTTTTTAAGTATGTTATGTAGTAACCCAAGAAGGGTATTTGAGCTCATTTTGATGTTGTTTCAATATCTCATGATGAAATAGCTATTAGAGCATATTTTAGACTCCATAAGGATAATTTATGTGCATTATGAAGTATTGACCAATCATATACAGTATGAAAAAATCTTAATAAGTTGATTGTGTATTTGTTCATGATGTTCCCATGTACCAGGTTAGTGTATGAGTTGTTTGAGCATATGCAGAGGTGAGAAGAGTTGACTATGTTCATTTTAGGATGTTCAAGGGGAAATATGAAGCGAAAAAATGCAATTGAAATTGGTCCTATGTTATATTTTTGTTCGATGATGTGTTAAATGGGTGAATAGGTCTCCATGAGACCTATTAGAGCTACGAGGGCCTTATTAAAAGGTGTAGTTATTGAAGGCGACCCATTGATGCTATGTCTAACCTATGAAGATTTTATTGAGATGTGTTTTCATATGGTATATGCCTTAAGGGTTAAGTCATACCTAATCACTGACCAAGGTGTTGATAATCATGATAGCTCTATAAATGGTGAAACTAAATGTGTTATTTTCTAGATTTTGAGAGAGACTTGTGAGAGATTGGAGAGAGGATTATGTGTGTGAATTTTGGAGCAAATAAGGGGTAGAGTTCCCAATGAAGAGTTAAAAATTAAAAAAAACTAAGGACTATTTTTATGACCTATAGGTCATAATTTTGTTGGTAGAATAATGCTCTTGCATATTGAGTTTGAGTGAAGGTGAAGAGTGACAATCAGAGGTCCATAATTAGATGTTGAAGACAACAATTCATAGGTGAATGTGTTTGTAGGTGTTGTTGTGGTAGATCAACATCTAAGGGGGTTACAGTCTCCTTGCAAGGTGAAAATTTCTAAAGGTCTAGTTGTTGTGGTAGCTTAGCTAGATAGGTGTGGTAGCACCTTGTTGGATTTTAGTATCACTAAATAAGGGATTGTAGTTCCTTGATCAGTTATGAATGGTTTAAATTGGTTCTTGTTTTATATGATAGTAGTCCAATTGTAGGTTCTACTGGGTTTTATCCCCCAAGAGGGTTTCCCACATATGTCATATGTCATGTGATTGATATTGCATTGTCTCTCTTACTAATTGCTATGAATGATGTGTATGAATTATGAATTATTATGGTAATTGATCAAGTGGTTGTAAGGATTGAAATTGAAGTTGGATTATTTGGGCTCACTAATTCAACCCCCCCCGACTTAGTAATTGTACCTCTAACATGCTATTATCAAACATTTTTTCAAATTCAATAAGGACATAGCAATGGAGTATAAACATCAAGAAGATGTCCTTGAGTGGATTTATAAGGATGATATGAATGATGAGGTGGTCCTTAATAATTAAACTAGGAAGAATATTGAGCTCAAAATGAGGTTTGATAGAGAGAATAAGAAGGAAGATATTATCAGGTCTCAACCACCATTAACCCATGGGAACATGTTTGATATCGATTATGAAGCAGGACAAGATGAGGAGGAAAAATACAACATTCCTCTTATTAGGAATATGCCATTCATACCTCCACTTATTATCTCTTTGAGTGGATAGAGCTTGCCTTCAACCTCTAAGAAAGGAGAATCCAATAGTCAATATGACCCCTCCCAAGGTCCTATATTCTTCTCTACATTTGTTATGGGAGATTCCCTAGATATCCTAAGTCAACCTAACCTTGATTTCATTAACCTTGAATAATTTTAGCAAGGCATTGAGCTCTCAATGGAAGAACTACATGCACTAGATGGGAGGAATATTGAAAAGGTTTAAAAAATAAAGGAGCCTAGGACTACCATGAGAGGAGCAATACCTCCTCCATCAGCTTCTCAAGCTACTATTTTTGCTACCACTAACACATCTCAGGCTCTCAATGTAATTAATCTCCCATTACCTTTTTTCCCACTTACTAGTACATCTACACTCCTTTGATTTCTACATTTTCTCCTCCTAATATTGTTTCCCCATTGACTCCCCCATTAATAAGCATAGAGAAAACCATCTTTACCCAATCCTTAGTTAATATTAGTATGATCCAAGCTAGTACTTACTTTAGATTCACCATTCCCCACTTCATTTTCCATGCCACTACCAATATTTCATCTTAATTAAGATCCTAAAGCACTAGTGCTATTTAGGCTATAGGTTCCACTCCTTCCCAAGCAACCAATACCAATGAATCACTTTAAATTGAATCCCTTGCATCTATTGGGCCATTAAGTCCCATCTCAAATTTGTTTCCCCTTCAAAATTTACTCAATATCACCACATCTACTAAGCTGAATGTGCCTTTAAATTTACTTTCAATCATTCTTGACATGGGACATACAAGATATTTATTTAGCATAATTGGATAAATAAAACCAATGCACTTGAATATTCTTGCTACAACACTAACCTCTACCTCTACCCAAGCACCTCTATTACAACCACCTCCAACAAAGCCAACACCTACTACTTCCTCAATTGGATCAGATATATCATATAGGTAGTAAGGAAAGAAAAGCCTCAAGTAATCCTATCTATACTTCAAATTTGGATGAGGTTTGATGCTAATACATGAATGATGAAAAGGGTGGTGAGAAGGTAGGTTGAGCAGCCATAGTTGAGCTCAACTATGGGCCATGAGTGTGAAGAGTCCCTCTTCAATTTGACAAGGAAGAGAAAGGCTGGACTCAGAGAGGTGAATGAATATGTAGAGGACCCTATATCCATAGTCCAAGCTTAGGTAGAGTCCATTATAGCTTTGATGAAGGGGATGCAACAAGAGTTAAAAAATTTAAAAGACCAAACACTACCTACTATGCCAAATGGCACTATAATTCAAGTATTAATTGTTGTTATCAATGTCTTCAACCTATACAAAGTCATGAAGAGGAAATAAGAATATGGGACCCTAAAATTCAATGTGGTCATCAAATTTGACTAAGAAACTTGCACTTTATGGTGCCAAGTTAGAAAAATTGGCTAGAGTGACAAGGATCAATAAGTTCCTAGACTTCAAGGTTTTACTACTTGAGGATATCATTCCATCATAGACCATATTGAGGAATAGGAGAATAATATTGAATAGGTGGCTAGATAAAGTAAAGGATGCTACTACATCATTAGATAAAACTAAATTCAAGATTACTTCTTATTGAAGGATGCCATGGTCACAAGGGTGACCATCTTGATGGCACATTCATGGATGATCAAGAATTTAGAGAACAGATCAAGGTATTTATTTCCAAGTTCCACCAGGATGTATCTAGTGTAAATACTACTACTAAGGTGATGAATATTATGGCCTTTTCCAATCAAAGGTTGGAGAGAGTAGAGGCTATTGAATAAGCATTAAGTCTAGTACTTGTAGAGTATGACATGCTTATTTAGGATATGCCTAACTTGGTTTGGACCATGATCCTAGAATTTGGCCAAATTAATAAATATTACTTATCATGAGCCAAGGTGTGGATGAAGGAAGAAGTATATAATAAACAAAGGTAGTAATAGTAGGAGTTCCAAAAACCCCTAATGGAATATTTGGCTTTGTTTTTATAAATTTGTATTAAGAATATTCCATTGTAATGTATAACATTTTAACCACTTGGATATATTTGGGTGCCTTTCATGGTCCCAATTTAACTCATTTAGGAAATTTTGAACCCTATATATAGGGTTTTTTCCCCTCATTAGAATCATAAATAATTGTTATAAGAATTAATGCAAAAGGAGCCAAGAATTCAAGAGTTTGTCTGAAGTGTTTTAGTGTGTGTTCTATGATTTGTATTTATAATTATTTTAGATGACTAATTATTTATTTATTAGTGAATAATTTGGAAATAAAATTCAATATATACATCTTTTAGTTTGAGTTTAATGCTAGGCCAGCCAATCTACTAGTATATTTACATTGCTTTTATCCTATTTACAACTAAATGTGCTTATGTAATTTATTGTGAGTGAGTAATTTTTATGCAGTGTATGATTTTAAATATATGCATTTCATTTCTTCTAAAGCTTTAACTACATTTATTTATCTTTAAGAATTATGCTAGATCTAGAATATAGTAGTTTTATATGCTATTATCATAGAGGTTGGAAGAACTGATCCCCTTGATCATCTTAAGTAAACCTTATTTTTTCCTTACCATACCTAACCTTTGATCTACCCATGAATCACTTTATCTTAGATCATTTTGTAAATATCCATTATTTTTTTTTGGTAATAATTGGCAAATCTTAGAACAATTTCACAAAGATTAACAAGAATAAAGTATCACTACATAATATCTATTATCCATACAGTGGGATCTACTTATAGACTTATAAGTGGTGACCATATCTCTAACATTTTAATATTTTTAGTGGTATTTATAACAAAAATCAACCCCTGAGTCTTCAAGGACATAAAATTGAGTTCATTACTTTCCTTCCATTCCGTAGTGACACAAGGAAAACATTAAGTGCATCAATAGGTGTTTTTCACCATTTTTGGTGAAATCACCATTTTCATTTTTTTATAAAAATGGTGACTTCAAGTAAAAGTGGGAAAAATCACTGATTTTTCAAATTTAATTATTTTTTAGTGATAGCATCATTAACAAAAATGATGACTTCATCTAAAGTCACTGATTTTCTTTGCAAAGCTACCATTTTCCTTTTCACAAAAATAATGATTTTACAAGATTTTATCCTAAAACATTTAATAAATGCAATCAATGGAAATATTAAGATCACATGTCAATGACCCACCATGTGGAGGTCACCCATTATCCATCACTCAATCATTGATATGCCATCATCTTACTCCTCCTCTAGGTGCCATATCTCATCAATAGCTCTCACACAAAACTAGAGCTCAAATTTTCAAAGGGAAAGAATGAAAATGAATCATTTTCTCCCCATGGGGTGAAAATATGGCCCAAAAATTTGAATTTTACCCCATGGTGCCTAAAATTCCTTATGCTTGCTCTAGGAGGTCTATTTTTGGTCTTTGTGGTGTATTTTGTGTGTGGTTTGAGCCTATGTTCCTTATTTCTTGGCCATTTTATAACTAGACCATCTTATTAGGCCTCGTATAAGACCCATTTAATAATATTATTTTTATACCTATATGATGTGTTAGTTCAAACGTGCATCTTCATACTAACACTTAAGATAGAATCATGTTGTTATTTTAAGTTAGCTCATCATAAATTTGATTTACGTGTTTCTCACATAAGCTTCCTTTTCCAATTTACCCAGATGTGATAAATTATTTTTCCAATTGATTAGTGAAATATTTTATCTTCTTGGGCAAAACTCATTTTCAATCACGTGATCCAAATGTGCAAATGATTATAACCACCTTTGTGCAATCATTATTTTTTTGACCTATTTGCCCTGTTGGGGAAAATACCTATGTTTATTATTATATCCACCTATGGGAAAATCATTATTTTTCTTTCTACCTACCCTATAGGGTCACATACCTATGCCACTAATTATAACCACCTTTGGGAGAGTCAATGTCTCAACCTTAACCATTGATTAAAACCACCTTTGGGTAAATCACTATCTCAACCTCAATTACTAATTATAACTACCTTTGGGGAAATCAGTGTCTTAACCTCTATTAATGATTATAACCACCTTTGGGAAAATTAGTGTCTCAAATTTCATTACTTTTATAACCACCATTGGGAAAATCAACATCTCAACCTCCGTTACTAATTATAACCACATTTGGGAAAATTAGTGTCTCAACCTTCATTACTGATTATATCCACCTTTGGAAAAATAGTGTCTCAACATCCATTATTTATTATAACCACCTTTGGGTAAATAATTATTTTCATCCTTTATTTCCACTAGATAATGTTATTTTATTCATTTTGAGGGAAGGCTTGTGGATTCTATTTTCCACCCAATCCCTCAAGGGGGCATCCAGGGCTAATCGACCACCCTTTGGGGCATGAACATTTTGTATTAATGGATTTATCATTATTTTAAAATATGTTACTATCCTTATGTCTCTTAATTCCTTCTCAATTAGGGGCAAGTTTTAGACACTCATTTTTGGTAACTTTCATGTCTAAACTGGGTACCAAATTGATTTCTAGTAAATAAAAAAAGTTAAAGCCTATAAATCACCAAAATACCAAAATTCATCCGTGAAAGGGATATAATTACCCAAAAATGTGTCAAATCTTTCTTATTTAAGGTATTACCCTATATGCACTGATAACCTCACTTGGATTCAACCCTATTCAAATTATAACCTAGCAAATTGACATTCTTGGCTTGTTGATCTATTAATGTAAAACATTAAAACAATTCATAAATGTCAAAAACCCTAAGAAGGATTAATTAAAAATAAAAATGCAATTACCTTATTATGTAAAAATTCCAAGTTGAATTAGGGAATTATATTTTATAAAAAAAATATTTTTTAATAAAGATGAGGTCAAATTCAAGGGAATTATTAATATATTTTATTAATTCCTAAAATTCAAAGAAAATGTGAGTCATAACCTCATATCTTTTATGAGTTATACTAACATTAAATATATTATATGAGTTTTCAATCCTTCATACTTGCTTTAACCCAACCTAGGTTTAGAGTTAGTTTTAAGACCTATAAATACAAGTGCCCTCACTTTATTCCAAGAAGCTTTTGTGTGTAAGGTTATTCTATAATAATGCCTTTAAGAAGCCTCTCAAACAATGTTATAATTCCAAATTGATTCAAGAAGCTTCACACCAAGTCAAGTAAAGCCAATAAAATCCACATGTGATCTTAGAGAAGTGCTGTTAAGATGGAAAATGCATTGATCAAAGTATTTATTTCCCACAAGATGAGAAAGAACATCCTCTATTCCAACAAGTGAACACTATTTTTGACAAGGGAGGTAACATGATTTTATGTTTTTATCTTCTATTTTTAATTTTATTTATTGTTTTAATCTCATCCAAGTACTTAGGCAAGAGTGGTTTAGTTTCCATTTTATTGTTTGATTTGAATTTTCTTTGAATTCACTAACAAAGAACTATTGAATTTTCGGCTCTTTGGATTCCTAACATTTCAAGTAGAAATTAAAGATGTAAATGAGGGCTCCATATTGGACTTATATGAAGGTATTATTACTAGATTTTGTGTTCCAACTACTATCAAATTTGATAATGCTATGGATTATGTTGGAACCAAAATTAGAGAATGAGAAGTCAAGTATGGCATCTATTTGATAACCTCCTCCAACTATTACCCCCAAGGTAATGGCTTATCATAATATACAAACAAGAACCTAATTAGGATTATCAAGATAAATATGGTAGAGAACAAAATAACTTGGAACACCAGGTTAAAAACAACATTGTGGGATGATAGGATAACTCCTAAGAGGGTTATTGGTAACTCCCATTTCATGCTAGTATATGAAAGAGAAGCAATATTACCTTTTCACTTGAATCACTATCTATTAAAATCACTCAACAAATGGAATTGATGGAAAATGATGCCATGATAGTGAGACTAGAATATTTGATGGATTTGGAGGAGATTAGAAACCATGAAATGCATAGCATGGATTTTCATTAAGCTCAAATGAAGAGAAAATTTTATAGGTAAGCTATTGATAGATGTTTTAAAAAAGGAGATCTAGTGTTGAAATGGGATGAGGATATATCAAAGGCTAGGAAACACACAAAGTTTGATGCCATATAGAGTGTCCCCTACATCATAACCAAATATAAGTAAACCAATGCTTTTCATATCTCAAAGATGAATAGAGAGGAGTTGCCCATCTTAGTCATTGGATCCATTTCAAGCATTACTCTTGAAGTCATTTTTAGACCTTTATACATATTATGCTAGTTTTAATATTCCTCTAAGTGTTGTTTCACATGATTTATTGAGTACTTTAGTGGTTTTCCCATTACTCTAAGTGTTCTTTCATAGTTTTTTGTTACTTTTTGCTTCTTTGTTGTGTGTTTTTGAGGCATTTTTCATTTTATTCAAGGGCTAGTCTAGCATGTTTTAGCCATGGTTACACTTGAAAAATGAGTTATAGTGAATACTATGTGATTCTTATGCCAAATTGATGTTTAAGGCTACTAGATCCCTACTTAATAAGAAAGTAGCCCACAAAAGTTGCCAAAATGTTGATTATTCAAGTCATATTGATCTCTTAACACATGATATATATGGGATAAAGTATTTATTTTACTAGATCTAGTTGGGTATGGTCTTAATAACACCTTCATGATGACTATGCTATCCACAAAGATAAGTATATTGAAGTCATTGAGGTTCGTTGAACATTTTGATTCACTAGATGAGATATGACAATGATTTTATGAGGTCTTGATTTGGAATTAGTCTTATAACAAGCCTATTGGAGTGGGTTTTAATGTAAATGTGTATCAAGAGTCTTGTATAAGGTCTTGTTAATCTTGACAAATCCCACTTTCATGTCTAAAGGCAGTCAAACTACCTCTCAATATAAGATCTCATTAAAATGCCTAATACGTATTCTTAATTCCTAGGGTTACTTTGGCCGAATGAAGACCTAGTTGATGATTATATACATTAAAACAATTTTCAAAGGTAAAATAAATTAAAAGAGTCCTAAAATCATTCATTAGTGTTATGTTAGCCTTGTAGAGGCTTCTTCCATTACTTCTCATTGTGAAATAAATCCAAAAAGGGTCTTAAAAGGAACTCATGAGTTTATGAAGGGGTCAAAGTGTCTTTAGTCACTCTTTAAAGTAGTTTTAAAGGAGGGGGAACATTCTATAAGGTCTTATAAAGTCACTTTGATATTTAAAGACTCCTCATAATCTCTTCAATCGATACACATTGACTAGAAGTGCATTTGACTTAGTTATTTCCTTTTACTCCTATTTCTTGATGGACTTATCTATCTCCTAATGTGGGAAAAATGTATTTAGACCTTGATAAAATTGATATATATCTTAAATGTTATGTTTAGGGCAGTCTTCATTATCCCAAGAACATTTTTGTAGGCTAGTTGGAGAAACTCTCAAGATCAAATCACTAACAATAAGGTTTCACCATGGTTTCAAGCTCCTTCAAGGCCTAGAGTTTCAAAGCATGAGGTTGTAGTCCTAATGCCATAGGTTTAAATAATTTTATAGGGGAATAAGGATGTCATGATGACAAGAGAGCTTTCATGAATATAAAAACCATGAATAATTACAGTCCTTCCAAAAAAATCCTTCAATGGATTGAAACAAGGTCTATATACTTTGAAAACAGGAAGAATGATGTGATTATAGGTTTTATAGAAGTCTTTAGGTCCTTTTTAATGGAAAAAGATAGAAATAGATTTTTTTTGTTGTTGAAGATCTAATGATTTTTTTGAGGTTTTTACTAAGGAGATGTTTTACAAGTAAAAAATACAAGTTGTAGGTTTTTGTGATATCTTTATTATTTTAAAAGTTGTAAGATCTAAATATATTCATATCAAACCTAAAAATTGGTTCTATAAAATTTTCATGGTTGTATTGGCATGGCATGTATCATGCATATTATAGAAAATAATTCATACAAATCATAAATAGAGAATACATGGAGTTCAAGTTCATTATCAAAATTTATAGGCTTCTTCACCATGTCCTAGTCTTAATATAAAAGTGGATAGTAATTGAAGAGTTTGGTAAAGGATTTTAATGGTCTTAAGGAACTTATGGTGGTATTTATATGCATAAAGGACCAAAAAATCATGTGGACTCAATATATAGGCTTACAAACCTAAGTGTATGAGAGTTGCAAGGTTTTTAAGCAAACAACCTTGTCATTTTCCTATTCCCTTCATGAAAGGTGCATGTAAAGTTTTTATGAAGAGTTTGCATAAATTGAATCATCTCTTGGAATCACGTGTATTTTTTTGATAAACCCTGCAAATAACTAAAACCCATCTTAAAACCTAAGCTTATTGCCTAAACATATTGGTGATTTTTTAGGATTATAAGGGACATGAATAATCCCTCAAACCATTACCTTGCATAAAATAATTCCATAACATGGAATTTTTAATTAGAGTTGGTAAAATTTTAGAGTTTCAAACTTATAAAGAAGGTTTTGAATGAAAAAATATATGTCCATAGATTTTGTATGTAGGATTGTAGTTTACAAAGGGATTTCTTGAGGATTTAAGAGAGAATAATGTCTTTTAAACCCTAATATTTCCATCTAAAGATGTACAATAATATTTCAAAAGTCATCTCAAGTAGTCAATCGAATGAGTGTGAAGTTATTGGTAAGTTTCTTAAGCAATTTTCAAGGCATAATGAAAATTCAAAGGCTTCTCAATAAAATTTATATAGGTATACAAACCCTTTTGTATTATTCAAGTGAGTCTTTATTAGCCTTCATGATGACTAGGGTGAACACCAAGTTCCAAACCTTCAACACAAGCTTGTAGGGCAATGGGATAAAAAATTATAGCTTTGAGAGGTCTGTAAGTTGAGGAGTTATGGAATTTAGGGGAGGTTTCTTGATTTCCAAGGTGGAAATATTATCTTAGAGACCCCAAAAAGGCCACTAAGTCAGGGTTTAAGAGTTTCAAACAAGTTTTGAAAAATTTTAATGGATTATATGGTTAGGAGGTTTCATTGAAAGTTGTAGTCTTGCAATCACCTTAGATGTGTTCTAGTAAAGTTCAAGAGCTCCATCATGGTAGAACATGATCTAAAAAAGTTTTTTGAGACCCAAAACCATACAACCATGAGTAATACAAGATAAGATACATGGTTTAATATTGATCATGCTAGTTTCATTAGCTTAAAATCATGGTTAAGGATACAACATGCCTACATGTTTTCTATGATGAACCTGAAACTAGATCAAGATATTAAGGTCTCAAGACCTTATAAAGTTATAAGCCTACATCATGTTTGATAGTCTCAAGGCCCCCTTGGGAAGTTTTATAATATGTTTTCATGGAGGTTTTAAGTATGTTTCATTGATGGAACTTAACTACAGTACTATGAGGGAAGAGTCTACCTTAATATAACAAGATTATAGACACCCTTAAGAAGTTGTAGGTAGGTTGTAAAGGATTACCAATGGATTACATGGATAATAATATTCATGGAGACTTGGAAGATTCTAACACTCTCTTTAAAAGTATACAAACATTAAGAAGGATCTCCAATAGGTTTTAAGACTCTTATAAACTAGTTCTAGGTTGATGATCCCCATAAGTGTCATGTTTTAAACACCTATTACTTACCCATAACCTTTCCTAATATGTGATTTTTGAGATTATCTCTTGTATATTCATATTCAAACAAGTATAATACATGATAGATGTATATTAATATATTTCATAGAGTAATGAGATTATGTTTTTTGATTTAAGTAATTATGATTATATTTTGTTATATGATTATTTATTATAATATTTGTTTAAGAAAGTTCAAAATCAAAGTAACAATATTCTTTGTAGCAACATGCGTCAATACATCCTACAGCTAAAGGATCTTGTTCAAATGCATCCTGCACTCGAAGGATCCTACATCAACATATCCTAAAACTAATTAAAAGACAAAATAATAATATGAATATCATAAATAATAGTTTAATTTGCCATAGAATTAATGACTTGTATAAATTCCATTGTTTCTAAAAGATGAATAAATTTAAAACTCACTTAAGGTGTCACTACCTGTGAACTCTAGGAGATTGTAACAACAATATTTGACTATAAGACTAATTTTATTAGGGTATATTTAACCAATTTTGGTTTCAAATAAATTAATATAATTGATGAGTTTTATTGGGAAAAGTTTAAAGTTTAGAAACCACTTCCTATTCCTACAACCAAACGATCTCATTGAAGCAATGTTTTGTTTATATTCCTAGTTAGGCCATAAATGCAAACCACCATCTTTGGTATAAATATAATATAGTAGAGATGTAAGAACTAGTTTTAAAGTTTTTTTGAGATTAAGAGTGTGTAAAACATAAAAAATCAACCCAACAAGAGTTATTGTAATATATTGTAGAAATATTTAATTTCTACATGTTTAATGAAGATATAATTTTGAGTTAATTGAGTTTTTTGTTAAGTGAAAGATCGAATCTCAAGGCTGAGAGAGGAGGCCCCTATCAAGAGGATTTGTAGTAGAAATATAATTGGTTAATATAATTAAGTAATTTTTTGGCTTGTTTAATTATATTTTAAGATTTTATGTGTGTATAAATAAGTACATTTAATTTGTGTGATTTAGAATAGTCTTAGGGAAGCTTCCAATTTAATTGTTTTCTTTAGTTAATTTATTTCCTACAAGTGTGAATATTTTACAAGCATGTTTTTTTATGCAATTCATTTCCATAAGTTTGACAAGAGTAAAATTAGAAGAATCAATGTGTACATACAATGAAGTCATCATATCACGATTATGCCCCTGAGTTGATAGTTTCTTTAGGTTACTAGGAAATACCCCAACCCATGTGGCTCAGGCTGGACACTTCACATTAGTTAATTGGTAGGTAAAAATATTGCTTATCATTTTGGTACCATTTCCAGGGAAGGGTGTCACACACTAGAAATATTCAATCTTGGAAATTATCTTTTGTTATTTTGTTATTTTAGTTTATAACTTAAATATTTATTACATTCATAGATTATAAGATTACTACTTTCTATCTTAAACATTTCCTTATTTATAGGTAAAGTTTTTATTTAAAAAAAATTAGATTAGAGAGATTAAAAAATAACACAAACCATACTAACCTTATGCAGGTAGGGCATGGAAGAGAAAAAAAAGAAGGTGATTGATTTACATGCAAAGAGAATGGGATCATCTAGGAAAATTATTGCCTAGATAATTAACCCTTATTTTAGGATCATAAAAATAACTTGTAACAACTGAGGAATATGAGGAAATTTTTGAAGATCAAATTTCAATAGAAGAACTTGAAAAAGAAGAATTCTTGGCTAGGTTGGTAGCACAAGTTATAAATTTTGAATAAGAAGAGGTTCATACCCCTAAAAATGACCCATCTATATCATATTTAAGAATTCCCACCCTATAACCTCATACTCAATAATCTAGCATTTGGCTGCCTCCATCATCATCTAAATTCCTTTCCAAGGAGGCATTTAGAGCTCTTCTATATCTTTGAAGAGATCCTAATGCAAAAAGTTATATGATATTAAGTAGGCTCTTTATTAAACACAAAGTTAGATCCTCAAGATCTTCTAATCCTTCACCATTGTATAGAGGACATTACATCCCTTAATAAAAATCCAAAATATCCATTTATTACACTCTAGGTAACACAAGAATTGACAATGAGTTTGAAGACTCGATGGTAGAATCTTCTAGCCTATGAATAAAAATAATATTCATGTGGGACCTTCAAGAAAAAAACACTACCAATGAGTCTAAATTTTTAAAATTCCCCATCTATACCCCTATAAGAAATATACCTAAGAATAATATCCCTCATTCTTCCCTCCCTAATTTCATAGGAAAATAAATTTAAGATCTAGATACATTCCTCTTTGAGTTTGACATCTTATGCATCAGTTATGACTATAACCAAGATTCTTAGAAAATGAAGTTGTTTCTAGAAACACTCAAAGATGTAGCTCTTAGATGGTTCATGGGGCTGGGTAACAGATGTAATTTCTACTTGGAAGGAAATGAAGGGGATTTTTTTGTGCAAATATCAAGATTATTATCGAGGAAGAAACTATAGAAGGGATGACATCTTCAAGGTAACATAGGAGGAAGATCAATCTTTAGAGGATTACATGGAAAGATTCATGTTTAGCCTACACATTGTAATGGATAAAGAATCCATAAAATTAGTATTCTTAAAAGGAGTGAGAGAAAAATATTTATAAGCATTGGAATTAATGATTGTGGGTGATGTTTCAACATTATCCTTTAATGATTTGACAATATTATGTATAAATTACTCAAGATTAGCCATGAATAAAACCTTTAGCAACATGATACTTCCTTCATCTACTATAAATAGACTCTAAAAAATGGAGGTAATAAATTTGTTAAAGGATATGAAGTAAGACATAATTATCCATATGGATACTCATCTAGATATGTTGCATACAAGGGAAAAGTAATAATAAAAGGAACAAGCCTTGATGGTTTATTGTCCAAAGTATCAGAAAAATAAAGTGGAATGTAAATGTCATGGTGTATGGGTAAAGGTAGATAATTTCATGGAAAATGATCCTAAAATAATTGAATTACATGCAATTGGTGGAGAAAGAGACCAAATATCCTATGTATCTCAAAGGAGACAATGGCCACCTAGGTCATTTAATATAGGTATGCCACCAAATTTAGGATTTTCAAAATCTCAATTTTTAGGTGATCCTAATTATGGACCATCCTCTTGGAATAATATGTAACCTCAGACCCAAAATTAGTCACAACCATCCAATTAGCATCCCACCTAAAACATAAACACTTGGCAACATTCCCCTAACTAGTCTTGGCCTCCTACAATCAATAATGGTTTTACCCTTCACAACCATGGAAACAATCATGGAGAAATAGACAACCTTAGGTTAATGACAATCTTGGATTCTCGTAGCAACAAAATGGATGAAACATCAATAATAAGCATTAATAACAAATACTCAAACATCTTCCAAGCCAATAGAATTACCTGCCCAACCTATACCAAACCCTACCAATAAATTGGTTCAACCAACACAAACCACTAAAATAATACAATATTTAACATATACCTTGGATATTAATGAAGTTCATCTTTTCTTAGGATGCATTCCTCCATGACCCATCTCACCCATGATCACTTAATAGGTTAAAGAAACATTGAATGATCATACTAATACTCATCCACTTCAAGCCACTACCACTCTTGAGCAAGGCCTATCATAAAAAAAAATGAACCTGATCATCTTGCTTTTCTTGAGAGATAAAACATTTCATGCCCTGAATCAGAACCAAAATTTGATTTTTAGGACAACTAAAAATGTCTATGTAAATATTCCATTCTTTAAAGATATTAAGTATGCACCTATATACACTAAGCTATTTGAGAGTTATGCTTGAAGAAACTAGGTAGGAAAATAAAGGACCCAAAAATAGTCCGATTTCTTGGTCAATTTATAGATATTATGCTAGGTAACATAGTTCCCCCAAAATATGTTGATCCATGAATTCCTATAAACAATGTTAGTATTAAAGGCCAAAACATCTCTAATACATTAATAGACTTGGGAACATATATTAAAATTATGAATATATAAACAATTCATAAGTTGGGACTTACACACATACACCTAATACCTATTATCTTTTGAATGGATAATAGATCCACTTTTAATCCAGAAGGAATCATGGAAGACATTGTCATTACTATGGATTCATGGAAGTATCTAGTTTAATTTATCATCCTATAACCTAATACTAAATTATGAGGTTACCCTCTTATATTAGGAAGACCATGGTTGGACACAATTGATGCATTCATTAGCTATAGGTCTGATAATATGCTAATCTCAAATTGTAATGATATAAATAAAATAGTCTTATACCCACCAATGAAACCATCTTTTGAGAAGGAAAAATCACCTTAGATAGAATTCATAGATGAAGGAATAGCCTCTATACACACCTTATACATAATTGACTAAAGTATATCATTGATAAATCAAGAAGAGGACACTATTCTTACCAACATCCTACAAAACACCTATCAAGAAGATCTTGTAGCACATGATATGTTAGAATGTAAACCCTAACCTCTTGAAAAATTATTTCATAAAATAGGACCATTTGATGTTTTAAAGGATATTAGAACATTACATCAACTCTTACCTCATCAATGTAGATATGTTTCATTGATAGGAAACATAGAGACCATGGTGACTCTATCCAAACAAGTGGAAATCCTAGCAGACAAACCTCTCAATATTAATAAATAATTGATAGTCCAACATGAAACCAAGCAACTTAAAATGACTAAGAAGAAAAAAATATAATTTTATTATGATTATCTTGATATGAGAGTAATCCTTTTGGACTTATGTACTCATCACATCTATATCAAAGAAGAATGTAAACTTGTTCGCCAACCTCAACATTGAATGAAAATTAAAGTCAAGGACATATTTAAAATTGAATTACATAAAACCTTAGATGAATTATTCCTATACCCTATATCTAATAGTTAATTTATGTCAACCCTAGTGATTTTTCCAAAAAAGGGAGAGAAGTGGTGGATTTGCCTAGATTATAGGGAATAAAAGATAGATACAAGAAAGGACCATTTTCCCCTTCCATTCATTGATCAAGTTATAGATACATTAATAGGGAAGAATTAATTTTCATTCCTTGATAGCTATAATGGCTATAATAAAATAAATATATCACCCAAGGACCAAGATAATACTACTTTCACTTCTCCCTAGGTAATTATGAAAATACAACATTGTCATTTGGCCTATGCAATGCTCCATCCATTTTCCAAAGGGATATTCTCAACATGTTCTCTAACCTCTCCCATGAGTGTGTATAAATATATATGAATAACTTTATAGTGTATGGGTAAACATAGGAATGAACTCTTAGCAGTCTTGATAAATTCCTTCAATGATGCCAAGGTCACCAACTATCCTTAAGCCATTAAAAATGATACATGTTAATGACCAAGGGAAGTATTATAAAACACCACATTTCACTTGAAGTCATAAAATTAGACCCTATTAATATTATCATAATTAAGGACATACCCACACCATATAATTTAAGATATGTCAAAAGTTTTCTAGGACATGCTGTCTATTATAAAAGATTCATTAAGAATTTTAGCCAAAAGGCAACACCATTATTTGTTTTACTTTCCAAAGATGGTAGTTTTGTTTGTACTAATTAGTGTTATAAAAAAATTTAGGAACTCAAATATTTTCTCATAACAACTCCCATACTTATAGGACCTGAGTAGATAAAACCTTTCCACTTCCATACAAATGCATCAAACACTACACTAAGAGTTATCCTTGGAGATAAAGAGGAATCTTTGAGCTCTGCCATCTACTTGATCACTAATAATCTCCAAGGGGATGAACTCAAATACATAATAATAGAGAAAGAATTTCTTGTTGTCATTTATGCCATCTAAAAATTTAGACACTACATTACTGGATATCAAGTCTTCATTCACATTAATCATGCAATAATCATGTATTTAATGAACAAGCATGTAGTAATAGACCAAATAATTAGATGGTTAATTTTACTGTAGGAATTTCATATCACCATTATGGATATAATAGGTAAAGACAATGTAGCTATATAATTTTTATCTTGGTTACAATCTAATGAGAAGATCCCTATTGTTGATGATACTTTTCTAGATGAACATATTTTTGTAATGACCACTAAAACACCTTGGTTTACATATATTGGCAATTATTTAGCTATAGGATCTATTCCACACCATTTTTCACCAATGTAAAGGTGGTACTTGATACTAAAAATAAATATTACCCATGGATCTCTTTTTTAATGGACCTAATTTAGTTATGAGGATATGTATCAGAGAGGATGAGGTCTTTGACATCCTAAAATACTATCATGATGAAACCTATAGGGTTCATTTTGTTTCCAAAATATTTTTTGTCAATATCCTCAATGTTAGATACTATTGGCCTATAATTCACAAGTATTCCATGATGTATACTTATACGTTTTATCCATGACAATGTATGGGGAAACCCACAAATTTAGATGAGATGCCATTATAACCTTAGCTAGTTTTGGAGCCTTTTGATAAGTGGGGACATGATTTTTTAGGCCCCATATATCCTAAATCCAATAACAAAGAGTACATCTTGGTCTATACTGATTATGTCACTAAGTGGGCTGAAGTGAAATCCTTAACCCATGCCATAGATAAAAGGTGGTAACATTTATGTATGAATAAATATTCACTCTCTATGGGGTGATAAGATAAATTACCATAGATCAAGGACCACAATTTACATTAGATCTCATAGCTACTTTGGTCAATGAGTATGAAATAAAATATAATAAGTATATTCCCTACCACTCTCAATCTAATGGATAGGTGGAAGTGATAAATAGGGAATTAGAAAATATTCTTACTAAGAAAGTCAATGTGCATAACAAATATTGGGAAACCCATCTTCATGAAGTTATATGGGCTTATATGATTACATGTAAGAACATAATTTGATTCACCCCTTATGAGTTGGTCTATAGTAAGAAGCCCCTTTTTCCAATTGAGTTTGAACATAAAACATTAAAAACAACACTTGAATTAGGAATAAAACTATCATAGGCTCAACAAGATAGAATTCTACAATTAAATGCTCTATATGAGCTTAAAAAGGAGGCCCTCCATCATACTAAAGTTCTGTAACAATAATGAATTATATGGCATGATAAAAGCATCAAGACTGGAGCATTTAATCCTAGGAATTGGGCTTTACTATTTGATTCCAAATACAAAGATCATAAGGGTAAGCTCCAAAGCAGATGGCTTAGGCCATATGAAGTAGAGAATTTATTTGATAATTGATTTGTTAAATTATATACTATTAACCCAGTTCACTTTTGCTTACTAGTTAATGACCATCAAATCAAATTATACGAGAAGCCTTTTTGTAAGGAAGCCTTCACTCACCAACTTCTTGATGAACATCATCTCTCTCTCAACATCAGGATGACATTATTCTTATAGAATAAGGGTATTTATTTAAACCCTTCTCTACTACCTACCAAGAATAAACCAATTTCCTTTAGCTAGTACCACCATGCCATATGGTGAGTACATGCTTAATAAAATTTTGATTGATCAACTATCCTTAGCTGATTGGAGATAACTAGAAAACATAAAAAAATATAATAAAAAAATTAGTAATGAGAACCTTTAGGTGTTACTGATGGCTATTAGTTATAGAAATAGTTTTTGGGTTGGCTAACATCTATAAACATCAACCTTTAAGGTAAAATCAACTTGCTGACTCTTAAAAAAATACTTCAAAGAAATAAAAATGTATTTTTACTCACAATCCTTACACAATTTTTATGGATTCTAAAAGATTAATTTCTATCTCTATAGGATCAATTTATGTTGCTATAGAATATAAATTAATATGTTCCAACATACTTTAACCTCTTAATAACTTCTGTAGGAGGTTTCAAAATCTATTTCTTGTATTTGCTAACACATTGGCAAGAAGAATTTGTCTACCCTTTAAGCAAGCATGTTCCAAACTTACTCTAATCAAAGATGATAAGTACATAAATGGTCCAACTGTTACTAGTTCCTTTAGGATTTCATGCCCATTTATCCTAGGAGTGAGTAGAAACATAATATAAATATTATGTCAATACATTTTACACTCAAGGATTTCTATCTTACTTCCTTCAAGTACACTACATTGGACCATAACAGTGCACCATTTACCTTCAACTGGTCACCATAATCCTCCATCATCATCAACCATTAACAATATTCTCCACTTCAACCATCCACATATCTTCAACTACCACATCTTCATTCCATGATGACATAATGACATCATCTATGATCACTCTTGTCACCATGTACAAAATATATAATCATGGTGATTAAAGGTATTCATGTTACTTTTCTAAAGTATTTATTATAATTATTCCTTATATATAGTAATTATGATATTATTATGATTTAAATGAGTATTCATTACTATGGGAACCCCCATGTAATCCATTTTACTTTTATTTTCCATTAAAAAAGATATCAAATCCTTCTTGCCACCAAAATCTCCCATCTCTCATCCGTCTCATCTAATTTATCTCACATGTCACAATATTACATCACTCAAGGATGAATGATACAATATTTAGGGTGTAATTTCCTTAATGATGAAGACAATATCACATAAACAACTTAAACTATAGGGTATCGATACTTAATACCTAAAAAGGCAAATGGTCCTAAAACCTTACACCATCCTTTTTGCCTAGCTAAGTCCAAAAAATGCATTGACATTTTTGCTCACCAAAATTACAATTTAGTATCTTGCTTCAAAAAACTAAGTAATCATGGGTGGCAACTATGTAAAACATGTAATTAAAGTTTTACACCTTTGTTAGACAAGCCAAATGTCACATTAATATTTTAAGACATAGGGTGGTTTACATATTTTTGAGAAATTAACCAATTGTTACAAAATTAGAGATGAGGAATTTTCCATTTCATTAGATAACAACTTTGATACTATAAGAGGTATATAAATTAAGATTATAGAGATGCTCATTAACAGGGTAACTGGGTTACCTCATGATAGAAATTTGTGGAAAGAAAAATTCAACACAATAGTATAAAGGTAAATCTTTTACTAGGGAAATAAGCATGTAACATCTTCCAAACAAGGCACAACTAGGCTATCATTACCCCCAGTACGAGAAAGAGTAACCATTTTTAGTGTAAGATATTTTACCTATGAAGGAAGATATTATATGTTGTATGGTACCCATTTCAAGTAATTGAATCATTTGAGGCATGGAATTAGGATAAATGTACCTATTTTTCTATTTAACATGGTAATAAGAATGGTTATTAAATATCAAAAAGGAAATCCAAAATTACTTACTCACCATTGTTTGATTCAACTAATAGTTCAAGGTTGCCTTAGTAGAAATAGAGCCAATCTAAGTTGTGAAGATTTTTTGCAATTACCTTCAATTGCATAAAATGAAAAAGGAGGTAATGAGGTAAAAAATAAGTGGAAGGAGAATAAGAGTTCGAGGAGGAGGTAAACTAAGAGATTGAAGAGGAGGCAAAAGAAACAATTGAAGAAGTAGAAGAAAAGATTGAAGAAGAAGTAGAAGAAGAATTTGAGGAAGAAGCAGATGATGAGGAATAATTTGATGAAGAATAAAAGGAAGATAAAACCCTAGAAATAAATATATAAATCCCCCTTTCATAATAATCTATAGACACACAAGAACTTGTAGCCACATAGGAACTTGCAACCACATAAGAACCTACAATAGAATACTCAAAAGGTAAGGATACAAAAAGGAGAAAAATAAATTTTATCCTTAAATCCCATTTATAAGATGAGATAAAAGAGGAATTTCCATAAAAACCTAGATCTTATAAAAATACCAAGCAAACATAAGTCTTCATAATAGGATATCATAGGTTGAAGGGAAAATGGCATAAAAATCTATTATATTATATATATATATATATATATATATATATATATATATATATATATATATATATATATATATATCCCCTAATATAATTTATATTAGTGAAGAATACTATGAAGAATTTGATGTCCCATTATGTATTATATAAGTACCTTCTAACTTAGAAGATATAGATACAAATGATGAAGGATACTTAGCTAAGTAGGAAATACATTCAACTAGTGAAGAAGAGTAATTAGAAAAATTTATAGATGAGGAAAATGATAAAGGGAATGAATATATACAAGAAAAAAATGAGGATATAGTACATATAACATCCATACAATAGGAATGTTTGATTCTAGATTTGGAATTACAATAAATCAAGCTATTGAGGGATAAATTGAAAAACTAGTGAATTCATGGGTTGAATGCATTAGTAACAATTGTATTATAGATGTAGGACCCAATTTATACAACTGAGGCCCAACCTATAGAGCATAAGTATTAAACACTAGTGTTACATGACAAACCTATATCTAAGGTATTTGTTTCCACTTTCATTCAAATATAAAAGCATATCACACCATTAACTCTTTCTACTAGTATGAACCAATATATAGAGGGATGGGTTGGATGTTTTAAATACTTGAAAAAGGAAAATGCTGCACTAAAAATAAAAACTTAGATTGATGAAGAACAAATTATGAAATTGAAAGATAAGATTGAAGAAATGAATAAATTGATAGAGAAAATCATCAGTTGTAGACCTCCTGTTAGGGTGTATTCTATATATCTAGAGGAACAATGGATAAATTTAAATTTACTTGACTCTATTGTGATTTCCCCTATCAAAAATTTGATTCCAAATAATTATTTGATATATATAATAATATCCAACTAAGACACAACACTTATTATGTGATTTTAACATTCAAAATTATGATGCACCCCATGATCAGGGTTGAAATCCTAACTTATATGTAGGGGATGTTTTACTAAAAACATTTTATTCTTATATGGTCAATGAATGTAAGAGAGGACATGAAATGGAGGACTATAGATATAAATAATAAGAGATTACATTGATAATTAAGGGAGATTACAAATTTTCTAAGGGCATCATTTAGGATTGGGTTCACCTAATGAACTAAACATAAATCTCCTTTTAGTTTATGAAACAATAGTTGGATGCATAAAAGTTCTAATTGGAGTTGAGATATTCTATAGGGGTATAAGTATATAGAGCCTAAATTATTATATGGGGATAGGTCACTATAGAGTTGAGGAAGAAGAAACCTTACTCACCTTTTAACTTAACTACAAATTTTGATAGAGTAATCATATACATCAAAATTTCAAGGAATAAAGGGCCAAATCTATTGGTGATTATGCTCCAACCTAACCCATTCTAGTATACTATACCATAATGCAAAGTTAAGTAATCATTGGATAAGGATAGGGAATACAAGAGATGAAAAAGGTATGAGGAAAAGAAAGTATTTTATGATGAAAGATCTAGTGGTTATTGGGAACCACTAGACTTTAGATTTGTATGTATAATGGAAATGCAAAGGATAGTTGCTCAAGGATGAGAAATAGATAAAGTTAGAGGGTGTGATGAGCTCCAAAAATGTCATGTTTTGAAAACTTATTGCTTACCCATAACCTTTCCTAATATGTGTATGTTGATATTATCCCTTGTATATTCATACTCAAACAAGTCTAAACATGATAGATATATATATTACTATATTTCATAGAGTAATGAGATTATGTTTTGTGATTCAATTAATTATGAGTATATTTTATTATTTGATAATTTATTCTAATATTTTTTTGAGAAATTTTTAAGGTAAAACAAAAATATTCTTTGTAACAACATGAGTCAATACATACTATAGCCGAATGTTATTATTCAAATGCATCACAGAGTTAAAGGATCCTACATCAATATATATTATAGCCAACAAGAATACATAAAAATAATATGAAGATCATAATTTCCAATTGAATCTTCCAAAATAATTAACAACCTATAGAAAGCCTATGATTACTAAAAGATGAATAAAGTTAAAATACGTCTAGGCTACTATTGACTTTCAAATCTTGGAAGTTGTAACATCAAGATTTAAATACAATACCAATTTTTTTAGGGTATCCTTAACCAAATTTGGTTGTAAATAACTTAACATACTCGATGATTTTTATTGGGTAAAGTTTAAAATTTAGAAACCACTTTTTGTTCCTATAATTGAATGATCTCATTGAAGTAATGTTTTGTTTGTACTGCTAGTTAGGCCATAAATGTAAACCACCATATTTTTTATAAATATAATATGGTAGAGATTTGGGAACTAGTTAGAAATTAGTTTTAATATTAAGAGTGTGTACAATGTAGCAAATAAATTTAGAAAGAGTTATTATAATCTGATGTAGCAATTTTTAATTACTACATGATTTAGTGAAGATATCATTTTGAGTTAATTGAGTTTTCTATTAAGAGGAAGATAAAAGCTCAGGGTTGAGAGAGAAGGACCCCCTTAGGAAGACTTGCAGTAGAAATACAAATCATGACTATAACTAAGTTTTTTGTTTGTTTAATTATGTGTTAATATTTTATATGTGTGTGTGAATAAGTAAATTTAATTTATGTGATTAAAAATAGTCTTAGGGAAGCTTACAATTCAATTATTTTTTTCAGTTATTTTATTTCATGCAAGTGTGAATATTTTACAAGAATCTTTATTTTATGCAATTCATTTCCATAAGTCTAATAAGAGTCAAATTAGAAAATTTGGTGTGCACATACAGTGAAGTCATCCTATCAAGCTTATGCCCCTAGGTTGATAATTAATGAGATAGTTGGTTCAGGTTACCAGTAGCTACCCCAACCCATTTGGCTCAAGTTACATACTTCACATCAGTTAAATATTAGGTAAAAATACTATTTATCATAAATCTATCTAACAAGATTCATAATTGACCAAGAAATTGAAAACATGAGGAGTTATAGGTAGAATTAATAGTGTTCTAAGTAAGAAGTAGTTTTATAAGTATGTTAATAAGATTTTCATGAGAATTAAGGGGAAGATAAAGGTTCTCAAACATCTATATAGGCATAAAGATAAAGGGACAAGATTCAAAGATCATCCAAGCTAGCTTACATGTCTACACATTATCTTGAAAGGTTATATGACCTCTACCAAGTAAGATAACTAAAAAGAATGTAAGTGGTCTATACAAGGTTGCAGGTAGGCTTTGGAGCAATGTTAAAACTAGTAGGTGAGTTTCAAGCATGATGAAGACACTTGAAGGTATGCTAGTGCAAGATTTAGGCCTATATCATGGTAATATAGGTATGTATACCTTCTTATAAGCTTTAACCATCTTTCCAAGCTCCCTCCAATACCACCTATAGGTTTTTAGGGTAGAAGATGAGATAAGGTGAGACTTCAAGCATGAAAGTGCATGCTTGTTAAGCTTCTCAAGGATTTATGATGGGAAAAGATGAAGATGAACCTACTTCTCAACCTCTCCAAGAGGCCTTTATCTGAACTTCAAGACAAATTTTATTCAATTCATGCTTCTAAAACATGTATATCACTACCATGAATGAATTTAATGGTCATCAAGATCATGAAAGAGGTATGAAGGTGTTGAAAACTACCCCTAAAATTTTAATAACAACCTATATTAAGTGGAAATCATGTCAAGTCTACTCAAGGCTCCAAATGGTCATATGAGGTCTACTTCCAAGTCAAACATTAAATAAACATGATAGTCGTGGAAAGTTAACTTGAGCTAGATATTCTTTAGCATGAATGTATGAGGAGATGGGAATGTTAAGGTAGTTATGGTAAGAGATTTACAAGAATATATTATCCTTAAAGGAGCACATCCAACATCAATAATCCTCCTAAAGGATGAAAATACCAAATAATAAGGTCTCCTCTCTCACTATTACACCAACCTTCTTAAGAGGTCTTCATGGATAAGACTAATGAATTGGAGATAACTTAATGAACCCATGTTACTTTGTATTTTATCTTTCATAGGATGGATTTATGGAGTAAAACTAACATTCATAAGGTATTTTAGTGCTCCCTATATACAATCACAAATGTATCATGTCTATAAATCAATCCTTAGAGAAGATATATCATACCATACACTTCGATTGGGGACACATTAGATAATTGAGAACATGACCAATATGGGGATATAATAGACTTGATTAGGGGATATATTACCAAAATACACTATGATAGGGAGGGTTATAAAGACTCTAGTTATGCATAATCATGTAATAACCCTAAGGGAGTACAATGTTTTATATTCACTAAACTAATAAAAAGTAAAGTAAAATCTAATCTAGTGCTCACCAAATATTTTGGCACAAAGTGGGGGTTATAAATAATAAAATTAAACATGAATAAGAGGAATATAATCACAACAATGCATATGAAATCCTAATGCATATAAGAGAAGTATTAATGCATATATATCTACTCTCTCAAAGGAAGAATAAATTTAAGAATACTTAACTTTGAATATGAACCCATCGAGCCTCAATCTCTCCCTTATCCAAGGTGCTTCTCAAGAGGATATTATGGTATGTAAGGATGATAAGGATAAATAATATCTAAATACACAACCTATCAATGCATCCAAAATACTTTTCCACAAGACAAGATACGTATCTCCAAAGAAAGTATGAAAACCTAAGCTTGTTCCTCAAGTAGAATGGTGGATATGTAGATGTAAAATAGCTCTTACTTATTCACTTCTCTAAATAATGGTGAAATTATCTTGTATATATAGGTGGATATAACCTTAATCCCTTTCAAAAAATTTAGCTAATAGGGTCGACTCAATCAACCCAACACAATTTTAGACAAGAATTCACTAGGTCATAGGCTAGGTCAGTGAAGAGCTGATCTAAACCATAAGTGAATTTTACCAAAAACTATACATGGTGAACCTAGTCAACCTAGTATAGTAAACAAAAGCTAAAAAATATATAGGGTCAACCCAATTGACTTAGTATAGTTGACAATAAAAAAGGGGCTAAGGCTAAGAAAAGGAAGATAAAAGGTGGAAAATGACTGGAGAGTGTGAAATAGAGAAGAAAAAGTTTAGGGATTAGGTATTTAGGATAAAAGTGTGTAGATAATAACTAGTAAAAGGGATAATAATCCTATGAAGTACCAATGGTCTACGTACCCCTTTCTTAATGCACCCCTTAAGGTGTAACCTCAGAGAGATTGATACTCGGTGAGTTCCTATAAGATACAAAGTGTTAGTATGTGATAAAAGTTTGAAAATATTATATGTATACATATACCCCAATTGAAGCTCATCCCATGTCATGTGAGTGTAACATGGGATGGTGCTTCAGGAATAGAACATGATAATACATAACACTAATGTTAAGTAAGATGTAGTAAGTAGCAAATAAGATAAATGAAAAGAAAGATTTGAAAAACACACACCTTTAGTTACCTTAATGTTGTAGATAAAGGAGACTACAAGAGAAGTGAAGGCATTAAAATGTGAATAATATTAGGCAAACCTGTAGAAGTTAGTGAAAAAAATAGCCAAAAATTGAAATTTTTAGAAAATAAACATATAGTAATGGAAAAGATTCTCTATTTCATCATGATTCTAGAAAGTTTTATGGTTAAAAAAAGGAATTAGTAGAAACAAAGATATTGGCAAAACAAGGAATTTGATAGAAAATAATTGAAAGATTGAGATTTTTGAAAAATAAGGTCAAAAGGAAGTAATTTATTACTTTTGACTTATGAAGGAGAAAACAAGAGCTCTAAGAGACCAAATGAGTGAGGATGGTGAGGAGATGACAAGCGAGATGAGAGGGACTCCCAATGGTGGTAGTGGGTGCATCATAGGTAGGTAATTAAGAATCTTAAGCTAATTTTTGAATATTTTATGGAATTTAAGTGTTTTTTTACAAATTTGTGTTTTAAAGAAATTCTTCGAATTGGAATGAACCCAAAAAAGTTTTTAAGGGTAGGAAAAATGAAGTAGAGAAATGGGTTTAAAGGGATCAAAATAATAACTGCCGAAAGGCATTTATTACTGCCGAAAATAACTAGATCAACCCAATCGACCTAGTGTGCTTAAATTTTGCAAAATCCACACTACCAACCTAGTAGGAATGTGCCAACCTAGTATGTTTTTTAGACTGCCAACTTAGTACATGACTATTGACCTAGTAAAAAAATCCACTTTGCCAACTTAGTACTAAGAGTGGAAAAAGTAAAGGGTCTACTTAGTTTGCTAAGTCAACTTGGTCAAAATAAGGAAATTTTATTCAAAATAGTGTTTGATTAAGGGACCAAAATAGTATGAAAATCTGTGAAATAGGTCAAAATAGTGATATAAAGGCCTAGAATAGTTGACTGAGGGCTAAAAGGGATGAGGAGGCTAAAAATATGTTGAATTGATTAAAAATGAATAAATCAGAGAAAATTAGGCTTATTTTTATTAAAATTTTTAAAAATAATGTATTTTGATTATAAATGACATGAAAGATCTAATAATCTTTTATTGCTTTATGGTTGTAGGGATGGCCCAGATTTTGGTGCTTAGTGGATGTAGTATGGCTCCCCAACTTATTAGAGAGATTATCTAATAGATATCAAGCTAGATTGATTGCCTTAAGTTTAAGAGGTATTGTGGAGATGTGCATGATTCCACTAAGTTTGGATTTGCTAGTCATGTTCCTGGGATATTGAAAATGATTGACTAATACATTTAGGTGGGAGGTGGAGGTGAAAACATAGAGGTGGGTATCACTTTGGAGGATTTTCATGCTATCTTGGGACTGCCTATAGTAGGTATACCCATGATTACAAGAGTACTAGATAGTCAAGAGGAGAAGAGAGCCTTATCCATATGGGTGATGAGCTCCGAGATGATATACCCTAGATTAAGAGTTAGTTTATTTGATATTTATAACTCATGGATTATAGACATATAAAAGGTGGTGATAGGACTTGTGATAGCATGGGTGCTATGTCCCAAGTCAAATAGCAAGGTATTACTATTTGTGATAGCCTTATGTCAAATGATATTTAAGGATGGGGTGTTGTATGACTTAGGCTCTATCATCTGGGTGAAACTTGTGCATGACATGTATGGGATGCTTTTTAGAGGGTAAAATATGGTAAGGCCTATTATATTTCTAACTACATGGATATATGAGAGGTTTACTATGTATAGGTTGATTGGGTTACCCCATGCAGTTGATGATAGGTTGCCTTAGGTACAGACATGGTGACAGGATTAAGTAGTGTAGGTCATGCCCCACATTCTAGAAATATAGATTGTGAGGTCAGTAGACATTATATGGCAGCCTTATGTGTACATTGATATGTTATGGCTAATCTAGGAGATAATGGCACTAATATTAGCATGGATAGATATTACCAGCCACTATACTTGGTGGATGGAGCCATATCTAGTGGCACGTGTACTAGGTCATATGAGACATCCTCACCTAATGGTGATGATAGTGGTGACCACATTTTAGGCCCAATATGTGAGAGAGATAAATGGGAGAGGAGGATTAAGGCCACCATTTACTAGGTTAATGATCAAATTGTATCATAAGAGACCAAGGATAGGTTAGGTATGATCAGAAATAGAGGGAGAGGGGGTGGATGTAGATGGAAGAGTACCATAGGTACCACCACTAACACCATAGTAGGAAGAACAATGACTACCAAAAACATGACATAGATAGAGGTAAGAAAAATAGGAGAAAGCAAAGATAGGAGAAAGAAAAGATAGTAGTCACCTTAGATGACCCATTAGGTAGGCTAGGATAGAGTTGGGTGATAAAGAGACCACTCAGGTATAGCTTGAGATGAGCATGAGTGGTGACTCTAAGATTTGATTTTTGGCAACAACTTATAGATGAGGTTATTGGAGGATGTGTTAATGGGGAGACTATGCTCAGTGGTTACATGGATGGAGAGATGGTGATAAGAAACACATGGCTAGGTGATAAAAGATGGTTAAAATTTTGCTTAAGTTATTTGAGATAGAGTATAGATTGATAGATTTTGAGATATATTATTGATCTAATATCTATCTAATTGGCATTTTTTAGGTGCTATAAAGGAGGAAGAGACTATATGGGGGTCTTTAGTGAGGGGAAACCTCCATGATATCCTAAATGAGGTACTAATTCCATAAGACCCTACCACACTAGAGGATCCCATGGTACCATCTACCCCAACTAAAGTGAGATAGTTTAGACTAGTAGGAGAGGTGTTAAGGTGATTATAGGCATATAAATAGGGGATGTAACCATCTATAGGGGTGGGTTAAAGAGAGGAAAAGGCATGATAGGCCCTAGGTTATGAGATATCCACACATCTATTTATAATGACAAAGATGGGATAGGTACAGGCCCAAGAAAGAGTGGCACATCTAGTGACCTTGACCTGGTTGAGGTAGGTAGAGGCCCAGGTGGCTCATCTAAATGGGTAGGTATTAGGAATGAGATCTTGAATAACCTCTTTACAACATTTTATTTTTAGGAGTTAGGCATCTATGGGTAGCATGGCTAAGCCTTGAGATAGGCATGTTGGGGACCATCCATAGAGCTGGAGCTATGTAATTTTATACCTTATATCAAAAAACACATGATATAGATAAATATCTAATTTTATCAGTTAGATGCTAATTTTATGTGTTTATATTATGGTTTTAGTTGTGGATGTATAGATATATTTATTTTTATCACATGTATTTATATTTTTGTTTTATATACTATAGGAAATATATGAGTTATGGTTTCTTTTCTAGCAATATATATGACACATGCATGGTTAAAAATAAATAGGTGAAAAAGATTTGGCTAATTATAATCAATCAAAAATGTACTACACACTATTTCATGTTAGGAAATGTGTAATAAAAAGAAAATGACTAAATATAAGAAACCAAAGGGTGGTAAAAAAGATGGGAAAAAGTTGTTTTTAAATCATAAAAGGAGCTTTTAGCACCAAATTAAAACAAGTAAAATCATATTAAATCATGTTGGGAAGTATGAACGTAATGTAATAAAATGAAAATCACGTGAAAGAGCAATGGTATAAAAACAAATCAATTAAGTCAATAAATCATACTAAATCACGTTGAGAAGTATAAGAGAAAAACAAAATTGGCAAAATTGGTTTTAAATTTATCACACTAATTCAAGCTAAGAAGTATGAAAAATTTAAGAAATGGTTGGATTCTTACATGCAATTAGAAAATAAGAAGATAAAAGGTGAAAGAGAAATGAAGTAAGCATATAACATACTAAATCAAGCTGAGAATCATGTCAATGATGTGTAACTTCATAATCAATCAAATCCTATCTCATATTTGACACATGTAATTTTGATTGTGACTTGGATTATTGGAAATTTTTGTGAGGTAGGCCAGGTCCTATCCATGCTATTACATTGGAAATCATAAAGGGAACACCAATGAGGTGGAATAAATGTTAAAATTTGTTAACAAGGGAAGTTGGTAATAGGAATGTGAAATTATGGTAATTTGTGAGGAAGCATAGGTCTTATCCATGGTCTTACAATGCAACTCAAAAATGAAATCCCTAGGGGAGTGATCAGTGAACAAAGAAATATTTCTCAAAAGGAAATATGAGGAATATAGGGAGTGAAAAAGGGAATGTAAAAATCATAACTGAAGCATCTTATGAAAGACCTTAAGAGAAAAGAGGCATACTAAGGACATGAGAAGACACTAAGTGACTAGTGACCATCAATGTATAAAGGAAACCTGTTTGCTATAGACATAAATATGTGTAAGAAAATAAGAGTGATACTAAGATTAAATCATTAAGTTATATTAGTAAAAAAAAATTAAAATGGAACCAAGTCCTATAATGTGTTCCCCATTCCTTAGGACCCCTTACATATCCATCGGTCTACTATGAAAATTAGGTACTTGTGTGAGAAAGTAGTTAGCACTAAAAGATTTTTTATTCTCCTTTTCTAATCTACTGGCTTATCATAACCCAATGGACCTTAGATCTACTATGAGGCCAACTATGGAGTTTGAGCTTTGAATAGAAGAAGGAGATGTTCTTTAAATCACATCTTTTAGTGTGATTTGACTTTTAAGATATTTTTAATGCTTTAAATGTTTTTTCCTTTTTGCCTTTTGTTAAATGATTTGGATTTTACTTATTTTAAAGGATTTTTTTCAGATTCCTCCTCCATATATACTTGAAATGACCAATCATGATAGATAGAGTGATACACATGAATGCGATTTAGTCTTTGTCTAAAATAATCTAAGTGAACAAAGACAAGATTGACTAGAACACTCAGGCTTAATAATGAATCAACATGTTATCTCAAGTCTCAACCATGTATATTATTAGTTTATGGAAAGGAATAAATGAAGTAAAGGATATTTTAAAGTCAACCTATAAGAATAAAGTGTAATGAGATGAATTATTTGCTAATTGATCCCATGGTATAGAAGAATTGACTAAATGGAATTGAGTTTGTATAACGAAGTCATAATGAAAATTATCCATGTAGATAAAGATAAGAAAGTAAACAATCATGAAAAGATAATAAGGGATTTTTTAATAAAGAATCTAAAGAAAGAAAAAAAAATTAATGGTAAAGAAGAAATCCATAAACAAACATAAATAACATGATAATAAATATAGAATATGAAAGGAAAGTCACCATGTAAGATAAATAAGAAGTTGACACAATGTCAAATGATATAACAAATAGATAAAGATAAAGTTGGAGCACACATACAATCTAAATGAAAAATTAAGAAAACCATGCATGTGATCATAAGTACTAGTATATTTTCCCACACACATTATATAGAACATGTGATAGATCTCTATGAAGTTAGAGTCAAACTGTAGCTAATGTCTCATCTATCTTCAATAAAAACTGGGAAAATACTTCATGTCTAATGTCCTTAATAGAAAAGGTAGTAATTCTTGATGGATCATGATGAGGAGGGATATAAAACAAGGGATTATTAGGATAATTCATAGGAATGGACTCTATAGGATATGAAGGGGTGGAAAGGATCCATAGGTGAGGGACTCACAAGTGGAGAAAAATACACATGTGAGGGAAGATAAATAGGAAAAATACATAGCATACCCCTACATGGTTATTCAAAAACTAGAGGTGTCCACGCCATCTACTACCTTGAGATAAATAGGAAAAATACTAAAATTAGGAACTATATATGATGGAATATGGGAAGATACACTAAAATACTAAAGCAAAGAGGAATGATAATGGATAATCTCAATGTCACAGGCCTAAATAAGACCACCTAATAATGGATTGTCTAAGGTATAAACATCATCATAGTCAGGTGTATAAAGATAAATGATGTAGGTAGGGATGAATTTATCATCCTATGAGGTGTGATGAATGGAATTTTGAGTCTTAGTTAAGATAATAGGGATGCCATCACAAGGTGGTTTGCAAAAATGAGGTTGTAAAGAAGTAGGAAGCTGAGAGATGAGATGAGGTGAGAGATCAAAAGTTTTAATCTTTAGGTTGATGTCATCAGGTTCATCCTCATTAAAATATAGGAGGTTAGGGGGAATATTACCAATGAATTTAGTATGACTGCTATAACCTTGAGTGGAATTGATAGGAAATTTGAATCATTGAGACTCATGATATACAACACTGGGAAAAGGTTCAAGAGTAGGAATATTGAATACACCATGGTCTTAGAATTATTCAAAATTCTAAGGGTTAGTGCCATCATGAATCCTATAGATGGATCCATTATGAGGGAATTTAATGCATTGGCAAGTGAAAGAAGTAATAACTCTTTTACGGTGAGTTCACAACCTACCAAGAAAAATGTTATAAGATAGAGGAAAGTTAAATGTCATCACCTTCATATCAATAGTGATAGATGGGATGGTAATGAGAAGCCACACATAAAATAAAGGAGGAATTTGACTTCAGTCATATCCTTGAAATGTGATACATGTGGATTTCAGATTGCATTTAGAATATCCAAGGGTTTTGATAAAATGAAGAGAGACAACATAGGTGTTGGAATCCTCATCGATCAATGCATGTTTGAATTGGATATAGCCAATTTGGACACTAATTAATAGAGGAGGATAATCTAAATGAAAAATAATATCATCAAGAATCATAAGTGATGGGGAAATTTAGGGAAAGAGAAGTGTCCATTGTTTCATCAACATGTATGGAGATCTCTTCACATTATTATAATATGCTATCTTCAGATCTAGATAAGGTTGCTTCACATCCTACTTGGGGAGGATGAGGGATGTTCATTTAAAACAAGAGTTTCATGAGATGGTTTTTATGACATAGATAAGTCCTCATAATCTCAATAAATGGAATTTGGGATGGGATATTAGTGAGTTATATGATGGGATCCCACTCATCATAACCCATAAGAAGGTTGTTATAAATAGGTGCATAGTGTTGAGGAGGTCTACAGAAGGAGGAACCAAAGTAATTTAGAATTCATGTTAATAATAGGGAGAAGGGTTAGAATAAGGTTGTATATTATGTTGAGAAGATGAATTAGTTGGTGTAGGTTATTTTTGAGAATTGTTAGAAGAATTATTGATAGAAGTTGGAGTATTATTGGTGTTAGGTAAAGAAGATGGAGGGATGGTAGAAATAAAATGGGAAGTGTTATATAAAGGAGGAAATGGAATTGGTTCATCAAAATTTATAAGTTCATATTTCCCCAACTCATTTAAGTGTGTTGGAGAAGAATCTTGGATAACATGAAATATGCAAGACAATGGAGGTGTGTAGATGGGTTGAGGATCAATGAACGCAACCACCCTTCACATATTAGTCATATTAACCACATTCTCTTCAGGAGTTGGGTCAATAATATTTTAAAAATTATTGGTATAAGGGGTTGGATTATCTTGGTTATCTTGGTGATTTAGAAGAGGGTCTTGATAGATAGCCAAATGAGCATTATCTTGATTTAAATATTGAGATTTAGTATGTGTTTCATGAGCCTTAAAAACAATCTCATAGGCTTTTTGGCATTTATGAATGATAAAATCATGATAAAAGTTAGGATTAAGAAGAAAATACATATACAAATTATGAAGCTACCTAAAAATCTCATGAAAAACACCCTCAAATAATGTGAAACCAATAAAACTTGTTGGGATCATATAAAGATTTAATAGTATGAGTGGGATCAAGTTCTCATGGAAGAGGCCTAGGTAGATGTTTAAGTAATTAAATTAAGGATACAAGTTTGTGAAAATTGATGTTATTAGGTGAAGATAAATGAGGATTGGTGAATTTTTGAGGAGGGGGAGCTAGTTCTAAAGATTTATTAGGAACAATATCTTGAATAGTGTGAAATGTGCCATAAGATTCTATGACACCATCATTTATAGCATGATAATTCTTATTCTTGAGTAAGATATAAGTACCCACATAGGGTTGGGGTGGATTTAATTGATGAATAAGTAAATAATGATGTTTGTTTTGGTTAATGACCTCCTCCAAAGAATATGGAGAGAGAGTCTAGACATGGTATTATAACTTGGGAAAAGAGCATTGATAAAGAAATGGAAAAAGGTTATCATTAGCCATGTGATGTTCACATTTGTTGGATAATGTTTTCCACCTTTTATCAAAAGATTGGGAAGTTTCATTTTCATTTTTTTTGTAATTCATAAAATGGGCCAATGTATTCTCAGGAAGATCACTAGTTTAGAACTCTTGGATTGGAGCATTCACTAAATCTTCCAAATTGGTAATAGAATGAGTTTTAAGTTGGTTATACTAATATAAATCATCACCCATGAGAGTTTTTTCTAATATATTGGTAATATAAAAGGTGTTTGATTTGACCCAGTCTTTATAGAGATTTCTAAATGTTTTTAGATGAAGAGGAGGATCAATTGATCCATTGTAAGAGATTTGTAGGGGTGATACCTCCTATATCAATATTAGAAATTTGAGTTATAAGAGGCTCATTTTAAATATGATTCATTTTATTGTTGAAAAGAGGTGGTTGAGGGATAATATTTCCATGGAAATCTCAAAGAGGAGGTGGGGGAACATTTTGATTATGCATTACCCAAAGAATTTGTTGAAGGTGTGTTTGAATATGGAGAAGGTGATTTTGCATTTTCATCATTTGATTTATATTATGAGCTTGAAAAGTATTCATTTGATTAAGCATTTTTAATAAAATATTATGGGTTTGATTGGAATTTTTAGCATTATTTGAATCATTAGAGTTGGTTTTAGTGGCTTGGGTACCACTACTGGTACGGGTAGGAGCTTCAGAGGAACTGCTAGAATGTGAGGCACTAGTGGAAATATTTGTTTTTGCAACAAAAAATGGACTAGTAGAGGGATGAGAAAGAATAAAACTAGAAGCATGATTTACATGGGTATAAAATGATGCACTAGTGAAATAGTTAAGGAGAGTGGATCTTGGAAGAGGCTCACTAGATGTAGAACCTGCCATGGTAGTGGAGATACTAGGCATGAAGGTAGAAAAAATCAAAGAGGAATAAGTCATGGTATGAGAAGGGGAAATAATAGAGGGAAGAGGTTAAAAATCAAAGAAAGTAGTACCCAAAATCCATGTGAGAATGTGGGAGAAGGGGAATAAGGCTCTTCAACTTAACTAGTAATCATGAGATGGTAAATGGTAAAAAGATCCTTTCCTCAATGTTGAGGACATTCAAAGATAAAGAAGAGCATTTCAGGGGTATACTCTTATTCAGGTTGATCTTCAAGTGAGAAGAGAGGATTATGAAGTGATGAGGAATGAGGAGGGGTCCCATACTTCATTATGTGAGTGGCTATGTGAACATTACTCTCATCTAGGAGATGATCCCTATTATACTTATGGGAGACCCTATGAGGGTTGGTAAAAATCACAATATCTATTGAATTTAACTTAGTTGTATTTTTAAATAAGAAGTTCATGATGTAGGATAAGGACTAAATAAAGTAAGAGAGATGTAAAAAAAGGGAAGTAAGAAGTGATAATAAACTGTATAGAGTTGACTAGGTCAACCTAGTATAGAAAATAGGGTCTAAAAACTGTACATAGTCAATAGCGTTGACCTAGTACAAAAAATAGGGGCTAAAAACTATACAGAGTCAATAGAAACAACCTAGTATAAAAAATAGTGGATGAAAAATATAGAGTTGATAGAGTACTAAAAATAAGGGAAAAAAATAGCCTATAAGAGATTATGTCAAGTAGAATTATTGTGTACTAAAATAGGAAAAAAATTGTAAGTACTTTTGAAAGCAAGAAATGAAAGGAAATTCACAGTCCATTGGGTCAATGAGATTGATACAATTGATGAACACAACAAAAAACCCTGTACCTATACTGACTAATGCAATTTTTTAAAATACAACATATAATTTGAGCAAGAGTAAGCAAACAACTTGGAAATTAAAGGATAATTAAGTGATCATCTTGAATGTTGTTAGATTATTAGAGTATGATTTTAGATGTGATAAAAAGTTGGCTGTAAGAAAGGAATTAGAAAGCAATCTAAGGATGATTTTAGGATGTTTATGTTGAAAGGGATCTATATTGTTAATTTTACTAACTTGGTATTAGGGCCCACTCCCTCACTTCACACACTGCAATGATAAGGGTGTCTGGTGCTTTGCCAATATATACCATTAATCATGTGTTTATACTTGGCCAAAAAAACAAGTCAGATTCCCCCTTGGTGATGAAATCCAAGTAGGTAGGCTTTGGGTAGATAATTGTTTTAATGAATTTTAATATTTTGTGATTTAGAAGTGTGTGAATAAAAGAGAAAATAATATAACTAAACTGTATATTGAAAACCACCTAATTAGACTGTGATCTATTCTAAGCATGTAAGCAATAAGAAATGAAAACGTGAGGTAATTACTAGCATATACATGTTAATTACAACTTTGAAACATAGTAAAATGCCAATTTTGATGTTAGTGTATGTAGAGAATAAAATTAAAGTCAATAGTGTCACTTTTATTCTATGAAAGCAAGGGTCTAAAAAATAACTATGTCAATAATGTCGACCTAGTTTTCTAGATAGAATACAAAATATAGAACTACATTGATATGGTTGACCTAGTTGACTATATAGGGTCAATTTTAAAGATCTAAAAATATGAAAAATAGAACTGTAATAAATGATATAAATGATAGAGAAATATAGAAATGAACCTTGGTGGGTTGGAGGATGCAAAGGAAAATAAGATTGTTGTTAAAGTACCTTGATTTATACTTAATTTTTTTTCTAAATGTGTTGACTGGTAAACTTAGCTTTGTATATCCTATTTGCTATAAACTTTTAAAATGTACATCGATAGGGTCAACCTAATATGTTTTTATAGAAGTATAAAAATGTATAGAGTCGATTGGGTTGACCTAGTAGTCTGATCTGGATGTCTGAAAATGTACTATGTTAATAGAGTCAACCTATTAGCCTTTTTTAATGAAAAATATGGATAGACAAAACAAATTCATATTCATGTGACTATGTTTTAAACTTACACAAAACATTTAGAGCTATATCAACACTATTGATGCAGTATCATAAATATATAAAAATAAAATAATAAAATGATGAAAAACATGAAATAAAACCTACAAACATTAGATTCACATCAGGTTCACTAGAATGTATGCAATAAAAAATACATCATGTCTATAAATCAATCCTAACTTGAATAAGATAAATCATACCATACACTTCTGATTGTGAACACATTAGATAGTAAAAAACATGACCAGTATGGAGATCCACTAGACCTAATTAGGGGATCTCTTACCATAATACACTATGTTAGGGAGGGTTCCAAATCCTCCAGTCAAGCACAATCATGTAATAAACCTAAGGAAGTCCTATGTTTTGTATTCACTAAACTAATAAAAAGTAAATTAAAATCTAATCTAGTGCTTATCAAATATTATGGGAGAAAATAGGGGTTAAAAAAAATTAAACACGCATAAGAGACATATAGTCATATCAATGTATATGGAATCCTAATGCATGAAATATTAGTACAAATGCATATCTATCTACTCTTACAAAAGAGGAACAATGTTAGGAATACTTACCTTTGAAGATGAACCCATTGAGCCTTAATCTCTTCCTTGGCCAAGGTTATTTTCAAGAGGTTGTTTTGGAATGTAAGGATGATAAAGATAAATCATCTTTAGGCTACAAAAATTATCAAATACTTCTCCATAAGATAAAATTCATATCTCCAAAGAAAGTATGAAATCCTAAGCTTGCTCCTCAAGTACAATGATGAATAAGGATATGTAAAATAGATCATACTTATTCTCTTCTATAAATACTAGTGAAATGATCTTGTATATATAGGTGGATCTAACCCTAAGCCCTTTCAAATGTTTTGGTAGATAGGGTTGACTCAATCAACCTAACATAATTTTAGACAAGAATTCACTAGGTCACAGGCTAGGTTGACCAAGAGCTGACCTATACCCTATGTGAATTTTACCCAAAGCTATATAGGGTCAACCCAGTCAACCTAGTATAGTAAACAAAAGCTAAAAACTATATAGGGTTGACCCAATCCACCTAGTACAAATGATAGTCAAAAAGGGGTTAAGGTTAATAAAAGGAAGATAAAAGGTGGTAAATGAGTGGAGAGCATGTAATATATAATAAAAATCTTAGGGACAAGGTATTTAGGAGATAATTTTATAGATAATAAGTGGTAAAAGGGATAAAACACTTATGAAGCACCATTGGTTTGACCACCCCTTTCTCGATACACCCCTTAAGGTGTGTACTCAGAGAGATTGAGACTTGATGGGTTCCTACAAGATAAAAAGTGTAAGTGATAAAAATTTGAAAATATAATGTGTATACACTCCCCTCATCTCTCTCATATCTATTTATTATATATAGGACTGAAAATGACTTGTTAATGATCCCTCATCTTGGGTATGATAAAACGTTTTTTCTTTTTGAGACTTTTAATGTTGGATTGATGTTTTGAATCTAATAAAAATTGATATTTATCTCTTTTACATTGTACAAGTATCCTGAGTATTATGTAAATTTTAATTGTTGATCTTCATTTATGGAAGTTTACTTCCCTTTTATTACTGCCCTATCAATTTTACACCCTTATTTATAGATTGTATGTTGTGTAGATTACTACTTCATAAAAATTACTAATGAAAAGGTTGAGAAAGTTACAATTTTTATATAATTTGTGTGAGTTACTATCAATTTTGAGGATTTGTTGTGTTGTTCCAAGGAGAATGAGGAGATATCTAGACTTGGTGCATCACCTCTTTTGTAGTTTTAATTTATTTTCTTCCCTTTTTCATGACCAAAACACATAGTCTTAGCTATAAATAGGTCTTTTTAGCATAATTGTAAGCTTAAAGTTGATATTAAATTAGGTGTACATAGTTTAGGAAGGAAGGCAACCTTCTTCAGAGGTTCATCCCAAGGAGACAAGGTCCCACACCTTGGGGATGATCCCATTTTTGTAACTATATTAGATAATTAATCAAATAGGTGCAAGATCCAAGTGAAAACACTTCCTTATCTTTAATCTGATAGATGATCGAGGACTAGCTATAAAGTATCCTATTATTACCCTTATACCCCTCTATTTGGGAGGCAAGGATATTGATTATAAATTTATATATTGTAGACACCTAAATTACATATAGTGTCAAAATGTACCTAAAACCTATTAATTATTATTCTTAACATAATTCATGACATCTCCCTCTTCTTAAAAAATTGAATAAACCAAACTAAACCAAATATGCACACTTTTAAATCCTTATTTAAATATTAAATCTATATTTTACACCTCACCCAACATATTATTCCTTAATCTCCCTCACATGTTGACTCATCCCAACCAAACCAATAAATTAACCCCCTTTGAGTTGTCAAATATTTTGACTCATTCTTGATGACTCAGTTAACCATTTCCATATTTCTCTCAACCATTTGAAATGGTAATCATCCTCATGGATGAGGAATAATTAGCTACCATATATTATTTGGATTATTTAAAATATTCAGATAATCCTCAATGATTGGATCCTTCTTCCAAAAATCTACAAATAAACTTGAAAGCCATTAATTTCATCATCATGACTTATGCTAAAAAATTGATATCAAAATAACAATCGAATCCAAAGTGAATCAAAACTACCAAAGAGAATTTTGTACCAAAATTTTGCCCATTTTACCTTGCATTGGAAGAGTGAGCAACCATGTTTCAAAGAGAGCTAATCGAACCTACATCATAATGGAAGAAAATTTTGCAACAAAGGTATAAGTTTGTGTTTATTTTGTTTATATCTATAACTTATTTTGAGATAATTTAGATTAAGATTTCTTAATTTATTTTATATTTCTATATTTTCTTCAATACATTTTAGCATGCACAATGGGACTAGTCCCTCATATTTTTCATCTCACACTCATCATAATTGCATTTAGAAATCATTTTTCATTTTATTTTTGATATTTTCATTTATATAGGCATATAATCTTGATCTTGTTAGTGTTATTAGAAGCCCAAGGTTATTATTTGGCATTTTTTATTTGGCTATGTGTGACTACTGTGTAACTATATAATTGAAGACATTAATTGCAAAATCGTAACGCATAACTGTGAAATATTTTTTTATGATATTTATAGATACTTTTTCCTAATTTTATTTTTTTTCATCATTTTCTATTTGCTTTCTAATTCTATCTATGTTTTCATTTTTTTATAACTCTTTATTATAAGCAAATAATGAATTTGAAAACCTTATTAGAAAAATCACTATTCCAAACTATGAATTTGTTCTAATCAATTGTGAAATCATTAGCCTTAGCCGTGAAATCATCTCAAAACTATGAAATTATCCTCCTATTATCTTTGTTTTCTTTTTTTATTCTCTCCAAGTTGAACCTCAAAATTATATTGTAACCATAAAATCTTCATTTGAAACAACAAAATCATCATTTCTACTAGAAAAATCATTTCTATTAACTAGGAAATAATCATTTTGAACATTAAAATATTCATTATACCATCAAAATAATTTATATTAACTGTAAAATCATCATTTTGAATAGTGAAATAATTGTATCTATGAATTCAGTAAGATTAATTATGAAATTTTTCTATAACTATGAATTTATTTTGTTGTGTTTTCCTATATTCTCTATTATTTTCTATGTCTAACATTTACAATTTTTCTTTTTGGCTTTACTGTGTAACTTCCAATTTTTAATAGAGGCTAGTTTCTATGTTTTTTTGTGGTTTTTATTTACTACATTGCAGGTTGCCTTGACTTTAGGCCTAAATAAACACTCTAACCAATTTTTTGTAGAATGCCTGCCAAATAAAGTTTGTAAAAGGGATCAAACAAAAACTAATTTATTTTATTTTTTATACTAAAGTTTCAATTCAAAATTTCAAGTTTCTAGTAATTAGCTAACATTTGGTTTAGATTTAATTGTTTCCTTTCAACATTTTATTTATGTTATGAAATTACGTATCCTCTTCCCTTGGTATCATATTGGTGATGATACTCGAGAATCACAAATAATTTCATAACTTTTATGTTACCCAGGTTGTGTTTACATATGATATTTATTTACTATCACATTGGTGATGATACCTAAAAATTAGAAACATACACTAACTTTTAATTTTTTTCTATGGGCTCTATTGTTCATAGATTTCACCACCATGTAGTAAGCCAAACCCCATATATTGGTAGGGTATATAAATTGAGATCCAACTATTTAAATTGCCTAAGTGGTTGTGTGTTTTAAGTATGCCATGATGTGAAGGGTTTTTATACTCCAATATTCAGGGGTTCAAAAGTTGCCTCAAAATATGATATTGTTAATTGTCAACACACTGAAACCCCTACAGTTGTGTTGGGTACTTTAGGACAAGGTCCAATAGTGTGAATTCACTCTATCTATTTCTTCTATATAATCAGGATTCAATGTAATGAAAGTTATATCACATGACACCCCTTAGATAATATTGTTCAAACCTTAAGCCTAAGAAAACCTTCTTTGTTTTTTGATGGTGCATCAGTTGACAGTTATCACCAAGAAGATGCATTCCACACAACCTGTAAAATAGAATCAGTGGGCCATGGGAATGGTATGATATTCCATGGTTAGTACCTTAAAATATTAGGCAATTATTGAGATTATAGATGAGTAAGTAACATCAGATGGCCCAAACATTATTCACAACCCTTATCCTAGTTTTTCACCTTTTTGTGCAATTACTTAACTATTTAAATTAGCACTTTATTTATTATTTCATTGTGTTTGATGTGTGATTCAATATAATTATTTGTAAAAATAAATATTTTGAGGTTTTAAAACTATCAAGACATGCTAGAATCAAACTTTTCCCAAAAACTCAAAGTAATTAATTTAAAGAATCAAAAAAATTTAGTCACTTTGGTTAGTGTTTTTAGTTTAAATCTTACATTTCTTTGAGTCATTTTATTTTATCTTAGTCATGTCACCTATCACTATGAAAATGTCCATGCTTAAAAACCTAAACATGACTGATAATCCATTCAAAAATGACCCCTTTAAATTCACCATCCAAGAGAATCACGTATTTTTATATGAGATAGCCAAAAAAGAAGATGAAGAAGGGGGTTTACCAAGATGAAGGTAGCCCCAAAAATATCTAACCTCCACCCTTATTTTATTAATATATCATGTCAAATAATAATGAATTTTTGATTCAAGCCTTGGGTTTTGGAGAAAAATTCCTACTTGACTTTGATGTGTATAACTTGCAATACATGATTGCAAGTAAAGAACCTTCATCATCTAATTATAATCAATATACCTCTCAAGGTTATTTAGAGAGTATAAATAACATTTTAACATCCTTACAACCCCATCCCCAAGTCTTTAAAGGTAAAGGGAAAAATATTTTATGTGAGGAATCATCTCAAATAAGCCATTGATTCTCCATGGAAATTCATGAAACCCAAGGTAACTATTATATTATGCATTTTTAATCTCATCAACCAACCAATCCTTTTAGTAAACCTAATGTGAATGTGAATCCTAATTTAACTTCACATATTTATCCACCTAATCTAAGTTTGAACATACCTTCAAACTCACCAATAATTCACCCAACTAATCAAAACTTGAATATTAATTCAAGTTTACCAATCATGTAATAAGTCAATCCAAACTTGAACATGGGAATTAGATATAATTCAAGTTTAACCAATCAAAATCTAGCTATACCGAATTTTAATGTACATCCAAAATTTCAAGGTTATGGTCAAATTAATTTGAGTTTGAATTTTAATTCAAACTCATCAATCAACCCTAATTAGAGTCTCCAAGGCTCACCCATCATTACTATTGACTATTTTAACCCCATATTAAAATTAGGTCAACCCCCTATGTAAGTTTGAACTTTTATAGGACCCCCTAGGTTGAAACATGTCTAACATGGTCATAAAACATGTCTTGATACTTGTCACATTTGTCTAAGTTGTCCTTATGTCAACCTAGGCCATATTTTAGAGCATTTAATGAAAGTGTATGGTTCATATGAAAAGAAAAGTATTTCAAAGTGTTTATCAATGTGTATGATATTATGAAAGTATCAATTATTAGTTTTGTAACTAAAAACTTGTAGGTTCCATGTTGAAATCAAGAGGATCAGTTAAAATAAGAAGAGTTTCAGTGGTTGTACAAACTATACAACATCTTTGACACATGTGGTAGATTTAGAAGTGACCCTTCAACTCCTCACAACTCATCTTATTTCTTAGATTACCTTGACAAGTTCAAAATTGTGAAAACTAGTTTGTTTCCCTATTTGCTCTCTTGTGCAAGTCAAACAAGACCAATCGGATTCCTTCTGTATGAATAGGTCAAGTAGAGTTGAGAAGAATACATTTGATGGATTAAATAAGTCCTTGTGAGATTAAATAACATGGAAATATATTTAATATTTATGGAATTTACTTCATGAACTATCTCTAATAAGGAAAGTGACTCCTAATTGATTGTGCATTTTTATCACCTATAGTTTTTCTCTTTTGCTTGTATAATATGATGTTTTCAAGTGTTGAAATCATTTTTGTAGGATATTTTATTCATCCTTAGATGGGTTTTAAGGTTGGTTTTCATGTGGGTATATGGATATTAAACTATATAATCTCATCTTGTTATAATGAACATCACAATGTTCTACAAAATGTGTTTCCGTAGTGGCACTATTTGTCTTTTATAGATGCCTTTAGATTAAAAGTGATGTGCATGTGTTCCTTTTCTCCAAAACATGGAAGGTCATTTTTACATGGAAAATTTGCATTAGAAGGAATAAATATTGTTTTAAATGATATTATTAAAGTATGAACAAGGACAAATCAAAGTCTTAACATATACAGTCAGATACAATGATGTATGAACATGTATGGATGATGGAATAACCATTCAAAACCCTAAGAGACTGGTTGAATTCATTCCATGAATTGAATGGAGGTTATCAAATCATATATGTTTCATGATTTTATCCTTGTAGTAATTTAAAAACCTTTTAGTCCACCAAAGTAATAAAGTTTAAAATGGGACTATGTTACCTTAGTTTCTTCGAAAAGGCTCTCTGCCTTACACAACATCATTTATTGATGTACATTATTAAAGTCTAGACAAGTTTGATCAATTAATTCTTGAAGTATAAGTCTTAGAATATCATACCTTGACATATGAATGGTTTTTTATTCATGAAGATGAAGGATTGAGTAGCTTCAAACTCATACCAATTTCTATCAAATATGTTCAATTCAAACATAGTGTTCTCAACTAAAAGTGAACTAAGAACTACAAACTTCTAGTGCATTGATATAATAGAGATGAGATCATGAATTGAAAGAATAGTTTGATTATATTAAAATATGAAATATTAAAAGTGACCTAAGGAGATAAAAAATCATGTAATAACACTAATTTATATGACCACTTACAGGTCCCATAACTTCATTGGAATGTATATCTACAATTTGAATAAAATTTATAGACCAATCTAGAGAGAGAAAAATGCAAACTTGAATATAAGAAGAGATATTTTTATCTATATGTGAAATTAAATTGAATAAATATAATTATTAAGTATTATTTTAATATTAATAAACACCTATAGGATCATATTAAACTATTCCTAATTGTCACCTACAAGTGACACAGTCAAGCAACATTTAGTAGACCAATAAGAGTAAGAGGTTATAAGTTATGGGCAGAGATAGGTATGGAGATGATAAAATAACCCTCATAGTTTATAATATAAAATTATCATGTGGTTTTTAAAAATATATAAATATATCCTAAGTTGATCATACAGGGTTTTACCCTCATACCTAGTCAAATCAAGTGCCACTTGTAATAACATGCATAAAACTAGTCTTGAGAAGTTTAAATGTTTTAGGGTGTTAAAATGACTTCCAAGAATTTAAAATGATTAAATATAAATATAATAATATAAGATATACTTTCATTATCTCATTAGATTCAAATAGATAGAGGAGATGCTCTTTTTTTTTGTCTTAGATAAAGATCACTCTAATAACAAGCTAGTCTGTAGACCATTGAACATAATGATGAATGGATGAAAAAATGAGTTTATAATGTCCTTAGGATTATTTTTATAGTTTATATAATTATCAAAAATTATTTATATTCCTTTTAATCCATTAAAACCACTTATAGGTGGTCAAACACTTAGAATGCACAGTTGGGCCTATTAAGCCTAAAACTAGGTATGAGGCCTAATGACTTCCAAATAAACTTATATGGATACATGGACCTTAAAAAATATATGAAAAACTCCAAGGGATATTAAAATCATAGTAATAACCATTTTTTTATAGAGAGTATCACTAGGTTATTCATTTTGACCTAAAACCTCTATCAAGCCTACTCATAATACACTACAAGAGCTTGAGGGTAACTTTCCTTCACTCACATATATACAAAGGGATTTAATGAGACCCCATGGAGTTATGGATATTTTATGGGGTTATAAAAATTAAAATTAGTAGAATTAGTTTGAAGGCTTAATGTCAAGATTTTATGAACAATCCTTAACAATCCATACCACTGAAAATTGTTCTAAAACCCTCTTTTAGACCCGATGGTGAGGACATGAAGAATTTTGCATAAAAGTGTGTTAAAATTATTAGGTAAGTGATATATTCATGTTTAGGACTCTCATATTCTCATTTATACTCATTTGATATGTACTATATTTTATATAGACAAACTTAGTATGAGGTTCTTTGCAAGTTTTGATTGGTTCTATAGGTACAAAGAATAATTTTTAGGTGAGAATAATCATATGAGGTCTATTGGGACTTTTAAAAAACCCCAATATTTATATATTACCACAATAAATCATGAAAACATATATGCTAACACATTCATCAGAGGTAGTCTGAGTGAGATAGTGAGAAGGCAGGGTGACTGTCCAAGATTGGAAGTGATAAGTAGGTTTTGTGTTTCATAAAGTTATATTTGATATGAAAAAGGAAAAATTAGTCCTTAATATGTGTAATAAAACCTCTTCAAGTATTCTCCATGAAAAATTATAGGTTACTAAGACAAAAAGTGTGAAGACAAGTTGAGGAAGGCTAATGAGTGACTGTTAATGAGTGAATACAAGTGCCAAGAAGAAAGTTATCATATAGGGAAGCATATGAGGATAGTTACCATTAGTATTCCAAATTATAATGATATTTAAAATGTGTAAAATATCCCTATGGTATTTTGGGATAGTCAATTGGAGCCGTTATCATCAAGGTAGTTTTAAAGAGGAAAATAAAGAGTCTCTATGTCAGACTGAGGGAAGATGTCATACTTGTGATGGAAACTTGTAAAATATGGATTATTAACCTCTTTTAACCTCATTAAATTTATCTATAACTATTTTATATAGTTGGACACCTGGATTTGTGACCCTTCCACTTCTCTTCTTCTTTATCTTCTCCTTTGCTTTATAAATACAAGCCATTTTGGCAATTGTAGTAGTACACACCTAATATGACAAAGCCCTACTAGTTTGGAACCTTGTTATATCCTTTGAATAATACATATGAAGTTTATTTTATCTCTACAATATTTTTCATTATTGTGTTAAGTGGTGTACTTGGAGGTTAAGCGATGAATACGCTCTTCTTTCTTCTATTTGTCCCTTGTATGTTTTGTGTGATGGATATCTCTTCTAGCAGGTCTTATAAAGTGTATATGTTTGTTGAGTGTATCTTGAAGGGGAAAGATACTAGTAGTGTCTATTTTATACCTTCATTTCACCCACCTTTATATGTGAATAACAATCTACCTCTATAATAAATACTAATGCTAGAAGGCCATAGAGTTAAGGTTAGTTTTGGTAGTCTTCATTCTTAGTGTATATGAAAGTCTGATTGTGGACTAATATTTAGATGTATCACTTCACTAGTATAATTTTACTTTATGTTACAATTTTCCCTTTTCACCCCCCAAGTGATTGATCTAGTGTAGTATGTGACATTAAGATACTAATCAAGGGAGATAACCCTTTAACCTAGAGGTTTACCTTGGTTATAAGAAACCCAAAGGCCTAGATATAATCCCATATTATCTAAATATGGGAGAGGCTTGAACACCTTCTCTTATGGTAAAATATTTTTATAAAACATTTACCAATAAAAATAAAAACCAAATCTTGAATACTCATTCTATCTTGTCAAATTAACCATCTAATCCTAGTTTGAACATTGCTTCATGCATGATCAATACTATGAATTTAAATAGTGGTTTACCAAATCAGTTTTATTCTTATAATAATCTTGGATTGGTTCCATCAAATCCAAGTCTCAATCCAAATTCCAATCCAAATACAACTTAGTTTAACTCTAATCCAAACCCTTCATTTAAATCCAACCCAAATCCTAACACATATTTAAACCAAAATCAAACACCAACTAATTTGAATAATCCTAAATTTAATCAAACAAACAAAAATCCTAATTTTAACCTTAACCACAATCAAAACAATCCAATCCAAAATCCACTCTAACCAAACCAAGATAACTCTAATTCAAACTTATGTTCTATTCCATTTAATTTAAACTACAACATGCACCTAAAACAATCTAATCCAAATTTGTTTAGTCAATATAATTTTGGTTAAAGCACTAATACAAACTCCATGAACTTCAAAATTAATCCTCCCACCAACTCAAAATTTCACATAAACCCAAATCAAACAAATCCAAACATAAACTTTGCAAATAATCGTAACCTTGGTTTCAACCTAAATTTAAATAAAACAAACTTTGGTGCTAACCCAAACCCAAATTCAACAAAATTTGGTTCTAATAAATATCCAAACCCAATGAACCTTGGTTATAAACCAAATTTTAATACTTTTTATAACCCTCAAAATTTTAATTTTAACAACCAACATCCAAATACTTTTAACTAACAATGAAACCAAATTTCATAAAACACAAACTCATTCATTGGTCAACCCTCTAATTTAATTAATCCAAAAATTCAAATGAAGCATCCCCATATCTTGTACAAGAACTTCAAAACATAAAGGATAGGGTTCAAGGATTACAAGTGATGCTTATTCTAGGAAAAAATAATTCAAATTTGAGGAAATTTGTTCATATCCTTACGACTTAAGTATAATGATAACATTTTTTACAAAATACTTCAAACTCTTAGAATTTGATAAATACAAAGGTAAAGCGGATCCTAAAGAACATTTAATTGACTTCTATCACACATATGTTCATGTTTCTTGTAGTGATGAATACATGTTGTGATTATTCCCATGAAGTCTCAGGGGCCAAACCCTTAAATGGTTTTCATGCCTTCTGAAAGGATATATTTTCACCTATGAGGACTTATCTAAAAAAATTATTTTCCACTTATCTTATAACATAAAAAAATATTTGACCACTTTATATTTACACAATACCAAACAACACAATGGTGAAACCTTTGCTTCCTTCCTACACAAATGGTGAGCAACAATAATTCATTTCACATAGTCATTTCCTAAAACCATGTTTGTGGACATATTCATGAAAAATTTAAATTAATACTTAAGACACCATTTGTTACTAATTTTCTTAAGTTCATTTGACAAAATCATTTATAAGGGAGTTCAAGTAGAAATAACATTAATTAATAGAGGTGTGATCAAAATATTTAAACCAAATAATAATAATTCCTCTAAACCAATGGAAAAATAAAAAATATTTACCAAGAACAAGAACCTTATTATAGATGGTGTGATTAATGTAAAATAAATTAAAAACCCTCAACATCAAACACAAACCTACACTTAACCAATAAATAACATCACTATTCCTAGTGGACAACCTATACAAGGAAGACCTATGCATAAATTCATTCAATTGGGTGACATGATTTTTTTTTATAAAATTTAGCTCACATGAACATGATCACATGGAATAAAACCCAAAAATTTGGTGAAAATATTCCTAAACCCAACTATTATAAATAAGATGACTATTGTGAATACCATATGATCAAAGGACATTCTACTAATAGGTGTATACACCTTAAACACTATGTTTAAGACCTCATTGACAAAGGATACATAGAAATAAAAAATAAACCATCCAAACCATATAAAAACCAAAAATTAGGGATATAACAAGATCCATTCCCCAATCATGAGTAGGGAAAATGAAATTATAAATAAGAACAACCAGAAGCTAGTAATGTTAATCAGGTAAGTCATCCTTTTGATTCTATAGTCAATAACATTGATTATATGAATAACCATGCCAATATCATTAATTTTACATCATAATAATGTGTCATTACCATAAATCACATACATTATACCATTTCAAGTGCATAATCCTCTAATTTAGAATTAAAGTACAACATTATCCATCATCTTGAGAAGACACCAACAAATATTTTAATATTAGAACTTCTCAAGACATCTCCTGTATGTAAAAATATCTTATAAAAATTTATCTAAGAATCAAGCATCCCTCAAGACATCAATAATAAAAACTTATAAGCATTAATAGGTTATTTTTACACTAATAATCAAGTAATGTTTGATAATTTTGATGTCTCTCTTTTAGGATCAGATCATAATCTCCCATTGTACATAGAGGTTATAATTTTTAGGCACAAGGTGAAAAGGGTTTTTATACACAATGGTTCAAAAATAAATATATGTACATTATAGCTTATAAAACACCTAGGATATACAATAATATCATCAGAGAAAAAACATTATTTCTATAAAGGAATACAACAATAATGAGTGATAATCTATAAAACAATCTATCTTCCTTTGATTGTGGGGTTTATTATTAAAGAAAATCTCATTCATTTCCTTGTTATTAACCTATCATAAAACATAATTCTTGGACATCCATTGATACATTCCATGAATTCCATCCCATCTATCCTAAACCAATATTTGAAGTTTTCCCATGAAGGTATGGAAGTTATTATACAGGGTGATTTTCAACCCTTCTAATATTGTAAGCTATTGGAAAGGAAATAACAAAAATCAAACTATTTACTAGTTACCAATGATAAATTTACTCCCATTGAGGATTATCCTTGACTTGAAAACTATGTCCATGTATAAAATTTATTTCAAACACCTCCCCTTGGTGGTTAGATTAATATGCCAACTACCTCCATATCTATTGAAAAGGCTTCTAGTAGCGAAGCATCCAGCCAACCATTTGAGAAAATTTCAAATCAACAATCTATAGAGAAAGCTTCAAATCACCCTTATGCTGAGTAATATTTTAATCCACCACTTGATTCTAGAGCATTCTCATCCACTTTATCCCATTTTAATATCATTGATAAAGGAATGAATGAGTATATAATTCAATATTCCAACTAGACAAGTACAATCCATACCAATACAAATAATTATGGTAGGCCCCACCATCAAAAGGATAATAGATTGGTTAAGAATCTTGGTAAGACCATATTTATAAAAGGTGTTTCCTTTCAGATGAGCATATCAAATATTCCAATCCTTCTTGAATTTATTCTAATGAACTAGTTACTTAATTCCCCCCCCCCCCAAAAAAAAAAAAAAAAAAAAATCCCATTGCTAAGTCCATCATGTTTAACATAATGAATTATAAGGGTAAAAGTCTCATCCTCCATGAACAAACATCCATTAAACCTATCAAAATAAAAGAAAATGAGCCAAATATGGTATAGATTTAATCTTCTCAACACACATCTCACACTTTTCCAAAGTGAGTCTTCTAGTGAGTCAGAGGGATTCTTTAAATATCAAAATGGGTTCTATACTTATTCTATTTGAAGACCTTTCCCTCACCAACCTTTTTCATGAAAATTCCATTCTTACACTTGATCTTGAATGTCCATCCCTCATAAAGTGTGACCACCATGTAACACTCAATTTTATCATTTTTAAAATCATGATCTATTTTTGAATTACTGAGAACAAGGGATCAAATTCCATTAGGTGATCATAAGAAAGGGTTTTTAATTCAATTAGATGATTCGACATTCTTTAGAGAATAGAAATTACACCAAAATATTAGTTTAAATTCTACATCAAATTAGATAGACTTAGAGAATGATTTTCATCTTCCTTCACCATACCTAAATTATAAAGATGAATCAACTCTCCTTGTTGAAGAAATTATTCCTGTGAACATTAGAATAAAAAAAGATTCTAAAATTACTAAACTTGAAATATCACTTACTCAATAAGAAAAGGACATATTTACACTTTTTATTCTTGAATTATTTGACATATTTACATGGTTTTATGCATATATGTCAAGGATTGATCTATAATTAGTAGTACATCACCTTGTGGTACATATAGATGCCAAACCAATCAAATATAAACTCTATAAGATGTATCCTGACACTACTAGTGAAAGAGGATCTTAAAAATAAACTGGATGTTGGTTTTATATTACCTATTAACTATTAATATTGGATATCTAACATAGTACTAGTATCAAATAAATTAGAAGGGATTAGAGTTTTCACATAATTTTGTGACATCAATAAAGCATGTCTAAATGATGATTTTCCATTACCCAACATAGTCATGATCATAGATTCAACTGCAAATCATGAGATGTTATCTTTGATGGATGGTTTTTTAGGATATAATCAAATCAAAATGATTGTTGAATACCAACACAAAATTTCATTTACAACACCATGGGGAACTTTATGCTACCAAGTAATGCCTTTGGGTTTGAAAAATGCTAGAGCTACATATCAACAGGTGATGACTATCATTTTTTATACTCTTCATGACATCATGGAAGACTATGTTGATGTCATTATTTTAAAATACAAATATAGAGAAGAACACCCTCAAGTGATTCATCATATCTCTTAATGCATGAGAGATTATAACATGAGATTGAATACAAAGAAATATGTGTTCAACATGACATCAAGAAATTTGTTAGGTTTCATTATTTCAAAACATGACATAAAATTTGATCCCTATAAAGTTTCATCTATCATGGATATGAATCCACCTAAAAATCTTAAAAAAATTAGAATTATATGAAGAAAAATTTAAATAATCAAGTGTTTTATATCCCACTTGTAGATATTTATAACCCTTACACATTTTTTGCTGAAGGACACTCCTTTTACTTGGAATGAGAATTATGAAAAAACATTTGATAATATTAAACAATATATTTCCAAGCCACTATTAATAATTACACCTATTTCTAGTAAATTTTTTTTTTATACATTTTAGCTACTAAGTTTATATTGGGTAATTATTAGTACAACATGATGACAATGGGAAAGAAAGAACAATGTATTACTTAAGCATGAATATGATATCTTATGAACTCAACTACTCTCAAATAGAAAAATAATTTATAGTAGCTGTTTTTTCCTCTCACAAACTATGAAATTACATGCTCAATAATGAAACCAAGATTATTTCTAAGATAGACCCTCTTAAGTATCTTCTATCTAGAAAAACTCTAACTAGCAGGATGGCTATGTTGGTTATGCTTCTTAGTGAGTTTAATTTAGAGTATGTCAATAAAAATAATAATAAAAGGATAAGTTTTAATAGATGTATTATATGAATCATGACTTAATGATAAAGAACCTCTTATTTTAGAGTTTTTTGATGAATCAATAATGTCCATAGATGAGTCTCTAGTTTGTCAACTATTATTTGATAGTTCCTTTACCAATCACAAATCAGGGGTAGGTATCTTATTAGTCACACCAAATAAGGAATACATTCCCAAGGATTTAAGAATTTATTTCCCTTGAATAAATAACATAATATAGTATGAAGGTCTTATAGTAGGTCTCAAAATGGAAATCCAATGGGGAATCCAAAATCTTATTTTTAGTAATTTTAAGCTTATCATTAATTAACTAATTAATTCCAAGATTTCAATGATAAGTTGATCCATTACAAGTGAATGGTGGATTTTTTAAGTTGTCTTTTGAATTCATATAATGTGAACAAGTGTAAGAATCAAAAATAAGGTAGTGGATGCTATGGATACCATTGGTTCCCTACTTGATTTAAGCACAAAGCATAAAAAATTCTTGGTTTAATACTTAATGATACTGACTTATTAAGCACCCAATTAATAAATGGTTTGTGAGGTGGTTAGTCCCATTTCTCCCTGGTACTTTGTCATCTATACTTATATTCATAATAATAAGATACCATCTAACTTATCTCCTAATCAACATAAGTCTTTTATCCAACACACCTATTGATACACCATTCTTGTTAACACCCTATACTACAAAGGCTATGATGAAAATCTTTAATGGATTTTGAATTCTTAAGAATCTAATTTATCAATTAGAGAAGTATATGAGGGAATATGTGGGGCACACTTGAGTGCATGGTCCTTGAAAATAATCTTATACAAGTAGTTTATTATTGGCCTACAATGGAATCTAATTCATGTGCCTATATTAATAAATGCATACCTTGTTAGAAACACGAGGACCTTATCCATAACCCATCATAAGATATGCAACCTATCACAACACCTTGAACATTTTAAACATGAGGGTTAGACCTCATTAGAAAAATAAATCCTAGTTATTTTGATGGACATAATCATATTATAACAACATGGTACTTTACTAAATGGGTTAAGGCAATGCCCCTTACCTATGTCACTAGAAAGTAAATTTCCAAATTTATCTTAAACCACATTGTCTATCACTTTGGTATTCCTTCCACTCTCATTTTTGATAATTGAAAATCAGTTGAGAATAAATATTCTAAGGATCTTTTTCAAACTTACCACATCAAATGTAAGTGGTCCACACCTTATTACCCACAATGCAATGACCAAGATGAGGCAACCAATAATTTTTTTTTACAAATCCTTAAAATATTTATCAATGAAGTTGGTCATGATTGTCATACATAGCTATATCCCAACCTATGAGCATAATACACTAGCATCTACACACCTATAGGGGCAATCCCGTATTCCCTTATATATGGAAGTGAGTCTATTCTACCAATAGAGGTAGAGGTTCCATATTTGCATATACATTTACAATAAATCATGGATGAATAATCCTATCATATTTCATGCCTCAGTGAACTCAAATTTATAGATGAGAAATGACTTACTAATTTTAACCATTTGTAAGTTTACCACAATCACATTTGCCATAGTTATAATAAGTGGATAAAAGTGAGGGAGTTTGAAATTAGAGATATTGTTATTAAGTAAAACCAATGAAATACCATTGCTAAAAGAGAAAATAAAGGAAAGTTTGAACCTAATTTGTTGGGCCCATATATTATCCTTGCTAAGTATGCATCAAAAGCTTACAAATTAGTTATAAAGGATGGAGAGGATCTTGATGAACTTATGAACATCATGCACCTCAAGTGATTCTATGACTAAACTTTTCCTATATGTTGTTATTGATATCTTAGATGTTAAAAAAATAAAATAAAATTAGAAATCCAAAAAAAAATAAAGAAAAATAACATAGATCATCCAAAAGTGAAAATCATTTTACTAGTGCTTTGTTTAAGTACCATGGTGAAAATCAGATTTTTGGTGCCACATGTAAACCATTTTCTATATTCACCCTATTTACTTGGGGGAATCATGTTTTAGTAGTCCATTATGTATTTCCATTTTAGGTCACTTGTTCATCTCTTATCCTATATCATGTTTACTTAAGGTTTGATACATCTACTTGTGAACCTACATATTTTCTCACTATAGAGGAACATATTTTATATTACCTATCTTAACCCAAAAACAAAAAAAAAACAAGAAAAAAATAACCTAAAAAAAAATCCAAAACACAACCAAAGCATCCAAAACTACAAAAAAAACACTTACTGATAACATCTACCATCTTAACTATCTTCCCACATCATTCTCTCATATTTCTTGGGTGGATCAATCATGCATCTTATCATCTAATTCTTAATGCTTCATCAATAACCCACTTTCTCTTCACTTCCCATATTGGAAGAACTACATCTAGCTTGATATCCCCATATTGACTTTGTCTAGGATGGATTATGTAGGTAACACTTAGAGACATGGGGTCTCTATGTTCAGCTCTACCACTATCTTCCCCATCATCTATATCCTAGAGAATGTATTTTTCCATAATTATGTTTCCTCATTAGTTGTTTGGTACTTAGCCTAGGTCTTGGCTACAAATGTATCAAGTCCTTACGTAAGATGTTAAGCCTTTGGTTATATATTTTTAGGTATTATTTAGTTTCTTATAGTTTTCACTTTTTGATTCATTATTTGTTTCATTTATGTATTATTTGTGTTTAAATATTAATTTATTTATTTGAATTTATCATTTTATTTAACCATTAAGTTGGTTACTTATATCTTCTTTATCTCTAACCATTCATTTGGTTATTTATCTATTTTATTATCTTAACCATTAATTTGGTTGTTTATCTTTTTATATGTTTCAAACCACTCACTTCCTTATTTTAGGTTCACTTCTTTTATCCATAATTGGTTATTCAAATTTTATTTATTTTTTAGTCATATTAATCATTTTACATCATCATGTACTTATGTTATCTTTCGACTATTTAATATTTGTTCATTTGTTTATATATATATATATATATATATCATTTGTGTTTATTTTCATAATATTGTTTCATTATTATCTATAATAATTATGTTTTTCATCTTATTTCCATTATTTTATTTCTATGTATTGTAAATATTATTTTGTGCACTGTGTAATAGTATGGTTATGATTTACTTATATCATGACATACTTTAATTTTATATAATTTATTATTTTTTAGTCTATATGACCAAAACATCAACATTCATCATGATTATTTAATATCATTAGTGGTAAAGTATTTTAAGATATATTAAACATCAAGTTGCTCAATACTCATTATTGTTGGAAATCCAAGGCAAGGAAAAAATATAAAACAAAGTAGTTATCTAATATAATTTTTTATGCATCCATAAATCTAAATCATACATGAATCAGTGATCCCTCAATCCTAAAAAGCCTCACTACATACTTAACACCCATGTTAGTTACACTAACACCATTTAAATTCCTATTCCAACCCACTGCCTCAGCCTTGATCATGGCCTCTTGGAGGGCCACCAATTGAAATTTAATCTCTAGTCAAGTGATCTTATACACATCAATAAGAATGATAGTCCACTCTCTTAGGTATTGAGGGAAAACAAAAGTGATCTAGTTAGGGTCCTAGTAGGTGAGAAAGTCCCATATTAGCCTACACAAAGTGGGAATGATCCCCACCTATGTAACACAAAGAATTTTGACTTGATCCAAAATTACCAACTCATATTTTTAGTAATTCCATGACATGAGGGAGACACTCCTACTCTTTAGCTCTAATCCAATTAATAAAGGTCCTTTATAGTAAGATGAGACCTTGAGTTATCCCATTTCCCCTTTTTCTAAGTTCCAAATAATCAAAAAGAGCTTTTTCCTTTCCCTTAGATGGAACCAACACTTAAGCAATGATTGCATCAATATCTTGAATATAATAGGTGGTGGTTTAAACACCATCATGATGGTTACATAATTATTGGTTTATGCAAACTGATAGTTCCATCTTGATGTGGTGGTTATACTTACATACCACTTCTAAGGCTTAACCCCACCAAAACACCCAAATACCTCACCAAAATTTAAAAAATTAAACATTTCTAGGCTATACACCCTTAAAAACATTATAACACTACATTATTTGAATTTCATGGAGTTTTTAGTAAAATTTAGTCAAAATTTCAAAACTAGGGCAAAAGAGGAAAAATTAATAAAAGTAACTTGTCCCTACCCTACTCCACCTAGCACTGGTACATTAGCCATCCTCTATATATTCTTATCCTATCGACTGATTCCTACCTCAATTTCATCATCATTGACCCATATATTTAATTTTTCACAAATGATTCTATTTTTTGCAAATTTTTGAATATATATTCCATGTAACTAGGCATCTAGGTTTAATTTTTTTATTTTTAAAAAATTCTCTTATAGAAGTATATTTTTCATGTCTATAAATCATTTTATTTCTAATTTTTTAATTCATAATTCAAAAATAATATTTTAATTATTTTTTATTTCTCATAGCATGTCTTTATGATTTTATAGGTACATGATGACTTGGTGTTAGATTTAGTTCCCTGATGGGATGATTTAGGTGATATGATCATCCCCACACAAATTATAAGTAACCTTATCCAAGATTTTATTATGTAGTATATTTTTAACCTTTTCATTAAATTTTACTTGATTCTTGTCTTTTATCTACAAGTTTCATGGAGTCTCAGCTGGCTTCACTACACCACTAAGGTAAGCAACATAAGTATTTCTAACCCTCTATTTCCCTTCCACATGGAATTTATTAGGACTATACCCTCATCAATTAATGTCAAGGAATACTATTTATGGGTAAATATGGATTCACCTATAAATTACATGGTGTGATATTCCTAGTACAATGTCTAATGAAGATGCAATGATATCCAAACTACACTCAAGTGTGTTATCTATGACATTTTATTCCCTAATCTCTCCCTATATCTCCTAGGCCCCTACCAAACCTCTCTTGTTATCCTTTTTATTATTTTATTGATTTATTTTTGAACCTTTATAAGTAGGATGGGTATGTCCTCTTTGGTGATGGAACTATCCTTATGCATTGCATACGACCCCAAATATCATGGATCCACTGCTATAGTTTCAAAAACTGCCCTAATGGAATTGTCACCAATAGGGAAATTTCATAATACTATGTGATGGTTGTGTAAAATAATAATGTGCTGTCATAAAAAGTGTTAGTTGTATAGCCTCCCCTATAAATAGGGGTAATTCTATCACCACTTATCCATGTGTTACTTTAGCCTTTAAAACTCAAGGTTTTCATGAATTTGCATGTTTATTTCTTTTTAACAAATCGATTCCACACTATTAATACTTTTTTCATTCCCACTTTTGTTTTGACCACTCCTCATCCTTTCCAAGTTTAAATTTTAGTAAAACCAATACTTATTGTAAGTTCCATGCTTCTCCTAAAAGTATCTCAGTTTTAGATAAATTTTATATCAAAATATTTGTATTGAATATTGGTTTTCTAGATTTTTATAGCCAAAACCTAATTTTAATTTATTTTTAGTTCCATCCTTGATTATTTTCATGCTATAATACAGAATGATATATAAGGGAAGTCATTGATTTAACATCCAGTTCATTGAAATCAGTGTACCAATTAGTAACATAGTTAGTTTATTTACTATTTCCTTTCCATTAATTATAATATATTTAATTTCAAAAATATAATATATAGGAAAATAAATATTTCTTTATCTCCTTCTCTTGTACCTAAGAAAAACAATAGTTAGTTTATTTACTTGCTTGCATATGTATCATATATCTTCTTGAAATATTTCAACATTGAATTAATATATTGGGTAAATTATAGGGTAGGTAAATTTTAGGGAAAAAAGATAGTCATTTTCATTTTTAAACAAGATTCTACTTCACAAACAAATAAGCAAACATGCACATAGAAACCTAGGAAAATAAGGGGGTTTTATTTCAACATTGATTTTATTTATTTGCATGAGATAGAAACATTATTTCAGATTAAAAAATTATAAAATAAGAACATAAGTAATAACCTCCATTTAAGTAAAATAATTTAACTTAGTGTTCATTCTTTATAAACACTAGAAACTAGTTTTAGCTTTCATATGCAAAGGAATATTTAGATAATTAGTAGTGTTGTTACCTAGAATCTAAATCTTATTTTGCATTTACTTATGTGTTATAAAAACCTTATATTTAAAAATATATTCATTAATTTATTATATAAAAATTACAAAGAGGAAATAACTTCATTAATATTTCATATTGAACACAATAAATAAACATGAAAAATCAGCAAGTATAGTCTTCTTTGAAAGTTTTATGTTTAACATTGTATGCATCCAAAAAATCCAGAAAATAAAACACACACACACACACACACACACACACACACACACACACACACACACACACACACACACACACACACACACACACACACACACACACACACACACACACACACACACACACACACACACACACACACACACACACACACACACACGCACACACGCGCGCGCACACACACACACACACAATTTTATTAGTATATAGATCTTCAATTACGTACGTTAATTTCATCACTAAATTTAGTTTCACTTCATTAAAAAAACCTTATTGAAATATATATAAGTACCTAAACAATTCCTAAACAAAGCTTGCCAAGATGATCACATGATAAATACTTGTTCACACTTTGAAAAATGATAATAAATTATCTTAAAACATAATCAAAACAAGATATACTATTATTCATTACTTCTTTACCATTAGATGACACTCATTGAGGCTCTTTATCCTCAAAATGCTAGTCCATTTCTTAGAGTGCTTACTCCTATTATAGAACATGCACTTCAAAAAGATATCAACTTTGAGCTTAGGTTTAAATAATTTCACTCCACCCATAGTTCATATCTTATCCTTATCCATATTTAATCCTTAGATGAATAATCTAGGCCCAGAGATCCAATAATATGTCCCGTTCACATCCTTCATCACCAAGTCAATAATATCCAAATATGAGTCTTTCATCCCATATTTATTTCATACCTAATTCTAACATCATATAATTTTATTTAAGATACCCATAATTATTCCATTATGTTAGTTTTCTCATATAGACATTGAGAAATTGAGTGCATAGTCTAGAATGTGTTATTCATGTGCATACTATTTGATACAAAACTTGGTAGAAGATGTAGTTGGTGTGTTTTATAGATACTTAAGATTGCTCAAGGAAATAAGTTTCGTTTCCTAATCTTGGAAAATATGGCATAAGTCATCAAAAATTTTAAACTTATTGAAAATAATAAACTTATATAATGGGGCAAGCAAACTTTTTTAAAGATTCCCTAAAGCTCTTTATGTGCCAATAGATCATTTATTTTGCCTAACATTGTTTTATAGATATAAACATATTCATTGATAGGTTCATTTTTTCCTTATTTAATCTTAGTATTTTGTGCATATGCCATCTTTTGAGTGATGTTTATGGAGAAATGTGCTTGAATCTGATCCATTAGAGGTTTTAATGCTTTCATTGATTAGTTTGGTAAGTTATAGAACCATCTTGAAGCATATTCCTTGAGGCTCCTTAGAAATAATTTGATCAAAAGTTTATCATTTGAAGCATAATCAAGGCATGATACATATAAATATCATAGATGATGTTTAGGATCACCCTTGTCATCATAAAATGTGAACTTGGGGGTGTTTTATCAAACTTGGGATTTATGTGAAAACCCTAAATGATAACACTACTATGAAATATTAGGAAAATATTATAACAATGATAAAATTCACTAATTTTTAATTGCTATATTTTGTAAAGTTAATAAAACTAACTTTGTATAAGGATAAGACAAATACTTGGCTAGAAACCATGCCTTTGAGAGGAATTAGGGTCTAAAAATTACTATGCAGAGATGTCTGGTGACTAGAATAAACATTATAGAACTAGATTCAGGCCCATAAAATAGTGTTGGGAATGAGAAACTAGAGGGGTGGTGATTATTTCCAACCTATGTCTCTCCTATCTAGTTGTAATGAGGAATTCAGGGTTTTTGTGTTCTCTATGCCTTCTTTTATGGATCCTTTATCTAGTGCAAGATCTTATGATCACTTATGGAGACCACTATGTAACTAATTTTTATTCAAAAACACTAGCTCCTTAACATATGAATACTAATGAAAATTAATGGGGAAAAATTGATTTAGTAGTTGAAGTTAGGCAAGACCTCAACACCCCATGTGTTGAACACTACCTACATACCAATACTTTGAAGAGGGATCAAAATTTATGTAGTTATCCCATGTTACGATGGTGTGTGAATAATTGGTGTATTGTGCTAGATGTTGGTGAAATACCAATGTGATTAAATACTTTAACCATGACTTATGACCTATAAAATGTATTCAAACTTGAGCTCTGGGATACTAGGGCTATATGTAATTAGAAATGGGAGAAATAGGTATTTTTATCTCAATGTGCAAGTTGAGCACTACCTACATACCAATACTTTGAAGAGGGATAATAGTTTATGTAGATATCCCATGCTATAATGGTGTGTGAATAATTAGTGTAATGTGATAGATGTTTATGAAATACTAATGTGATTAAATACTTTAACCATGAATTATGACCTATAAAATGTATTCAAACTTAAGCTCTGGGCTACTAGGGCTATATGCAATTAGAATTGGGAGAAATAGGTATTTTGATCTTAATGTGCAAGTGTAATTATGGTGATTTTTGGTGTGAAATCCCCTCCATTGAAAAATGGTTTGAATAGTGTTTATATATTTATATCATTTAAAGTTATTTGAATAGGGCTAATTAGGGACATGGGCCAACATTTTTATAGCCTTGAATTTTGTAAATTAGCCATATATGGTGGGAAGATATGAGAGGTGGTAAGAACATTAAAGCAATACGATCCTATCTTATGGGTAATTTTACCATGTTGAGGGTTAGGTAGGGCCTTAAAGATTTCCTAAGTTGATAATAATAGGTATGAGTATATGCATGGGTCATTTTTAAACTTATAAGAGTATGCAAAGTGGTTAAATGTGATCAAAAAGGGTCTTAAGATAGGTCTAGAGATAAGTATGTAAAATATTAGTCCAAAGTGCATGATTTTAGCTTAAATGTTAATTTTAAATTTCTACATTTACCCCATTTTTTTATAGTAATGAAACAAAATTTAAATTACTAAAAAAGAAAAAGAGTGCATACTTGAACTTATATGTGGGAAGGAGTCCTAAATGTAGGCCACAATGTTGAACTATGCTCCATGTAAACCTGCATTGAAACACATGTAATATCAAACTTTACTTAAGTTAGATATCAAGAAATAGAATACATAAATATAGAGAGTGACAAGGAATGAATACAATTGATTGAGTATGTGAATTGTTATCCCTTTTTAAGTTCAAAAAATAGTGTATAAATGGGTGATTGTGGTGTGATGTTTGTTTGTATCAAGATTAAAAATCTTAGATTAGAATATGCATGCTTAAATCCTCATCATTAAGTGGGTGTGAAATAAATCAAGGTGTGCTTAACTCCATCATCATCATCCCAGAGTAGCAGAATAGCTTCAGATCCCTAAATGAATACCAATATATATATCTAATGCAAAAATTTTGTGTAGATATTGGTGAAAATAGAAAACCAATAACTATAGATGGAATAATATTCAATTCTAGTGTAAAACTAGCACAAAAAAGTGCAAATATTGAGTATAATCTTGATATGGTATATATAACATGGAAAATGATGTGAATTATCATTCCATATGTGAAACTAGTGAAAAAACTAGTGCAATGAGGAATCACTGTGCTATGCACATGCCCCCAACTAATATTTGGTACATATAATTTTAGAGATTGAGTAGAAAAGTCATGATTTTAGGAAGAAACCTATGTGCCAAACTAGAACAACATGCCACACATGATTTCCCACAAATTGAGAAAATATGAGATAAACTATGTAATTCTAAGTAATTTTAGAAACTAAAATTATGAAACTACTGAGTACTAATTTGAGTAAACTAAGATTTTGAGAAATTATAAAAATTATTATTTTTTAGGCAACTGGAAAACAAAACTAGGAAGGAAACTATAGGATTTCTCTCCTATCCAATGGGGTGTTCCTATACAAATTGACTTTTTTTTTGTGTTTTTTGAGCCTAAAAATGTGTAACCATTAGTAAATCTTGTCTATCTACCAATATGGGAAGGTCAAGAATCTAATACAAACTTTTTTGAATGTCCACTCTTTTAAGGTGAGTTTTCAAGCCTACATAAGAACTTAACTCAAAATAAAAGGGTATACAATAGGATTTTATGGTATAGAAAATGTAAATATGAATAATAATGAAACCATGGAAGAGCATGGAAACATTGTGTATGTAAACTAAACATAATAATAATGTAATATGCATGTGAAAATGAGAATTCATAGTAAATGTTTATAGATAGATATGACAATGAATCACATAGATAATTTGATCAATTGAGTATATATATATATATATATATTGAATGGAACTACATAGGGAAGAATACATGATATCCATCATGGCATTATAAAATGTTGGGTGCATGATGCCAATCATGGCCTCAAAATGTGAGTAAAGAACCAAGCAAAGTGTCATGGCCATGATGCACACAATCAAAGACTACATGCATAACACACAAAACACTTAATATAATGCCAAGGGGGACACAAATAAGGGACATGTTCAAATGTCACTCACTTGAGTAGAAGACATATACAAAGGAATGTTTAAATTCCCTCACATATATACAAGGAAATAATAGAGGCTTATATCCACATAGAATAACATGTTCAAATGTCCACATGAAAATATAGAAGACACACATAGGGAAATATTAAAATGTCCTCACACACATACCTCCTATGCGAATGTTGGAAATTTTAGGTATAGGAGGTTCATTTTGTAGATTTTTGATGGTTTTGTTGATAAGTTTGGGTTATGGAATGAGGTTACCATATGAATCCATAAAATGGGTGGGGTACATTAGGATTGTGTGCTCCCCATTGAGCACAATGGGGTTGGTTTTGGAGATGTAATAGGTGATTTTTCATTTGCATAATTTGATTTGCATTATTATCTCAAAAATTTTCAAATGAAAAATCACCTATTACATCTCCAAAACCAACCCTATGCATTTGGTTAAGAGTTTGTAATTTTTTTTTATTGGTTTGAGTACTATTTTGGATACTAAAAGCAACATTTGATGCATTAGTGTTATTTGAGGTATTAATATGTTGAGATGCAATATGATTTTGAGATGAGTAGTATCATGTGCCACACTAGTGACATGAGAATCAATTTTAACACGTTATGAATTAGTGTCATAAGAAGCATTAATAGAACTAGAGGCAATAGTAGCATAAGAAAATATTAGTAACATGATATGCACTAGTAGAATAAGAATGTGTGTGGGTATTTTGAAGATCCCCATTGAAGGTTGAACTTGAAATGTTTGTGTAAATACTTGGCATGGAGGTATAAGAAGATAGAGTGTGAGGTCATAGTGTGATAAGGAGACATGATAAAGGAAAAAGGTGTAGACAAAAAGAAATGACTTGCCCCAAATCCTATGGAAAAACTAGGTGAAGGTGAATGGGGTTATCCTATATGAGTTCTCATTATGAGGCTATAAATTGCTATAGGATCCTTACCTCTATTTTGAGGATTTTCATTGATGAAAAAGATTATTTTATTCATTTAATCAAGATCATGTTCATCTTCTAGATAAAAAAGGGGTTAAGTTTTATGGAATAATGAGGAGTACCATAGTTAGTAGTGCGGGTGGTAACATGGAGATTACTTTGATTAGTGTTAGGTGCCACCAAATTTGTTTTAGGAAACCTATTGGGATTATTTAAAATAATCATGTTGGTTTGATTTAATTACATATTATTATGAAAAAAAAAATCATGATGAGGGAAGGAGGTTAAGCACTTATTAGAAATGAGAATAAATTGGTATGATACTAGGTCAAACTAGTCAACATTGCTTTGTAAGAAAATGAGTAGGATATGATGAAAGAGATAGTTAGGTTGAATGTGTTATATATATGGTATGAAATATACAAAATCAAATAGTTTGACTTTGTGTTTAAGTAAAATAGGATAATATATCTCTAAGATACTAGGTCAAATAGGATGACTGTGTCATATGAAAGGGTAAAAATACCAACTTATGAGAGATTGGGTTGATTATAATGATTATGTTCTATAGAAAGATAAACTAACTAGGATGTGAGAGAATGGGTTGATTATAATTATTATGTTTTGTATAAATAGAAACTAACCAACCTATGAAAGACTAGGTCGAACATAATGACTGTGTTCTTTAAAAGGGTAAAGATTGTAGAAGAGACAGTCGAGTTTGTTGACTATATTTTCAGTATAAAGATAGGTTTTGATAGTTATGACTCTAGACTATCTAGTGTTAATTATCAAAGAAATTGAAATAAACACACATGAAAGTAGATTGATCCAATTGATCTAGTTGTGGCACACAAAACAAACCTTGTAACAACACTATCCAATACAATTTTTTCAATACAACATACAATTGGCAAAGAGAAAACAAAAATGCTGAAAATAGAAATGATAATGTATGTGATTATTCCTAAATGTTTTAAATTATATATTTAAAAATAAATGTTATACGTAATTGAGCTTTATAAAAAAACTATAAAGAGGTAAGCTAAGGATGGTTCTAGGTTTTTAAGGCTAAAAGGGATATGTATTAGTGATGGTACTAGATTAGTATTGGATCCTACACCCTCACTTCATAATCCTATATCAATAAGGTTTAAAGTTATTTTATAATACAAACCATCAACCACACATTTATACTTGGTTAGAAAAATGATTCACCTTCATAATGAAATCTAGGTAGGTATACCTTGGGTAGAATTGTTTAATGTTTTTTGATATTTTATGGTTTGGAAGTGTGTGAATAAAATAAAAAATAGTGTGAATAAATTGGTAAATCAAACTTTCCTAATTATAATATGTGTGATACTCTAAGCAAGAAATAAAATTAAATATGAATTAATTACTATAAATATGAGTTAATTCATTTACTTGAAGAGTACTAAGTCGATTGGGTTGATTGAGTATGTAAATAATAAATAACATAATCAACTTGATTGATTCTATCTATTGAATAAAATTATAAAGAAATAGAGTCAAACAAGTCAAATTATTTTGTTAAGCTATAATAAACTATAAAACTATGTTGATCTAGTTGATTTAGTTTAATGTAAGGTTATAGATTTATAAAACTAAAAACTATGAAAAATAACACTAAAATGAAGGAAATAAATGCCTAAGTTGGTGAGAATGAACCTAATGATTTCATAATGCTAAATTATTATTTTTATATACTATGTCATCTAGATGAATATATTTTAACCTACTAATAGATTCAACTAGGTTTATTAAGTCTAAAAACCTGTATGTGAACAAGTAAATTGAGTCAATCAGATCGATCTAGTTATCTATAGTTGAATATGACTTATATAAAGACAAACTAAGTCAATCAGATTGACTGTGTGTTAAGCCTATGCAAAAAATGTTAGACCAAGTTGATAGATTTAATATAATGATATAAAACTGATATAAATAAGAAAAATAAATGAAAGTGTGAAAGAAAACCTAAATAGGTTATTTCACATTGGGGTTCACCAAAATATAGATAAGGGAAAGTGAATCTGATCTGTAAATCAATCCTATCTTGAAGAAGATAAATCAAACTATCCCTTCTACTTATTGTTACATTTAAAAAATTAGGGTCATGACCAATATGGATCTTCTAGACCTAACTAAGGGGTCTCTTGCCATACAATATCATTAGAGAGGGTTCTAAATCCTCTAATCATGTAATACCACACAATAACCCTAGCTAGGTCTTATGGTTTTATATAAAAGTAAAGTAAATTTAATCTAGTACTCACCAAAGCTTTTGGCACAAATGGAGGGTAATAAACATAAAAAATAAATGTGCAAATAAAAACTTCACTCAAGTAAATGTAGATGTAATCCTAAGTATCAAGAGATAAATACATTCATAAGCCAATACATGTAAATCTATCTACTAATAAATGATGAGTAAGAGTTAGGAATACTCACCTTGAATATTAACTCATCAAGCCTCAATCTATCCCTTGGCTAATGGTACTTTGTAAGAAGTTGTTATGGTTTGTAAGGATAATAAAGATAAGCCAAATATAGCCTATAAGACTTATCCTATGCATCCAAAAGACTTTTTACACAAGACAAGATTATTCCCCAAAGGAAGTATAAAACCCTAAATAATGACTCCTCAAGTATAAAGGTGGATAAACATATAAATATGTGGAAATGAATGATTTTATCTATTGTAAATGAGGTGAAGGATGTCTATATATAATTTGATATAACCCTAAACCCTTCTAGAATTTTAGCTGACACAATCAGCCTAATCAACCTAATTATTTAGGAAATAAAATAATTAGGTCACAGACTAAGTCAGTTATACTGACTTAGTGCCATAACATGCTCAATTTCCTAGATTAGGGTTGACCCTTTTGATTGTGTTCGAAAGATAGTAAAAAGAGGTTAGGCTTAGGTAAGGGCTATTTGAGGTAATGAATTATTTGGAAGATTGTGTAATGGAGGTGTCAAATATTATGAAAGTGTATATAAGGGACTCATGTTAGGTCTAAGTGGTGGTATAGAGGAAAAAAAATCTTGTGAAGCATCGATGGTCTGCCCACCCCTTTCTTGATGCACCCTTTAAGCCATGCACTTAGAGAGAATGAGACTCAATGGGTTCCTATAAGAGAAAAAAAATTGTAATTGATAAAGTTTAAAAATATTTTGTGTATACAATATCCAATTAGAAATTACATATTTTAATGTCCTAAAATAAAATAAAGTAGTGCATACAAGATATGAAACTAGCAGAATCAATATAAAAATATGTATGATTATGTATTCTGATCAATAAAATCTAAGTTTTAATCTAACCAATATTCAATAATTGAGATAGGCAATAGTATATCACAATGTTAGTAAATGATAAATGTTGTAATATGTAATATAATGTAAATTACTAAGTGTATGAGTGAGATAAGGTGGGAAATAAGGGTAAAACCTATGTTTACCATGCCCCCAACGGGCTAGCTGATGAATGTACATATTGTAGGAAGCATGCGTGAAGTCTAGAACTAAGTAGTGATAGTTTGAGCTCACTAGGATAAGAGTGGGATGAGGGATATTAGAGAAAAATTCTCTTATCCTCCATAATGCTCCAACCTAAATATAGTTTTTGAGTGTGTAACAATAAAAACACATTTAACTAGTTCTAGAAATGATGTCTTATGTAATCTACAGTCATTCATATACACTAGTGAGTAAGGTATGATATAAAACTAGATAAACATATATGGAATATTATTCAAAACTAAATTTATGTATGAAAAAGTACATATAAGCATGCATATGTCATGATTTTTGTTATTTTCTATAATATTTTACTTTTAATTTTTAATTTTTAGCATATATGTTTATGTGAATATTATACATAATATGTGAGATAATACTAACCGATGAGTCATACGAGGGAATCATAATCAACTAGTCCTATATAAATAAAATAAATTATGACCTTTCATGAATGGAAAGGTGTGTGATGGGGTGACTAATCTGATCTTAATAAGGAATTTGAATAGGGACCACCAATTATGTTATAAATGTTATTAACACACTGATTATGTTTAATTATAGGGATTTTAGGAGCCCATATCAGAGTAGTGAAGCTTATGATTATGTATTATGAGGAGTTCCCTTGATAATATATAACACTAACTAAATTTGTGTTGGAGTAGGGAGAGGTTCTTTATAATCGATGACAAATCTCTTTTGAAGGGGCCTCTCTAAGATAGGCCTTTATGGAAGTGTAGATCTCTATTATGAAAATATCTGAGTAGGTTCTACCTTTTTGGGTGGTTCTGATCCAAAACTCAAAATATTTGGTTGAAATATAATTAAATAAACAAGAACAAAACAATTCAAATAATTCTATCTCTGAGAAGAGATGATTTATTGATCAAATTTGCAGACCCAAACATATGCTTATCTCTAAGAAGAGATGTCTAATTTCCTTTTCGGGATACATATTAATTTATACATGTTTTGAAGGTGTGAGGAGGATATGGAATGTCACCAATCTCGAGGGAGACTAAGTGGTATGACTTCCATGATTTACAACAATACAAAATTCAAGGAATTACTATTTTTAGAAACTTACTATTTTTTAGACTGCACTACTAAAATTGAAATTTGGGGCACTTCCATTGGGTTTTATAGGGTCAAAATTCATTTATCAAAGCTCAATATAATCTCACTATGTTTTCCTAATTATTATCTTTCCAATGGTTCAAACGGTGAGTCAATTGGAGCTATGGTGCAAAAGTTATGGCTCCCGGAAGTTCCGCCATCAATTGGGGTGGACCCATGACCCGAATTGTCATCTGAATTGTTGCCTGGATTAGGTTCAAATGAAGGATGTTGTATGTTATTTAAATATTTATATGATAGAGGATACTCATAATGGATCCATGGAATTATGATGAACTCATTATAATATATGTATCTCAAACATCTATGATCTATATAAGGAACTATGTGAATCTAATAAATCTAAGGGTATCCTTATAAGGCATCAAAGACCCTAGTACTAGGTACTATTATGAATTTGGTGTCCAAATGTATGGGGATAAATTATAATGGTAAATTAATTTTACTAATGGAACTCTAAATTTAACCATTTAATATTTTAATGACCATGGTGGTGGGAAGCATATACTAATCTATGTATCCAATGTGATAAAGAAGTGTATTTATACACATGTTCATAATTAAGCCTTTATCAACCATGACACTTTGAAAAGGATGATGATCAGTGTGTGTAAATATAAACAAATAGTGTAAATATGAATTATCATCAATTATCTCATGTTATGAAAATGTGATGAGTGGCCTATATCACATTGATCTATGATAAACACCGATCATACCATTTAAAGGATGTTGTTCCTCTATATGGGAATGGTAAGAAACTAGTGGAGGGTGCACATTATATGCATAGTGCACACCTGATGTATCTACTATCTTATTAACCTTGTGATTAGGAAAAGGATCACTAAATATTTTCATTGGTGTAATTCGACTTGGTTGCACTATTATACTCTCTATTGGTGTGCCAAAATTAATTATGTTTACATCTATCATAGTATGGCCTAATGTCTTATGATAGTCATAAAAAAGCATTCTGATTACAGCCTTTTAGAATATTTTGATTCATATAAACCTCTTTAATGGGAGGAAAATATATGATATGCATTCCAATAGTGTTTTGAGAACCTTGTATGGATCTTCTGGTATGTTAGTAAACTTCCTTTTTGGAGGAGCAGATAAGATAATGTATGGAGTAAGCTCTATAACTACATGTACTATTTATTTTGTATCATTATTGTTATCGGTTGGACTTACCTTATAAGGTGGATTACTTTAATTATTGGTGTTAGCATCAAAATTGGTTTTATACTTATGTTTGTTCATTACCAAAACTTGAATTATCTTTCCTTTACTGTATGGCATAAATCTGTGAATGAATTAAACTTTTTGAACATAATGGATTGATGTAGAGATGGAATCAACATTTTAATTAAATACATATTGTAGTTCTCTATCTACCATAGGATTTTTCATTTTGGATAACATGGTCTTGTATCTTAAAATGTATTCTATAATAGGATCATTATATTTTTGTTTGACTAGGATTATTTGAGCATAAGAAATATTCTCACTGATGTTAATTAAAAAATGTGTAAGAAAAATATTGGCAAAGGTATTAAATTCATGCACTGATCAGTGTGGTAAATCATAAAACCATTGTAATGCATATACCTTGAGACTTCTTGGGAATATCTTAGTCAATAATCTATCATTAGACACATAGTCCAAACATGCTACATGAAATGCTCTGAGATGTTATTCAGGGTCACTTTTTCAATCATATAGTGTAATATTGGGTGTCACAAAATGTATATGTAAAGGATATACTTCTATATGTTGTGCTAATGGAGCGTGTAGTAAGACATGAGAATCTAGTGCTTGATTAGGTTTCAAAGCACCTTTCTCTAGATTTAACACCTTGGATTGTAGAGATCAGATATCTTACTTAAGGGATAGTAAATTAGGATAAGAGGAACTTGTGATAACCAAAGGTAGTATTGCCAAGGTTGGAGTGAGAATTGGCATGGTATTTTATTATATCCCTTGATTTTTCCCCATTATGATAGGTGGTACAAAAGTTATACCTAATTTAGTAGTTGGGTTAGATATTTTAAAATATTTTTTAAGTTCATCTGTAATAATGTTAATAAATTCATCTTACATATCTTTCTTATTGAAGAGAAAACCCTATAATTGTTGCTTATATGTGTCTTCAAATCTATTGCCTTATTTTTCCATTTTGGATTGATTAACTAAAATATATAAAAAAAATTTAACTTGGGAAAAGCTTGGTGTGACATGATTGTTAAAGTAGGAAAACACAATTTTCTAAATTTAAATGCTAACAAAACAAAAAAGATATAATAGTGAAAGTGTTATAGAATTTAATAGATATAAAAAATTATAAAAAAACTAACAAAAAAAAATAATAAGGATATAAACCCTAATAACATCTATGTTTAGGGTTTGGTAATATTTGAAAAATAAATGGGTTCACTAATATGTTTTATAAAATTTTGGATTTGTGTGAAAACCCTAGATGATAACACTACTATGCAAAATTAGAATAATAATATAAAAATCATAAAATTCACTATTTTGTAATAATTGTATTCTTGAAAGTTACTAAAAATATCAAAGTGTAAAGAGAAAAAAAAGACATAACTAGAAACTATGCCTATAAGATAAATAAGGGTTTGACACATTCTATTTAAATAGGTATGGTGGCTAGAATCAACATTCAGGAGTTGGATCTAGGTTTAGAAAATAATTCTAGGAAGAGGACACTAGATGGGTGTCACTCATGTCCAACCTAGGGTGATCTTATCCACTTGTAATGAATAATCTTGGTTTTTAGGTTCTATTGATGCAGAAGATTACACCCTTGGTAGGAGGCTGAGCTCCTGCCTTCCATGCATCACAATGGAAACTCCCCTCTTGCCTGTGGGACTGGAGAAGTTGGAGGGGAGAGTCTCTAGATAAGGGCTAGCTCCCTCTGAAGTCTCCTTTAGACCCTAGTTTCTCCTACTGCTAACAAATAAATGTAAAAAATGGGGGGGGGGGGTTGAAAAGGGAGAGAGAGATGCTCAAAATAGAACTTAAGCCTAAAAAATGAAAAGGTGATACACCAAAAAAGTTTGATCCACTCAGACCTGAAACATACACTTTTCACCAAGAAGAATCACCCATACACTTCATTTGATGTGGGGAAACTCTTTTGTGTCAGTGAGTTAGGGGTCCATGGAGATATAAGGAGGAGGGAACTATCAAAGGTGTTTTGGGACACACTTTGATAGCCTATTCACATGTGCCTATATTCCTACTATGGACACTTCTAGCAGACCTACAAAAAAGAAACTCACAATGCACTAAACATGCTAGAGTCATTCTGTGAAAAGCATGAAAGATAATGACTTAACACAAAAGAAGAACACAGACATATACTTTAAAGTGCAAGTTTAGATAGAGGTAAAAATGCTAAGTCCTGATTCAAGGTAAAAATATGGAAAAGTTCTACCTTACAAGCCTGAGAGATTTTTGGGTAGAGTTTTACCTTAAGGTTGAGAGATTTAGATCTTCTCAAATGAGAATTTTTACAATATATAGAAAGAGAAAGAGAACTTGGTGCCTTTTGGGAAAGACTTTGGTGCTCTTTTCGCAAGCTGGCCCATGTGCGCTCTGAGCCTTGGGAAGAGGGAGCCATTTGATTGTCAGTTCCTACTTTGACGTTGGCATCCCAACATTAATGAGGATGTTAAGGTGTGGAGCTAAAAGCTTCAACTATTTGCAGACACAAGAGGAAGGATGCTGAAGAACCAGAGCCACTGTCGTCAGCAGTATGACCGATGTTAGTCAGATGTAGTGGAGAAAGAGACCAACGACGGCAGGGAGTCAGTCGATGTCGGTAGCACCAGACCAGCAGGGACCGGCGTCAATCACCTGTGTATTTTTAGAACTGCTATTAATGAATAGTTAGTTAAGCAAAGCAAGTGTTTGCATGCCAAGCAACTAATTATAGTCACGAGCTGCGTGTCTAATTATTGCAACTTGAGTTCTATTTTTGTAAGCATGGGATCTTATTTATAGACCCATAAGGCATGTATTGTAATGGTATCTAAGAAGGCAAGTAAAGGCATTGAAGCTAGCAAGGTCAAGGAGATCAGCTGAAGCATTCAAGGAGGGATAACAACTCAAGCTTTAGAGTTGTTGTGTTGAGCAAGAGAGAGAGGGAAGAAGGTCTTGAGGTGTGGCAAGCCTTTGAGGTGGAGGAAGAAGTGGCATCTTCCTTATTGTATTTTCTTCTAGTAGTATTTAATACAAGAGTGTGTATTGTCTCTCAAATTCTTTGTTGTCTCAAGTTTCTAGCTACTTTATCATTCTGGTATAATTTTGTGTTTAATTGCATATAAGATAGTAATCAATTGTGCTCTAATTAGTAGAGCTAGATCCCATGACAAGTGGTATTAGAGCTATGATTTGCAGGAAGCAGGGTATTGTTTTTGATTATAGGTCATTCACAGGGTTTTCTAATTGAGTGGGAGTTTAGTAATGGTAGAAGAAAGTACGCTACGAATGGAGAAGTTTAACAGCAAGAATTATCAACATTGGAGGATGCAGATTGAGGACTATCTGTATCAGAAGGATTTGTACTTACCATTGGGTGGGGTTGCATGCAAGCCCACAGATATGAAGGATGAAGAATGGAACGTTCTTGATCAGAAGGCTCTCGGTTCCATAAGGTTGAGCCTTGCATCGTCTGTGATTTACAGCTTATCACAGTGCAAGACAACGAAAGAGTTGATAAAGTCCTTGGTGAATTTATACAAAAAGCCCTCGGCTTCTAATAAGGTATATCTTATGAAGCAACTATTTACTTTGCAAATGCAGGAAAGTGGATTGGTACATACTCATCTCAGTGATTTCCATGGTTTGGTAAACCAATTAGCTTCAGTCAATATTGTTTTTGATGATGAGGTAAAGGCTCTCTTGATTCTATGTTCTTTGCCTGAAAGTTGGGATGGTTTGGTTATGGCAGTAAGTAATTCTGCATCTGCTTCTAAAATCTTAAAAGTTGATGATGTTGTGAGTGTGATCTTAAATGAAGAAATATGCAGGAGAAGCATAGGTGAATCATCAGGGAATGCTCTAAGTGCAGAAAGTAGGGGAAGGCAAGGGGAGAAGGTTGAGCAAGGGAAATCAAGGTCGGGAAGGAGATCCGAGTCCAAAGGTATTACCTACTGGTTTTGTGGAAAGAAAGGACATACGAAGAAGGAGTGTTGGTTGAGAGATAAAGAGAATCAACATGCAGGTATTGAAGAAGCAAAGGATGCAAATTTTGTGATGCAGGATGCTCTCATACTTTCTTCGAATAGTCAGGTAGGATCATGGATTTTAGATTCTGGTTCATCTTTTCATGCATCCCCAAACAGAGATTTGTTCTATGAGTATGAACAGGGAGATTTTGGAGTGCTCTATTTAGGGGATGGTATGCCTTGTCAGATAGTTGGCAAAGGGAAAGTGCAGCTGAGATCGTAGATTGACAACACATGGGTGTTGAAAGAGGTCATGCATGTTCCAATTCTGAAGTAGAGTCTAATTTCTGTAGGAAGGTTGGGAGATGAGGGATGCACAATAACCCTCATAGTGGATTCTTGGAAGGTTACCAAGGGAGCACTTGTTCTAGCAAGAGGTAAGAAAGTAGATACTCTTTATTTGTCTACTTGTATTACTGATTATACTCTTGGTGTAGATTCAAAGATGTGGCCTAATAGGCTTGGTCACAAGAATAAGAAGGGAATGGAAGTTCTTGACTCAAAAGGTATGTATTCAAATTTGGAAAGCAAAGATACAGTTCATTGCAAAAAGAGGAAATTTGATGCTTTTGATAGGAACAAAGAAGCCTTGGTGTTTATGGAGGAGATGAAGGACAGAGATCAGTCATAGGGGCTAAATAAATCTGAGCAGGGCAACATGGATAGATGTTTGATCCAAGAAGAGCTCGTGGATGAAAATTTCATCACTTACAAGAATACACAGACACCGATGTCGGTAGCTTGGCACTGACGTCAGTCATCCAGATACCGACATCGGTCATGTACAGACCAACAGGGTCAGTAGGTTGGATAGGAGAAGTCCGACGTCGGTCATAAGGACCGATGTTAGCAGGAGGGATGTCGGCGTCAGCTAGGGAAATGACGTCGGCAGTCAGGGTCAGTGCAGGGAACTGACATCGGTTGGGAGCAGACTGGGAGATGGCCTAGATCAGTCACTGAAACGGATGTTGGGTGAATTAATAAGTCTCAAACACCCATGTGGAGGTCAGGAAAGGTATGTGAACCTCATATTCATTGTTCACCTTCTTTATATTGCTTACTGATAGTCATGAACAAGGAAGATGGAAGAGGCAATGCAGGTAGAATCCAGAAACAGTGGGAGCTTGGCATGGATGAGGAGTGTGAGTCCTTGGAGAACCAAATAGGTATTTGTTGGTAGTGTTGTCAGCTAGAAGGAAGCACTAGATAGAGGGATGGATTCCTGTCTTAGAGAAGAGAGTGGATGGACACATGAGACAGAAGGCTATGGTATATGGTCTTGATTATGTTGCAGAATAATGGAGGTTTGACCATTGTATTTTATCTTTACCAGGTTGGATAATATTAGCTACATTATCCTATTACTATATTGTGTTACTTGTTGTAGGGTTTCATATACAGGGAGTTTTCTGAGCTAAGGGTAGTGTTGGTTCAGAAGTATGTCATGGAGAATTTGGGAGCATAAAAATTCTTGTGGCATAAGAGACAGGTATTACATCACAGGTTTGCGTGGTGGTTGGTCTTCAAGAGTGACGTTGAAGAGGGATACAAAGCCTAAGGAACAAAATAGATGGTGTATAGGTACAGGTACAGGTTGTAGCTGTTTATCTCCAAGTGGGAGATTGTTAAGGTGTGGAGCTAAAAGCTTCAACTATTTGCAGACACAAGAGGAAGGATGCTGAAGAACCAGAGCCATCGGCATCGGCAGTATGATCGACGTCAGTCAGATGCAGTGGAGAAAGAGACTGGTGATGGCAGGGAGTCGGCCGACGTCGGCAGCACCAGACCAGTAGGGACCGGCGTCGGTCCCCTGTGTATTTTCAGAACTACTGTTGACGAACAGTCAATTAAGCGAAGCAAGTGTTTGCATGCCATGCGACTAATTATAGTCACGAGCTGCATGTCTAATTATTGTAACTTGAGTTCTATTTTTGTAAGCATGGGATATTATTTATAGACCCATAAGGCATGTATTGTAATGGTATCTAAGAAGGCAAGTAAAGGCATTGAAGCTAGCAAGGTCAAGGAGATCAGCTGAAGCATTCAAGGAGGGATAACAACTCAAGCTTTAGAGTTGTTGTGTTGAGAAAGAGAGAGAGGGAAGAAGGTCTTGAGGTGTGGAAGCCTTTAAGGTGGAGGAAGAAGTGGCATCTTCCTTATTGTATTTTCTTCAAGTAGTATTTAATACAAGAGTGTGTATTGTCTCTCAAATTCTTTGTTGTCTCAAGTTTCTAGCTACTTTATCATTCTGGTATAATTCCATGTTTAATTGAATATAAGATAGTAATCAATTGTGCTCTAATTGGTAGAGCTAGATCCCTTGATAGATGAAGCATAGACTACACCTCTTTTCTATGAACAACCTGCTCCCTTCAAGGCATTTGCATGGCTTGTCTGCTTATAAATGCAAATTGGAGAAAACAAGCCGCACCGCTTACTATTTGCACTATTTGGTGACCACCTGGCAAGCGTTGTTCTAATTATAGGAATAAATCCTTAAGTTCACACCTCCTCTCACCACTTAGATGCTTTGTCTTTTCTTGCACTTTGTCTTCTTCTTGGCTCCTTTAGCCCTTAGGGACTATCTTCTGGTGGGTCATTGCATTGTTTGGGCTCTTTTCTAGTTGGTACTCAAGCATTTTAAAATCAAATAGCTATTTCACCTTCTTAAATTTGACGTTCGTACACCCGTCACTATATTTGAATAGCTAATGACTAGTTTTCCATGTTTAAATTTGACATCCTTAGGCCCGTCACCCTTGGACTTTCTGTTGGCTTCCTTGCTTTGGCCTTTTCTGCGGACTTCTTAAGGAAAGTCCCTTTTCCTCGGTGAGAGCCCTCCGCAAGGGCACATACCCTTCGGGTGGGTTGCTCCTTCGGGCTTTTCCCCATGGAATTTTTTTGTAGAAAATTTTCCCACAAACAAAAAGTCTGTAAGAATTTGTCTTCGACCACTTTGATTTCTTTCATAAATTCTTATCAAGATTTTTGGTGCAACCTCCTGAATTTCTTCAAACTTTTTGTCTGAAGGAATTCCTTCAGACAAAAGGTTTGAAGAAATTCATTCAATGCCTTAGTCTTTTTTGTGCATTTTTAATTCCTTCAGCTACCTTCAAAGTTCCCTTTGACTTTATTGAAATTGACCCTTCTAAAGGGTGCTTTTGCCGACTGAGTGCCTTCCTTAAGGGCACTTGTCCTTCGGGAGGCTCTCTTGAATTTTCACATTGAACCGCTCCTTTGAACCAACCATTGAACCAATTAATTAAACTGGTTCAATGGTTTAAATAGTTGTTAAACCAAGGCTTTGAACTGAGTGTTGAATTGAGTGATGAACCCTTTGATTGAACCAAAATTTGTTGAACCATTTGAACTGAACTGAAGCGTTGAACCTTGCTGATGAACTTAGCTTTGAACCAAAGTGATGAACTTTGCTGATTGAACCAAGTGTTGAACCAAAGCATTGAACTAAGGCATTGAACTGAAGCATTGAATCGGTTCAATGGTTCAACAGTTCAAAGATGATAACTCTTGGAAAGATTATGTCATTGAACCACTCTTCCAACCTTAATAAAAAGTGTCTTTGAACCATTTTAGCTCTCTTTCCTAATGAATTTATTTAGACAAGAGTCTGAAGAAGCTTTGTAAAACCTTGCACTCTCTGAACTGGTTCTCCAACTGCCAAAAGACTACACCTACAAATTTTGTAGAAGTCCCTGTGAAGTCCATAGAAAACCTATAGAGTATGTAGAAATGGACCTACAGAGTCCATAGAAACTTCATTGTCAAGTTCATAGAAATCAAATCTCTATAGAGTCCATAGAAATGGACCTACAGAGTCTATAGAAAACCTACAGAGTTTGTAGAAAATTTTCAAGACTCGTGCAAAATCAAAAGTACTGGCTCAGATTAGCATGAAAAGAAGGGGACCAATTTTTTGGCCTATTGGGCCAAAAATGGTGAACAAATTAGTGACTCCCAAGGGAAGCATGCCTGATATGCTTAGAGACCAATTGCCTTTAAGTCCATTGAGCACAGAGTTAGATGCAGCTTGAACAAAGTTAGAAATAGCCCTAAAAAGATCCAAGAATCAATCACAAGCCTTTTACCCCACACACAAGGAAAACACACACAAGGCTAAAAACACTACTTGTGCAAACTGCACATAGGGAAAGTAGGAAAGAAAATTGAAAGGAAACTACTATATATAGCTAACCAAGAATATTCGCTTCCCTCCTAGATCAAAGGGAAAATTTATTAAGTCCCCTTCTTAGCAAGGAAACTTATGGTGCTAGACAAGTGGCTGAATGAAATGGAGAGTTGGTGACCCACTCCTCTTGCCTGTCACCTTGATTGGCCTACATTCAAGTGGATCAGAATCAAACATGCTTCCAACATACATGTATTCTTCTTATTCCTGGAAGCTTGTTGAATGCTAGTCCTTCATGCTGGTGCATTTCATCAAGAAATCAATTGCTACTGGCTCATCACCATAAGCTCCTTGTAGTGCATGGTCCCTCTACAATGCATCATGAATTGACTAGTTTCCTTTTGCTTCATTGGAGATCCTGTCAAACTCATCCTCTAATCCCTCTTGGACTTCTTGAAGAAGGGTGATTGTTGTGATGTTTGAAATGGAATCACAAACTGATTGCTTATCCCACATAACATCACCTCTTTGTTTAAAGCTCTCTTCTTCAAGGCTTTCCTCAAGGTGAACTGGCCTCTCCTTTTCCTCCTCAAAGACCAAAGTTTCTAGATGTTCAAAAGCATCCATCTAGTCCTCCTCCAACTCAGGCTCCTTGTGATAGTCATCCTCCTCATCGAAACAACAAGGAAGTTCATCAAATAAGAGGGGAGAGAGCTCACCAAGCTTATGTTCCTCCTCATATTGCTAGAACATTTGCATGTATGCGTGACCTGAGTCTTCTCCATTGCTAATGATGTCTTCACAAAGAACATCGATAATGATTTCATCTTCATTATCACTCATGATAGCCTCCTAGAAAACTACATATTGGGTCTTCTATCTCACTCGCCTCTTGCAGAATAGGTTCCTCCTTGAGAAGGGATGAAGTGAAAAAACCATGTGGAAGAGGAGGCAGTCCTTGAGCTAGAATTGAATGATTCTCCTCCTTCCATGTGGCTAGTAATTCATTAATATCAAGTGTGGCATGATATATCTCTTGGGGGTGTGCGGGTGGGGTATGTTCAGACATGGAATGTGCTATTGGGTCTGAACCATCCATCACACATTAGCTGAGGAATCTCTCTCTAGATTCCAACTCTGTAATTCTCTTGGGTATGTCTTCTTTGAAGAGCCTTTCTTGGAGGTCACCAAAATCATCATGAGTAGGAGCAACCTCATATTCTTCAATGTTTTGAGCAAAACCTTTATTCTCCTCCTTCCTGCCCCATGATTCTACTATTTTCTTCCATTTCAAGATCTCAAAATTAGAATTTTTCTCTTGTGAATAGGCAGTAATTTTTTTTTTCTCCAAGGTCCTGGGGCTCCTCTACAAGGTCTAAAAGTTCCATCTCTATTTCTCTAAGCAATCTCATCTTAGCCTCTAATTCCTCAATTTGCTTAGCTAGATTATCCTAAAAGAGTCTTTCTTGGAGCTCATAGGAATCATCATAGAGATGGGTAGGAGTAGTTTCAAGAGAGATGTGCTGGTTCAAAAAGTTCCCCCCAAAAGAAGATTCATGATCTAAGGAGTTTATAAGGTTCATCTCTATGAGAGGTTGTTCTAGTTCCCTTTGATGCTTGAAGGCTAGGCACACAGGGTCAAGAGTAGGGTTGATTGATGCATCAGATGAGCCAGAATGAGTAAGTGCCATCTGGTAGAAAGGATTTGGTGCATAAGAGGGGGATTTCTTTAGGATAGGAGGGGGCATGCAAGGCTGACTACCTTGCATAATGGATTACTCCATTTTGCTACCTCCTCCTCCATGGATTGCAAGGCCTAAGCTTGCCTAAACAAACACACCTCTTTATACATCAACTCCTACTAATATCCATACTGCTCATCTAGTCTGTTGATTTCCATTACCTACTTCTCAAACTCCAGTGCCACCTCCCTTATCATTGAAGGGAAACTAGGAGAGCTTCTTGAGGTGATTTCATAATTTTTTTGAGTCTTGTCGAAGTCATATGAAGGAATACAAGGTCCATGATTTTGTGTAAAGGAATTATACATATAAAAAATAAGATTTTTGATGGAACCAAGACTACTTAACCAGCTGATTCAACTTGGAGTCACCATTGGTGTTGGTAGAAAAGCCTCCAAAGGCTGGGCAGTTGAAGACCACACCAAAAATTCTTTAACTCTTTGGACACAACTTGTCCTAGTTTGTCCCATCAAGTGTGCCAAAACTATTGATGTAGTGGATTGCACCCAGGGGCAGGAGGCTGAGCTCCTGCCTTCCACATGTTAAAATGGAAACTCCCCTCTTGCCTATGGGATCGGTGAATCTAAAAGGGAGAGTCTCTAGATAAGGGCCAGCTCCCTCTGATGTGTCTTTTAGGCCTTGGTTTCTCCTACTGTTAATAAATAGATGTAAAAAAGGGGGGCTTGAAAAGGGAGAGATGCTAAAAATAGAACCTAAGCCTAAAAAATGAAAAAGGTGATACACTAGAAAAGTTTGATCCACTCAAGCCTGAAACAAAAACTTTTCACCAAGAAGAAGCACCCATACACTTCATCTGATGTGGGGAAAATCTTCTGTGTCAGTGAGTCAGGGGTTCGTGGAGATACAGGGAGGAGGGAACTATCAAAGGTGATTTGGGACACACTTTGACAGCCTATTCACATGCACATATATTCCTACTGTGGACACTTCTGGTAGACCTATAGAAAAGAAACTCATAATGCACTAAACATGCTAGAGTCATTCTATGAAAAGCATGAAAGACAATGACTTAACATAAAAGAAGAACATAGACATATACTTTAAAGTGTAAGTTTAGATAGAGGTAAAAATGCTAAGTCCTAATTCAAGGTAAAAATTTGGCAGAGTTCTACCTTACAAGCCCAAGAGGATTTTGGGCTGAGTTTTGCCTTAAGGCTGAGAGATTCAGATCTTCTCAAATGAGAATTTTTACAATATATAAAAAGAGAAAGAGAACTTGGCACCTTTTGGGAAAGACTTTGGCACTCTTTTTTCAAGCTGGCCCATGCGCAGTCTGAGCCTTGGGAAGAGGGAGTCATTTGATTGTCGGTTCTTGCTTTGACTTTGGCATCCCAACATTAATGAGGAAGCATAGACTATGCCTCTTTTCTATGAATAGACTGCTCCCTTCAAGGCATTTGTGTAGCTTGTCTGCTTATAAATGCAAACTAGAGAAAACAAGTTGTGTTAGTTACTATTTGCACTATTTGGTGACCACCTGGCAAGCACTATTCCAATTATAGGAATAAATCCCTGAGTTGACACCTCCTCTCATCACTTGGATGCTTTGTCTTTTCCTACACTTTGTCTTCTTCCGGGCTCCTTCAGCCCTTGGGGACTATCTTCTAGCAGGTCACTGCATTGCTTGGGCTCTTTTCTAGTTAGTGCTCAAGCATTTTAAAATCAAAAGGCTATTTCACCTTCTTAAATTTGACGTCCACACACCCATCACTATGTTTGAATACCTAACAGCTAGTTTGTCATGTTTAACTTTGACATCCTCGAGTCCATCACCCTTGGACTTTCCATCAGCTTCCTTACTTTAGCCGTTTCTGTGGACTTCTTGAGAAAAGTCCTTTTCCTCAGTGAGAGCCCTCTATAAGGGCATATACCCTTTAGGTGGGTTGCTCCTTTGGGATTTTCACCACAAACTTTTTATGCAGAAAATATTCCCATAGACAAAAAGTCTACAAGAATTTGTCTTCAGCCACTTTGATTTCTTTTAGAAATTCTTACTGAGCTTTTTGGCTCAGCCTCCTTCTGAATTTCTTTAGACTTTTTGTCCAAAGGAATTCCTTCAGACAAAAAGTCTAAAGAAATTCATTCAATGCCTTAGTCTTTTCTACACATTTTGAATTCATTCAGCTACCTTTAAAGTGCCCTTCAGGTTTATTTAAATCGACCCTTTTAAAGGGTGCTTTTACTGACTGAGTGACTTCTGCAAGGGCACTTATCCTTCGAGAGGCTCTCTTGACTTTTCACATTATATCGCTCCTTTGAACCAACCATTGAACTAATTAATTGAACCATTTTAATAGTTCAAATGGTCATTGAACCAAGGCTTTGAACTGAGCATTGAACTGAGGGATGAACCCTTTGATTGAACCAAAAGCCATTGAACCATTTAAACTAAACCGAAGCATTGAACCTTGCCAATGAAATTAGCTTTGAACCAAAGTGATGAACTTTTCCAATTAAACCAAGCATTGAACTAAAGCATTAAACCAAGGCATTGAATCGAAGCATTAAACCAAAGCATTGAACCAGTTCAATGGTTCAATGGTTCAAAGATGCTAACTCTTGGAAAGATTATGTCATTAAACCACTCTTCCAACCTTAAGAAAAAGTGTCTTTGAACCATTTTAGCTCTCTTTCCTTATGAATTTCTTCTGACAAGAGTCTGAAGAAGCTTTGTAAAACCTTGCACTCTCTGAACTAGTTTTTCAACTACCGAAAGACTACACCTATAGAGTTTGTAGAAGTCCCTATGAAGTCTATAGAAAACTTGTAGAGTCCATAGAAATGGACCTGTAGAGTCTGTAGAAACTTCACTATTGAGTCTATAGAAATGGACCTGCAAAGTTCGTAGAAAACCTATAGAGTCTATAGAAATTTTGCAAGACTCATGCAAAATCAAAAGTACTAGCTCAAAATAACATGAAAAGAAGGGGACCAATTTTTTGGCCTATTGGGCCAAAAATGGTCAACAAGTTCTTTGTGTCTTCATCTTTAGATCCTATATCTAGTATGGGAGTTTATGATCTATTATAGAGACTAATGTGTAACTAAATTTCCTTTAAAAACCCTATCTCATTTACATGTGAAGACTAATGAAAATAAATGGGGAAAAATGAGTCAGCGATTGAAGTTGGGTGAAACCTCAACACCCTATGTGTTAAGCATTTTATAAATAATACTTCAAATAGGGATCAAACTTCATGTAGTTATGTGATGCTATGGTGGTGTGTGAATAACTGGTAAAATGTGCTAGATGTTGGTTCAATATTGATGTGATTAAGCTCCTTAATCATGACTTGTGACTTGTAAAGTGTATTCAAACTTGAACTTAGGCTATTGGGCTATATGAAATCATAATTGGGAGAAATAGGTATTCTACTATAAATTTACATGTGTGATTCTAGTGTTTTTTAGTGTGAAAGACCCTTATTTAAAAAATTCTTTGAAAAGTGTTTATATATTCATATCATTGAAAATCCTTTGAATGGGGATCATTAGTGACATGGACTGACCTTCCTATAGCTTTGAATTTTGAAAATTAGCTATTATTTTGTGGGAATACAAAAGAGGGGAGAAGGACACTAGAGTAGTGCGCTCCTATTCCCTAGGGCACTCTCATCCCCTAGGGATCTCCTATCCAATGGGCCATTTTACCATCTCAAGAGTTAGATAGGGCTTGAAAGATGTTTGAAGTTGATGAGAATATGGATGAGTACATTTGGGACTCATTTTTCAACATAAAAGAGTGTGAAAGATGTTTTTCAAAAAGGGCCCTAAGATAGGTCTAGAGCTAAGTGTGTAAAAGAGTGGCCAAATGTTCATGATTTTAGCTTAAATTTTAATTTTACATATCTAAAAGGGGAAACAAAACTAATTGGTAAAGGCTACAAAAATATCTCAGGTGTTAGGGGATTGTATAATACATATTTTGAATCAATAACATGAGTTGATTTCAAAGCATTTTGTTTAATTTTGGTAACCTTAGTCTCCAATGTTTTTATAACTTGGAGAAGATTTTGTACTTTAGACCCATTGGGATTAGGATTAAAGACTTGAGAAGTCACCAAAGGGGATGAAAACACCACTAATTTTGATGTAAGCATTAAAATTAGTATCTGAGTTAAAATATTAATGGCTCCCATGGAGGATTTTGTAATAGTTGGTCCATATAAGTGTTCATCATTATTGGATGTGGATGCACTATACTTATCATGGTTATTTATTTCTTCTTAGGTAACATGTATAGAATGCATTAATCAATTATTTATTTGTTTCAAATGGTTGACTATGGATTCTTTATCTTCTTTTTCAAAATTATCCTTGTTAACATTTTAGATTTGATAAATACAAATATAGTTGCCAAAGGAAATTGAAAAAATAATATCTATAGATTAATGAAATCAAAAACCCTAGAGCAAGTTAGGAGTGGTGTGGAAAGACACAATGTTTAGGTTAACCAAATGTTTAACCCTAAATTTAAATTAGTGGAGATAAGGTTAAGAATATATAAGTAACCTAAGCATAAGGGTGATAAACTAATCTATACCAAACTAATTAATTTGAAACTTAGATAAATGAATATTTTAAATTATAACATTGAGATATAATAAACATAAAAAGCAACTGAATTGAAAGATGTTCAATTGATTGTAATAATTATTAAAAATGATACATAACTAAGCTTACCATACATAAATAAATTTATGTTGGATACAAGAAGAAATGTGCAATATTAGGATTATAAGATAGTCATCATATTATAGAAATGATGTTTCTAGAGCCATAGACACTACCGTTAACCTTATGACATAACGATTGATGCTATTATATGTTGTATGATGCTACTATCTCATAAAATATCAACTTGATATTGATGTGACCAAATTAAACATTCTATGTTTTATGTTGCCTTTTTGATGATGTCTTTAGATATAAAATGCATGTTGTCAATCTCTTCTTATTGATCAAATCCTAGCTCTTTAACCTTCTTCACCCTTGGAATGTTTTTTACTAAAGATGGTTTAGTGGGCTCATAATATCGAGCTAACCTCAAAGAACCCTCTCTCAATGAGTGATACCTACATATATAATACTCTAATGAGGGCCTTAAAATTATGTATTTCTTCCCCTATGTGTGAGAATGTGTGCGAACAAATGTATAATATTATATATGTAGATGCATAAAATTATCTAGATTTTAACTTTCCAAATACTATTGATTGGCTATTATTTAGATACTTTAGACATTTTTTATGACTACTCCCATGACTGATAAATAAATAGGGATGAATAGGGCATAATAACTTAGTTGTTTTATTGACTAAATGAGCATTGTTAGGTTCTTTATTGGTATTTTATAAATGAACAATGAGAAGGATTATAATTTTATTTATACCACACCTTTTTAAAATATCTCAAGTTAGGGTTCAATAAGACAAATATGATAACCCATAGATTTCAAATATTTTACAATTTGGATTAATTTTAAGTACAAGAAACTAAATAAGGTTATTGACATTAGCTTAGATGTTAGTGTCTCTTTGTAGTTGGTAGTGTCCAAAAGTCTATAAAATAGGTATGGATATATAACTAATAGTGAAGGGTGCATATCAAGTTTTGAGATTTTTGTAGTGTATAGGTGGTATGTTTCATCAAAACAATATGGATCAAACTATAAGATAATAATTTAGGAATAATGAGATGGTGAATGTGAGCCTTAAGACAATGAGAAGGTTCATAATTTAAAGGTAGAGCCTTGATTTAAATTTTAAAAATGTATAAGATAAATTCTATGAATATTTAGTTTAGTATCTATAATAGGGCATAAGAAAATACAATAAAATAGTATTTTGGGTATTCTAGGAGCATCTGGTGTCATATTAAGGCAAATTAATAATCAATCTATAGGTTATCAAACATTCTCAATCAAATATATAGGCTTTCAATACATAAAATGATGATAAATTCAGGATATGAAGAATATCTATGTTAAGGGATAATGATATTAGGCCTAACATAATGGAAACATATTAAAAAAATAGCCAAATATATACATATGGACCAAGTATGATAGAATATGGAAATAACATCATAGAAAAGGGCTCTTGTACCAAAATTAGGTGTCTATATATTACCTACATTGATGTTTGTATGTTAGTTAATGCATGTGTGCACCAAATTAGAAATATAAATGATTTAAACATATACTATATATAGCTCATATTTTTCAATTACTATCATTTTTTCTTGTAGGACTCATCGACATATTAGTCTCCTTTAGTGCAGATCCTAAGGAGTGCATTAGAATAGGATTGGATTAGATCAAGGTGCTTTGTGAAATATTCTTATATGATCACCTATTATACATAATTTTAATCATTGTCATATTATTTGATTAGTCTATCCTCTTTTGGTGTTATTCTCCCTTCTTTTTTCCTTTTCTACTCAACTTTATGTCTCTATCCTAATAACTCATCCATGTAAAGCCAATTATATATCATTTCCCATATTTTAAACTATATCAAACATAGATGACATAGTCTCATTCCTATTATTCTCCCCTCCCAACTGAATCAACCCCAATCAATAAAGTTGTATGCTAGTGTTCTCCTTATGTATTGTATCGACCCTAAGTGATAGAATATTATTTTTGACCCCTTTCTTTATATTACATTAATCCAAGTTGAGTTTATTGGCATATTTCATATGTGAATTTTATGAGTTGGAATTGTATACAAGGTTCTCAAATATCATTTTTATATAAGTGCAACACTATTTTACTATGATTACACATAAAATCCTACCTTTAGTAGAAGAATAGATATTAGGGTATAGGATTTCTTACTTGTGGAGGTTTATATTTTCATAGGGTCTTTAGAGTCTTAAGGAGATAAACTGACTCAAAAGATACATTTATTCTTTGGATTCCCTAACTATGGATATGTATTTATTCTTATTAACATCTTGATCTTCACCTACAACATCTCTCATAAAGTGCCACTTGAGCCAAGGGGAGATAGATATGTTGACACAACTTAAGGTATGTATTTATTTTACTTTGGTAAATATATATGCATATGCTAGAGTAATATGTTGTCTTCCATGTTAATATTAGATTTAACTTGTTTGTATATGTTGTATTTTCATGTTGGTACAATCCTTAGTTAGATAGATATCAGTTAGAATCTCTTATTTAAATACCTCTTAGTTACCACCTAATGGCATTTCTCTTTCCATAGTTTACCTCTTTTACATATTAGATCTAGGTGTTTTAACCTAATTTGGATTAATGGGTTAGATTAATCTAATTAAGATAGAAATTTAAGATATAATTAAAATTATAAGATATGACCTTCACTCATACATTTGAATATAAATGATTGATAATTGATTCTTTTGAATAATTAGGGCATATACTTTTAGTTGACTATCTGACCGTGACTATGTTTTGTAATTTTAAATCAAGGATACACATGATTATGGTTCACTCAATTCAATAAATTATTTGTTTCATGTGTTGTGTTGGTTCTATAGGATTAAGTTAGTATCGTAGGTTGATACTTGTGTGTAAGTGTTGCATAGTGAATATACAGTCACTAGTGATTATATCTTCTTGATGTGTTTTTTTAATACTAAACCTTAATGATGTATATAATTCCTTAAATCATCCTCCTTTATCTTAAAACCCTAGATGTGATTATGAGGGATAAAAACCTATAAAAATGGGAAAAGTATAAAGTGCTGATTTGAACCCAATCACCCCCATTTGATGATTGGAAACTACCTAGGTATCCAATAAACCAAGGAGGGAAATCAATCCACACATAGTTCTCCCACCTAGTGTGATTTTGGAATTATGCTCCTTCACTATGTGTATGTAACTAATGATTGATCCTAATACTTGACAATGCTTAATTTGACCTAGATTTTGAGTTCTTAATACTTATCTTATGATTGATCTTAGTGATAAGTATTAAAATTAGGAATAATAGGGTAAATTTAATCAATGTGTAATAGTGTATAGATGTGTAGTAGGTAAGTTTTAGATAAACATGACATGGTTTTGAATGAGGCATTGATTTTTTTATTCAGGAATCTATTTGAATAATTATTCATTCCACCAACATGTTAGGATTATGTGATGAACCTAAGCATGGGTTAAATTTTATAAAATAATCATTTCTAGAAGAGATATGGTTTTATCCAACATGGGTCATTATCCAATATGATAATGATTGTACCCATAAAAATTGATGTGTGTATAGGTGGACTATTCTAAGGGTTTGGAGATATCTATGTAGGATTTTAATATTTTAAAATCAAACGATGAGGTTCATGTAGGTGTATAATATTATAATATAAGGTTTGAATCATAAGATAACATGCAAGTGTGAGATAATGGTAAATTTGGACCTTGTTTGGGTGATCAAGTCATGCATGGTAAATATGTGTCAATATTGTCATTAGAAAGTACAAAAGAATAGATTTTGGTATCTAAAAATTCCCACAATTTATTTTAGTAATGAAATTAATAGAGTAAAAGGATAAAATATACCTAAGTGTGTAAAACATACATTTTTTTTTGGGATATGTCTTTAAATGTGTAGTTTCATTGCATAAAAACTTGAAATGAGAATAAAGTAGTCAATGTACATATGTGAAATTAGGTTCCTTTAATTTTTTTTGGATATGACTCTTACTAATTAAATCATTATTTAGTTGGGATTGATAATGATGTAAACTTGTGTAACTATGTAGGATCCCAAGTTGGGAAGGAAACATGCATCCACCCTCATGAACATGGGTAAATGCACATAATGTACTAGCCCAAATAACTATGCAATAAAAAAATAGATAGAACACATCATGTAAGGTTAAAATCCAAAATAAAATGATATGTAGGTAAATTAGATAACATATCAAGGAAGGATAAATAATAAATTAATCAACCACTATATATGGTTTATAGATTCAAATGTAAATATTCACTCCAGTTCAATCAAATTTGATCCATGTAAAATATTAAAGCATTATCAAAAAGGAATGAATAATGTTCATGACCTCATCATGTACATAATTTTTGATAAGTTTGAAGTGTAATGACAACTATTTTACATTCAAATATAATTGTATTCTATATGTGTATGAACCAGTATCATGCCCCTTAAATATGTATGCTGAATTTGAGAACCTGTATCCCAAATGTAATGTGAATTTGTAAATATATAAATCTATTTATGTAAAATTTTGTGAATATACACATGCATATGCACTCAAGTGTATATCAACTTGTGCTAAAATATATATAAAATGAATGCATATTCATGGCATATTCCCCTATAATTTATATAAATGTACCAATGTCTATCATGTATCTAAAATATTTTAATATTTGTACTACTCTAAATCTCTATAATATGTGAAACCTATACTCAACTCTAATTTTATACTCATGGACTCTTATGTATCTAAGGAAATCCCACTAAAATTACACATTCTGAGATGATGGATGTATCTTGTAATTCACTCATCTCAAAATTATAATGAATTATACCATGTCATTTTTAAGTTATCATCATATAATATCATTTGATAATGTGGAAAATATTCTATCATAATAATGTATGTAAAAATCAAAGCATGAATGTAACATATGAACTATAGAGGATGTGAGTGTCATGTATATATAGGTATATCAATTAATCATGTAGTATAAGTAATCATGAATAACACTACATAGTAATAGTGCATGATTTAAATCATGACACCCCTCAATTTAAGTAAATGCAAATTTATTAGTGTCAGACATAGGTCAAAGGGCCACATACAAGGGACATAATATTTTTCAGCATTCAAGGATAAATTAATGTAAATACTAAATTTTGATTTATATAACATCTTATTCTTGTATACTTGACAAATACCTATCAAGGCTCTACCCTTTAGTTCTAGACCTACTTGTTATCTAAAGGTTTTCATTCACCATTTCAATGTGCCTAATTATTTATCTTATTGTCTAAACCTATAATTTTTGATGGCCTATATCTCTTACACTATAAAACAGTCCTAAAACATGATATATATCCTTTACTATTAGTTTTAGATCCTCAATAGTTTCCTAGACTACTGGACACTTGCATCTTATAGAAAGACACTATCTAGATTTTGATCAAGTGTCAAGTCCTCAAAAGTAATCTATTTTAAAATATTTAAAATACCATTGGTTGGAAAATTTTTTTTATTTAACCTTTTTATGAGATATTTTAAAAATGTTTGGTATAATTACAAATCTAAGCCTACTCATTATTCATCTAACAAATATGAAGCAAACACCTATTCAAACTCAATCTATAAATTGTAAAATTATACTGTACTACCATATTATTATCTATTTTCATATAAATCATAGGATTAATCATATTAAAATTGTTAATCACTCAAATAATAACCCATGAGTAGTGTTTGCCAAGTTACAAGTTAGATCATTGCATGTCCTTGTATATAGTATATTTCACCTTTGTACATGCATAAGCTAACACTAGGGGAGAACACATATGTATAAGGTCCTACTTGGCATATTTGATATGATGGTAACACTCACTAAAAAATGGGTCCTTGAGGTTAAATCAACACTGTGATCCTACTAGCCTATTTTTGGCAAGGTATAAAGACCTAAGGTGAAGAGCTAGGGTTTGATCCATATACAGTCATCAACAACATGTGCATGGGAATAAAATACATCATTATAAAGGTGATATAAAACCCAAAAGGATCTCTATGATTGATTTTAAATAAATTCAATATTACATATAAGATAATTTCTTTGATATTTGGATAGATTCATTAACACAAGTGTTTAGGCATCCAAAAATAATATTTCCAAGATTTGATGACTGGATCTTGATCTTGTCCCTACTTGTTTCCACTTTTACACTTATCATATCTACCTATAAATTAATATATGATCTAATTATTATCTATTTTTCATTTTTATGCAATCAAAATACTATTTTGAGCATACTTTGATATGTTTAGGATAACTCAACATTCTAATTTATAATATTCATTTATCTAAGTTTTAAATAAATTGGCTTACTATAGAATAGTTTTATTCATCTTATGTATATGATAGTATGCCCCCTTTAACCCTAAAAACCATAATATAAGAATGGTTAAACATTTGGTGAACCTAAATGCTATGTATCCTTATTCAAACCCTAGTTTGACGTAGGGTTTTTTCTTGATTTTTGTTTTTTGAACTATAAATATCTTAAAAATCATTTTTTAATTTATTAAAAAAGAATCAATCATGTTAAATATGGATACACCTATTATTTATTTCATTATACAATACATAATGGTAGTCATTACTTGTTATATTTCATACATGGCTGAATTAGTCAAAAATTAAAAAAGGGGAGTTATTTGAAACAAGATAAAAATAAAACCTCTCTTTATAAATATTCTTATAATGACATAGAACCTTTGTAAAAAGTTCATTGAAAGCATAAGCTAGTAATAAAATTTAAGGGATATGATATTTTTGAGAAATCAATAAATACACATACAAATATCTCAATTTAGACATTGTTATACAATCAATTATTTATAAGGATATATTTTATGAAGCATTGTGAAAAACCCAAGTACCAAGTTACATAACATTGGATTATTTTTTAGATATTATTAAATATCTAATAAATAATGAAATTATCACTAATTTTGATCTTAAGGATTTACCCTAAGGATATCATTAACCAATACTTGCCTTTATCAATACAAATTAATATTCTTAATAAAGTAAACCAAAGGGAATACATGAAATAAGTCTCATTGGCATATATTACTCAAAATCACTCTAATGATGTTATTGATAAAATTTCAATTTTTGATTTGTTACACAAGTACCCCCAATATAGGGATTTTATTTTTAGAACATTACTTATGACAACCTTTTCATGTAATGTGGAGCCACCATATGTTTCCTCTATTTTGAACTCTATCAAATAAACCAAGCATAATATTTACCCTAAAAAGAAGAATTTACCACACCAACATACAAATGAACACTAATTTCATTTACCTATTCAAATATTTTTTTCATTCAAACATGGTTTTAAAATTTAAAATAAAATCCAAAACATAGGTAAATACAATGTCACAACAACCTAATATACTCATCTAATCCAATGGCCCTAAGAGATAATTACACAATTACCTAAGTCTCAAACTACACTACTTAAGAAACTTATGGGGTGTTTTCTCCGTCATCCCATATAGGTTGATATGAGTCAACATATACCAAAAGGATATGATTCAAATGCTTAATATGACTATCACCAAGGCATCACACATTCTACATTTAGATGTTACACATTGAAACACAATATTAAAGATCTCATTGGTAAAGAGTAAATTAAATTTGATGACCCTCAAATAGATTTAGGGTCATAGATAGTGACCATAAAAAACTATTGATATTTAATAAAAAGTTAGAAGAGAATTCTAAGAAAACTACATAACTGAAAGGGTGTATTAAATATGTTTATTTCAACATGGTAATTACATTTTCTAGAATTCCATATGAATATCACTTGAATAAGAGAATTTTATTCTAGGATAACTAATTATATAACTTGATAAGGTTAATAATCTTTGAAATGATAAGAAACATGTAATCCATTTCATAGGTATCCCAAACATGGGAGACCATTGCACCATACATACAAATTAGATTCCACAATCTTCATCTACACATACATAGTCTACCCAGTTGCTAAGAACCCATAAACATGTTAAAATTACATCTACACCTAGGAAACCAAAGAGATTTAAATAATGGGTTCCAAGAATCACTAATTCTATTACTTATTCATGAACACATGGTCTAATGATAAATACATAGAGTACTACAAGTTCTATAGTTCCAAATATGATACCCATCATTTTTCCTTAGTAGTATCACCAATTTGATGTACCATATTATGAGTTTAGAGCTACCTATGAGCATAAATTAGATGGGATCATAGGTTAGACCTTTTTACTTTCAAAAAATTCTAAAATAAAATAAAATAAATAAATCAAATATTGAATAAAATTAAAAAAACTCAAATAAATTCAAAAATACAAATATATTCAGCTTTTAAATGTTTACTATCTCCTTAAAATCCATGTTGTATAATTTATGATCATAGATAAAATAACATTCATTTTATAGATACACATATGTTTCATGCATACTTGAGTGCAATATAAGCATACACCATATACATGAGACATGCATATACAAATGTTGGGCCTTTCTTCTTTCTATGTGATACACTACAATAAGGGCATCTGCTTCTTTGATCATGATTGATATATGTTACATTACTTTATTATCATTTCTAAATTATCATGTTGAGATTAGATACTAACACTTACACATGGCTATATTCATGCTTACATCATCCACAATATACTTGAGATGTTATATTACATGCTATTTTTGCTAACAGATATATGTAGGGAATAGTATGATATTCTTAGGTTGTTTACTTATACTTCATTTATTCACATTATCACTTCCTAGAATGTATTTTTATTTCTTGTTATTTTATTTATTTAATATGTTCTTTGCTTATTATCCCTTGTGCCACTGTAAACATCTTTATTTTTATATATGAACATTTGAATATGTCATTACTTTGAGTGTGTGACATTTGAATATGCCCCATGTTTATAGTCTCATTATACCCCTTGTAAATGACATTGAGTGATCTTATGTATGTGCTTGATTTATAATTGATCTTGCACTATTGATTTATAAACATTTGCATGATACATATCACGTATATTAGGGATTTTTGTGATCACATACTATGAGTTTCATTTATATATCTACTTATACATTTTAGTATATATGATACATGATTCACACACAAATTATATAGTTATCATTTTGAGGTAAGGTAACTAGCAGATTAAATTTACCTAACCTTTAAATGTGAGGGTTGGGGGTTAGGGTGGGGATATTAGTGGGGGAATGTCATAGAGACATGATCTCCAAAATTATTCAATTATTAATTTTTTTATAATTTCACTAAAATTCACATGTTTTAGATATACACAAGTTAGAATTCTATAAATTGTACTAATTTTACAAATTTGGGATAGATTTTTCCAAATTTGTGACATATAATATACATAGTTATAGATTATAGGTTGAATTTTGATAAATAATTTATATTGAGACACATTATAGGTGCATATGCCATACAAGGGCATCAAAAAAGTAAAATACATATTCAAAATAATTTACTAAGAAGCACCAGTTTTACTAAGAATCACTATTTTGAGCTTATATCTATTTACAACAGTTGGCTCTATTAATTAGTGTGGTTGAGATTTAATGCCATAAATGTCCTAACATTACATGTATTAGGTTGAGTTAGTTATACCATAAAACTTGGCCTCTATTATACTATCACCATAGTTGTGTGATTGAGATTCAATGATCTCAATGATTGTGTCACAACTCACCTTTGCACTAGATTGGTGAAATAATTACTTTCCACTATACCTATTAAAATATATAAGGTTTGTTTTTGAACCTCTCTCATCTCCAATGATTCATAACAAAGAGTCTTAACCAAGTCAAAGTAGTAAGGGGTAACATGGTTACATTGACACATAAGTGTACTCCTTCCTTGATCTATTTTTATTTAAAACATTTCAATTATGTAAAACTTTAGATAATATGCATTGATTTATAATATAAAATTCTCTTGATTACAATAATATACTATAAAATCATTTGAACTGGGCTAAAAAAAAGGCAAGGTGTGTTATACACACCCAAATACTTATTTTTTCCTTTAAACTAGTAATTTCATCCTTATGCATTACTAGAATAAAAGGGGAGGCCAATCTAAATACTAAAATCTGATTTATTATATAGTCTTAGTTTTTTATACTTTATAAATACCTACTATGGATCTACGCTTTATTTATAGACCTCCCTACTATGAAAAATATCACATTCACCTTTTCAATGTGCCTAACTATATATCTTATGGTCCAATCCTATCATTTATAATGACCTGGATCTCCTACACTATATGGAATGCCTAAAACCTGATATATATAATCAATTTTAGTTTTATATCATCAATAGCTTCCCATACTAATAAACACTTGCATCTCACATAAGGACACTTGCATTGATGTAAGTGTCCAAATTCTTATCAAGTGTCCAATCCTCAAAATTCATATAATTCATAAATATTTCAAATCCCATGGGTTGGCTCATTTATTTTATTTAATACTTATATGAAATATTTTAAACAAGTGTGATATAAATATAAATCTAAGCCTATTCATTATTAATCTATAAAATATGAACCAAGGACCTATTCAAGATCAATCTGCCAATTGAAAAATTGAGTTCTACCATATTCTTCTCTTATTTCATATCAGTCATAGGAACAATCATATTATAGGTTTGGAATCACTCATATAAAAATCCATGTGTAATATTTTTCAAGTTACAAGTTAAATTATTGTATCCCCTTGCATATAGTATATTTCACCCTTGTGCACACACAAGCCAACATGTAGGGGAAAACTACATATGTATGAGGTCATACTTAGAGTATTGCCTATGTAGGCAATACTCATTTATAGAGGGATCCTTGAGCTCAAATCAACACCATGATCCCACTAACCCATTTTTGGCAAGTTACAAAGACCTAAGGCGAATATTTAGGGTTTGATCCACATATTGTAATTAATGACTTGTACATGCAAATAAAAGACATTAATAGAAAGGAAATAGAAAACTTAAAAGGTTCTAGGTGGTCACTTAAAAATATAGTGAATATTCTATATAGGAAACTTACGTAGAGATTTAGATAAAAGTGTCGATGTAAGTATCTTGGCCTCCAAAAATAATATTTCTAGAATCTGATGATTGGGTCCTGTTCTTGTCACTAACTATTTCCACCTAGGTGATTATTAGATCTACCTACACATTTTTAAATAGAATAATTATTATCTATTCTTCATGTTTATGTAATTAAAATATTGTTTTGAGTGTGATTTATATATTTATCATAACAAAAATATTTAATTTAGAATATTCATTTATCTGAGTTTTTAATTAATTGGTCTGATCTAGAATAGTTTTATTCATCCTTGTGTATAGGCTATTCTACCTCATTTAACCCTAAACATTATTTCAAAAAAGGGTTAAACAAGGATGCACACAAGAAGACATAAAAAATGTTTCAAACAAGGGACATAAATAAATGTCATACAAGCAATCCCAAGGGCCACACACAATAATCACATACAAAGTAAGCTTATCATGTAACAATGTATACACATTGTATCTAAAATATATAACACATCAGTCTTGTATACTTGGTTGCTTGACACCATATGCCCACTAAATCATTTTTCCCATATTCATTGAAGGGTGAGGAAGCTAGGGTTTTATAATTTGATAAAGAGAAACATCTGGTGCATGATATCTAAACACACTAGAGAAAAAGTGAGAAAAAACCTAAAAGGTTCTTGGTTATTGCATCTATATCCATTTAATATTCTATACTAGACACCTACGTCCAAGTCAAATACTAGAATTGATCAACTGTCTAGATCTGATGCAAGCATCTTAGGCCATTAGGTGAAAGATTCCAGAATTTGAAAACTATTTTAGAGTCCTAATCCAATCCATTTCTATCCTATTTTATCTCAAATCTACATGTGCAGAGTAAACTAAATACTCTTATTTTTCATTTATTTTAATATCAATCAATATTTATTAATTTTTTAAATCATATCTCAACATTTAAAGTCATAATATTATTTATCTAAGTTTGTAATTAATTGGCCTACTATAGATCTATTTATCACCCCTATGTTTATTCATTTATGTATTATTAACCTTATACTATATTGATACATATTAATTTAGGTTTAAACATTTTTTGAAACCGATGTATATGGATACAATGTTTTTCAATTCCTAGGGTTTTAGTTTATTGTACTTTATTTCAAATTTCTAAATTTTTTATTTGTAAAAAATGTAAAATGTTAATCAAAAGATTCATTTTCAAATGGAATATAAAGAAGCATTAGTCACTCATATTAATAACAACAAGAGATTAATGGATGCATTTTTGTATGTTATAAGAGATGAAATCAACAAACATACTAAGGCTAAGGCATCTTCACCTATTGATGGTGAATATTTAGATGGTATTACAAATGATTCCATACCAATAAAACCCACAACATCTAGTCAGGGCACATGATATGTGTTTACACCTTTGTTCTCTAAAAATTATATTGATACATATCAAATGGGAAACATTAATACTTCAAATAAATTGCCAATTTCATTTACTATATCCACTCAAACTATGGGTTCACTTCCTTTAGCCACTTTTAAAAATTCAAACCTTAATGATCAATATGTGCTAGATCTTTTCCAAACTCTAAAACTTCCACAATCTAAGGTACAAATATTGAATAATTTTCTACAAAATCACCTTATGTTATTGATTTACAATAAGTGTTGGATAATACTATAGAACTTAAAATATATTTTCACCCCTTGATAAATGGTTTTGTTGCACCTAAGCTCACATTTTATGATGGAAAGGTTTATTTTAAACAACATATTCCATATTTATATATGACAAGCCTTGATTATGGCTCCAATGATAATTTTTTCAAAACTATTTCCAAGGAGCCTAAAGGACTATGATTTAAGGTGGTTAAACGACTTAACAATCCAATCAATACAAGAATTTAAACCTCTTATAGACCAATTTTTGGCACCCTTATCTATCAACATTATCAAAAAAATTTCCTTTTCTTAAATTGTAAAAATCAAATAAAGAATGAATGAACCAATTAATGACTATTTCTTAAGATACAAGATAATATTTGATAAAATGACCAATCCGATGATAGATAGAGATCTTAAAGACATATTCAAACAAATATTTATTTACTATTACATGAGTCCATTATTTAAAAAATAATAAAATATTTTGATGACTTATGCCATATTTTTCACGATTATGAAAAGAAATTTATCTCATTGAATAAGCTTAAGCATGTAGCAAACACACTGATTACATCTAATACCAAGTTTAATATTAAACTAAGTTATAAATTAAAACCCACAAAAGCTAAAAATGAAACAACTACTTTGGTTAATGTTATATCACAACAAACTAATCAATTTTTCTTATCCAATGCACCAAGGAGATAATTAACATGATTACATGAGTCTCCAACTTCATTACTTATAAAGTTTGTGGAGTTTATTCTCATATATCTCCCTCATCATATAGATCTTGATATGAGTTGATCTTTACCCAAAAAATATGATTTAAATGTCTATTATAACTATCATGAAGGCCTTAGGAATTCTATGTACCAATGTTTTACCTTGAAGGAAAAAATCCAAGACCTTATTGAGGATACAATATTACATTTGATGATATTCTAAAGAAATCAAGTTCATAACCTAGTAATCACCAAAATCAAAAGATATTTAAAAATTATTTACAAGATCATTTTAATAAATAACAAGAAGAATGAATGGAATATAATGCACATACTCCTATACCACACTATGGACACCCATTAAATGGGATTATTTGTACTTATACACATTATACACATCCTATGGTTTAGAGACCTTATATTAATTTTGATGAAATTGAGCTTGTTAATGATGTCTCAAATCTTCATTCCTTATTCATTAGATCATATCTTGATCACCAGGCTATACACAATATTATGATTGATAATGGTAAAAGAGAGAATGCTTATACCATGAAATTAATTACATATTTAGGCTATACACATGATTATTTACATCCTTTGAATAATTTAGTTAGATAATTTTATGGGACCTCACAATAGGTTCTTATTGAGATTGACTTACTTTTATAGGTGGATCCAACACATGTGATTACTACCATTTCCATTATTCCTTACAAAGGTGTCTTTAACATGTTATTATTATCACCTTAGATACATACTCTTTGAATAATAAATTTTATATTACATGTTTATGTTAAATACATTCACTCCAATTGGATAATTATAGTTTATAGAGTTTCATATGAGCATCCACTTAAACAAAATAGATTTATACACACACAATTGATTATCAAACCTACTAAGGTTAATCCTCCATGAAAGGGTAAGTAATAGGTAATCCCCTTTCCTAGGTGGCTAGTACCTAAGAGATCACTACATTAGAGACACACATTAGATTCTATATAATCCTTATCTACTATACACTATATTCATATATCCAGAGCACTTTAACATGTTATTATTACTTATACATTAAAGAAACCACATAGAATTTAGTGATGGGTTCCATGAACCCCTATTCATTTTATATTTACCTCATGACCCTAGAGTCATATTATACATATGTAGGGATTTAAATATCCTAAAGTGTGAGATATTACACATATACATGTTCCTCTATAGTAACATTACTTTATTACACCAAGTTCACAGTGAAGAGATTTATATGAACATCCTTTGGATGAGATCATAGGATAGTATTTAATTTTTTAATATATTAAAAATACCAAAACATTTAAAAATTTAATCCAAAAATATTTTTCATAATTTACATATTTTATTATCTCTTTATCATCTATATTTTTAGTTTTATGTTGGTACATAACATAATATTCATTTATATATACACTTACATTTCACACATATTTTAAGTCTGATACAAGAATACCTAGGTGCATGATAAATGTAATTTTATATTTTGGGTCTTACCTCTAATCATATCATATGGACATTATGGATATCTACTTATTTGATCATGATACACTGTGTACATACAAATAATACATGCCAAACTATACACTTAACTCCTTGAGGTTAGGTTGAGGAAACCAACGTAATGAATGGGATATGGATTGGGTTGGTTATTGGGTGGATTGGGATTTAGAATGGATGGTGGTAATGGGTTCTCATGATGGAACCAAAATACCTCAACAACATCATAATTCTCATTAATAACATCAAGCTACATTGAAATAGAGATATAACTTTCTTTAGTTTATGATATCATGAGAAGGTGAAGCTCTTGGTCGATGATATGACTAGGTAAATGGGGAAGATTGGGTTAAATGACCATCAAGTAAATATATACTTTATTAGGTTGGATATGCTTGGTCAATACCATCCAAAAAATGTGAATTACATAAGATGAGGATAGACATAAGGAGAAGAAGAAAGTATGAATGGGAAACTAGGCATAGATAATATTATAGTGATGGCCTCTATTATGAGGAAGGATAATGATGGGTGGATAAATAATTCATTATTTTTCATCTAAAATATGTAAGGAGTCAATAATAAGATTAGGAATCAAGGTGGAACATAAAACTTCACATTTTAGCTCAGTATTCATATCAGACTATAAGCTAACTATGGGACTAGGTTATTTAACCCTAGGTAATAAAGTATGGGGGACTAGAATATATGTATCAAGAAGGGTTATCAAAATTAAGTTAGGTAAAATCCAAGTTAGAAGTGTATGAAATTGTTAGATAATGGCTTATTGTATATTCTTGCTATGATATCAAGGCAATGATTTGTGTGGAATGATTACATGAATATGAAAGGATTGGATGGATCATGGATTCTTGCATGTGTTAGAAAGGCTTTTAATTAACTCTATATGCTTGTGTGTGCTGGTAGAGGCTTTTTAACACTATTTTTTGATATTTTATTATTTTTGGCTTATTTTTAGGGTTTCTTGTGTTTATGAAAGTAAAATGGTTTCTTGATAAAATTAAAGTGATAAAATCAAAGAAATAACAAAAACAAAATTAAATTAAAATAAAACTTCTTTTTATCCCTTTTCAATAATTCATATTCATGCAAAGGTGAAAGGAAGGAACCTATACTATTATGCAAGATGCTGATTTTTCCTAAGTTTATCTAGATGTAAACTAGGTAGTAATGTTTTTGTAGTTTTTGTTTTGTTTATGTGGAATCGATTAAACATGAAAATTTTGCCTTATAAAATTTTAAGTAAAATTTAAAAGGAACTCTAGTATAAAATAACAATGTCACAACACTTTTTTTATTTGTCTAAAAACAAGCTAAACTAGCCTTTCAACTTTCCTAATTTTTTGTAAGTAAATTTTCAAATGATTTGAGAAAAGAGAGACAAGACATAAAAATTCTATTTTTAATTTTTAAAGAGGGAACAACAACACTTTTAATTCCCAAAAATAAGCAAAATTAGAAGTATCTTAGCTCTATTTGTATGCCTAAGACTATATAAAATGTTGTGGTTGTGTAGTTGGTTATTATGAATGTAAAAGGACTTATTTGAAAATGAAATGATATGTTGGATAGAAACATTTTTAAAGTTCAATAATATTTTAATAGGTTTTTCTTATGGAATGTTTTTCTAATGTAGATAAAATAAATATATTTAAGTACAAGCACAATCAAAACTAACTACTTTTCCCCCTTTTTGGTAGTAAAGACAATAAAAATAGAAAATATTCTCTCTATCATATTTTTTATTTTTTTAATAATGAAATTAATATAATGAAAAAATAAATACACTAATATAATACAATAAATGAAGGAAATATTTAAAATCAAAATAAAGTCCAACTTGACCATGAAAGAATGCATGTAGTATGTTTATGAAAGAATCCTTAGTATGCTAGCCCTTTTTATCCTTGTGTGAATACTATGAAGTATATAAATGGTGGATAACCAAGATATTTAAAAAATGGTGAAGGAGAGGAGACAAAACCACAAATAGAGATCATTTGACCTGAGGCTAACCAATGCTCTGGTTAGCAAAGACTAAGTTTCTTGACCAATAACACTTCCTCACTTGTGGCAATGTAGTCGACATGAAAACTATAAAAGTTGGAACTTTAGGAAATTTTAGTAAGACTATGGCTATAAAATATTAAAAATAACAAATTCTAATGTAAATTATCAAATCTTAAATCAAGCCAAATTAGCCTTTTTTTTAGAAAGAGTTAGAACTTACATGAGATAGTTTAATTGATTTCAACTGGGAGTTAAACTTGATGGGAATTCAAAATTATTAAGAATAGGATAGGGAATAATCTAGGCTTGATTAGATGTGAAATTAGGATTTATTTAACAATAAAAATGACAAAAACCATGTTAAAAATGTCAAGGAATGATTCTCAGGAGCTAATTTGGAAGATAATTAGAACTGTACATAATCTCCACTTTATGTAGGGGTGGTTTCAAAAATGCAACTTTGGGTGATAAAATAACTACTTAAATTTAAAAACCCCCTATTTTAATATTAAAATACCTCCTTAATACAAAACCATTCCTTATATTACAAAACTATCATGGTGATTTTATAATTGGAGGGGCAATTTTGTAATGAATGGGGACAGTTTTGTCACCTAAAGCAGTGGTTTTTTCCTACATGGGAAGTTTTTAAAACAATCTAACAGAAGTTATAGAATTCAAACAAGAAATAATAAAAATGGTCAAGGTAGGAACAAGGTAGTAAAAGAGGGAAAAGGAGTCAGAGAGTTTCCTATGAAACATAAACTAAGAGATCTTTACATCATCATTAGATTTTTATTAGAGTGTTGCATTATGTAAAATTTGGGTGCATACGTATTTCCCCCTCAGCATAACACCTTGTCATGATTTTCTAAGGTGTATTTTTAAGTAAAGTCATGTGTAAAGTAAATAGGAGGTTATGAATAGTTACCTTACTTAGGTAGGTGGTAGAATAAATCTAGTCGGGACATTGCAAAACATGTAAGAGGAGAACTAGAATCAAATGAAATGTAATAAAAAAGTGGAAAGTAAACTATGTAATCAAGCCATGGAAATGAGTGCATATTCTACATGTGGGGAAGATTATACATATTGAATGCCCTATTGTGGGATTGAATTTAATTCTAAGTCATTATGTACCTACAAAATCACAAGACGTGCTACAAGAGAACTAGAAGACTTGTTAATTTTATAGTTTTAAAATAAAAATCATAAGAGTATGACATGTAACATGAAAACTTTAAGCAAAATAAAAAACATGCCTAATTTGGAGTTTTTTATAATGAAAATGACTAGTTTGGGGGTTAATATATTTGAAAACTTGCCAAAAACTAGCTCATTTATGCATTTATCTATTTGTGATTTAAAATATTTGGATTTACTATGAACATTTTGAGTGTAGAAGTAGTCAATAGAAAGATGAGAATAAGGGGATATAAAATATACTAGCAAGAGGAGCTATTGGGTAGGACTAGGTAGGTTTTTTTATGCTTTTCTATTTTACTCCAAATTTGAATTTTCACTTAAAACTTACTTAAAATATAATGAAATTGAAAAGTTTTAGATTTGAAATAATTATCATGGTGGGGTAGACTAGAAATATGTAGAATTTTTGTTAATGAGGGTGAGTTTTATGGGTTTTTGAGGGGGTTTGGGAGGGCACACAAATGATGAATGAGACCTCCAATCAAGGATGAAACCACTAGTATTTGTAGACTATAAGTTATGTCACTACCATGGTGGTTATTCAACCTTTGTAATTTATAGAACATGTAACTCCATAACCACCACTTAGAGGTGGTTATACAATTGTATGTGATAATTGCATAGCTATCACCTATAAAAGGGGGCATTTTCATCCCTTTGTAATGGGGAAAATAGGTAAATGAGAGATTTTGAAGGGCAAGTTTGGTACTTAAGTTGAATTAGTTTTTTTTAATATTACAAGGAAAGTAGATGTGTTGGGATAGGGATCATGAGGGGGAGTGGCTCCCCTAAGTCTTATCACTCTTGACAATGAATGAGATGGACATTCTTGATGATGATGGGATTATATGAATAAAACAAATAGAGATCATCCCAACATCTATTAAACTACTATGTGACATTCTAACCTATTGGGACCCTAATTGAAATAGGATTGTGCTCCCCTAAGCCCCTGGTGAGTGGATGATCACTCTCATTAATGTCTACCACTTTATATGCATTCTCATTATAGGTTGGTTAGTTTCTATCTAGGCTATGGATAGTGAACATGAAGCTTAGATTTGGGCTAAACATTTTGGAGATGCCAACACACCTGATGTGGGTGTAAAGTGTGGTGTGAGGATTTTTAAAGTGGAAGGATCAATGATCCCCAACCTACATAAAGTTATTATTAGTACCCTTAAATCCTAGATAGTGGGAAACAAGGGACCTAATAGATTCTTATTTAGTTGGTCACTAATTATTCAAGATATTAAGGAGAGAGGGGCACATTACTCTTGGAGCTAGGAACTTCTAGCTTAAAACTACATGGATATTTACCATGTGGACCATTTGGGGCCCCTCTTGATTAGACACCTGATGGTTTTTATTGTATATTAGGTGTTTCAAGAGCACACAAATGTTCATTAGTTACATGTTAATCATAATGATAAAAATACATGCATAATAATACACTTTAACTAAACACTCTTGCCTAAAAACTAGGGGGAGCATAACATAATGAACAAGATCACAAAATAGGAATTAAAAAAACATAAGTAATTTACATCTTTTATCAAATTTGATATCCACTTTTTGGTATAAGGATGTTCATGCTTGGGATATGAATTTAGAGTCTTTTTCAGATTCTTCTCCATGGTGGTAACACTTATTTAATGTTCGCTTGTGGTTTGATGTGAATTTGGGCATAGAATGGGCATTACAACACTACTCTCAATGGCTTATTGAAGGAATTCATGTAGAATAAACTTAAACATAAGAGCTTGTTGGCATATGGCGTAGGCACTTATATTTATAGCTTTAAGAACTAATTCTAACCCTAGGGAGGTTAGGTGAAATTATAAATTTGGTTGAGTCTAAAATAACCTAAGTTGAGTCAAGTTAACCCTAGGTTGGGTCAAAACACTCATGAAATCTTGACACATTAGTTTCAAACATTTATGAGGCATGATAACTCACTTTATAGAATTTTGAGGTTGTGACTCACCTTTTTAGAATATTTAGGAAATAATAAATCACTTTATTATCTCCTTTGACCTTTGACTTCATATTTGGCTAAAAATTTCTTCTTAGATAAATGAGATTCACTAATTCAACTTAGAATTTTTACTTGGGTAAATTAATTAAGATTTATATTTTAGTTAATCTTTCTTAGTGATTTAGATTTTGGCAATTGTTTTTAATGTTTTTAATTAATAACTCAACATGCCAAAAGTGTCAAATTATGAGTTCATAATTTGACTAGAGTTAAAACTAAACTAGGTTATGGGTAAATATAGGGTAATACCCTAAATAAGTAAGCCCCACCATGTTTATAAGAAATTAAATACCTTACATGGATGATATTGAGTAATTTAGGTTATTTTTGGGCTTAGATTACATCGTTTTCTATAAATTAAATTTAATTCTAGTTTATGTATGAAAGTCATTAAAATTAAGTGTCTACAATTTGTTTCTATTTGTGAAGGCATTGTAATACATAGTCATAGTAACATATTTTTAAATAATTCAAAATTAATTAATCCAAATGGTTCATTCTCCAAAGTGTGGTCAATAATCCCTTAATGTTCCCTTGAGGGAATGGGCAACAAAATAGAGTCATCAAATGTTCCATCTAAATGAAGAAAATAACATGATCTAGTGGAAATGGGGGTGGAATTATTGAATTGCCAAAAAGTAGTTATAAACAATAATGGTAGTTAAGTCACTGATTTGGCCAAAGATGGTTATAATCAATAATAGAGGGAGTGACATTAGTTTTCCCAAAGGTGGTTATAAGTAGTGGCAAAAATATTTGCCCCTATAGGGTGGTGGGATGGATACTAATTTTATTGAATGTGGTTATAATTAGTATGAAACATAAAACACATAAATTCCTAAATGTGGTTATAATCAGCGATGTAGGCATTTTCCTCAATGGGATGGGTGGAGAAGGAAAAAATAATGTTTTTCCTAAAGATAGTTATAATCATTAGCACAAGATGAAAAAATAATGGTTTTCCCATAGGTGGTTATAATCATTAAATTGTTAGAAAAAAATGATTTGCCCAAAGCTAGTTATAATCATTCATACATATAAATCATCGATTTAAAATGAGTTTGTCCTAGAAAGGTAAAATAGAGTGTTGATTGATCAAAAAAGATTTTTTTGCATTAGGTAAAATTGGAAAGGGTAACTTATGGAAAAAAATCCATAAAAAATAGATTTATGATGAGTTTGTAAAGGATAAAAACCCATTTCTATCCTAAATGTAAGTTCAAAGATACATGTTCAAACAAACATGGGGTATAGGTATAAAAATATAATTAATAAATGGGTCTCAGGGGAAGCCCAAAAATATGATATGGTTACAATATGGCCAAAAAAAGGCACATAAGATCAAATAGAGTGCAAAATAGACCACATACATAAAAAATATGCTTTTAGGGTGCACAAAATTAACTAAAGCCTTGGGCATAAAAATTCAAAATTTTGGCTATATAGTCACCCTTGGGGTGAAAAATAATTCATTTCACCCTAGCCTATTATATTTTTTGAGATCTAGTTTTCTATGTATTAATTTGAGAAAATGGCCTACAAAGGAGCTAGACATCATGTTTCAGAGTGAGTGAGAGCACACATGGCCACCACACAATGGAACACTAGTTAATAACTTCAACTTACTGATTAATGTTATTTTACATGTATTTATTACTTATATTATGTCAAAAATGGTGATGTCACCATTTAAAATTTAGGATAAATGATGGTTTCACCAAGGAAAATAGTGACTTCATGTGAAGTCATTATTCTTAGAAATAGTGGAAGTGAAAAGTTTGGGTGGAAATCACCGAAATGATAGTTTATCCCAATTTTAGGTGAAACTACCATTTTTGTGAAAACAAAAAGGAAATATAACTGTAAAAAGTGTAATATCACCTAAATGGTAACTTCACAATTTAGGAAAATGTTGAATTTACCCTAGAAGCTAAAAATAGTTGGTTCAGGGACTTGATAGGGGTCTAACCCCTTAAAGAGGGGAAATCAAGTTTAGAAGGCTAGGATTAGGCTTAGGTAGCTATGTATAGTTAGGTTGACAATAACCTTTCTATGATTTCAAGAGTGACTAGATATCTTGATGTGTTAGGAGCAATGTTCACATTATTTGTAGACCCATCAAATATGGATAGATGGTATGGTTGGATTATTATAGGTACTAAACCTTCACAATGTGGTATGTATGTAAGTTATCTAAGTAAATTAGACATACTTTACTGCATTAGATAAGCATTGTCATAATGAGACTTCCACATTATACCTACCTATTAGAGGGGCTATCATGACACTTGAGGATACCTAGTGTATCCTCAAGTTTCCAATGCGTAGACAAAGATTTATTTGGACACCACCAAGATAACATTAGGCAGTTCATGATGATTTGTTCAGTTACCAAGGTATCCCCATGTTTTATGAGAAGGTTGATATAGACCTTACACACACACACACACACACACACACACACACACACACACACACACACACACACACACACACACACACACACACACACACACACACACACACACACACACACACACAAATATTCAACCCAATGATTAACCTATTAGAGATACATCATCACAAGCTCTTATTTGTAGGGAGGTAGTTATGCTCATGGCCATTATTGGTAGCATATTGGTGCTTGATAAGAGTGACTAGTAATTTTATATGGTATTTTAAGGTGTAGTTCATAGTATGCTTGATGCTTTTCCACACTTTGCATAGGGGCCAATTATTATGGCATAACGTTATAGGGATATTCATATGATAACATATCATGGTGGATGGAGTATTAGATATTCCACTCTTCTAATGGTGTGGGGATGGGAGCACATTTTAATTAAGTATTAGGGCTAAACTTAGTATGGGATCAAGAGGATCCATTGACATATAACTCGGATTAGACAAGAGTAGGCAAACATGGGCATAAGGGGGATATTACATTTTATCATCAGATGTTTGATGGTCTCACACCATAATTTTTCATTTCAAGGACCTATCTTACATACAAACTATAGTGGTTATAGGATGGATGTTATATGGATTATAAAATGACAAAATGATTTTTGACTAGGAGATAGGCCCACATTATTTAGGAGTACTACCCTAATTAGGTGTTTCAATATTTCAAGTTAATATAAGATCTTCCTAAGGGACTGAGATGGTTTATATATGTGATATGGGAGATAAGTTGGGATAATCCTATTATCTAGAGGGGTATGTCCATTTTGATTTATTTGAGTGTTATTTAAGTTCCTAAGCTTATATAGGAGGAACAACATATGTAGGGTTCACTCCATCCTATATATATCGATGGGTATAGGTATGCCCTCTAAGGATAGCAATTTTAGTATAGGTAGGGGCATAAGTTGCCATGGACATTGGGGAGATGGAGGCCAAGACATCAAGTGTTAGTGGAAAACCCTAACATGATATAAATAGTGAGGGGGGTGATGATGATGATAATGGATTTGATATAAAAGACAAAAAAGGGATCGAGATGAAGATGGAAATGATGGGGATGATAGCCTAGATTTGTTGTTACTTGATCTTAGTACGATAGAGGTTATAGTTTCTTAGGTTTATCCAAGCTAGGTAGGGCATTTTAACAGGTCTATGATAATTAGAAATACAAGCATGCTAGAGGTAGAGACCATTGCTTGGATATGGGAGATTGTAGGCTTACAACATCAGGTGGATGATTTGTAGATCACCCTAGATATGTAGGATGATGATATGACTCAGCTTTAATCAAAGATAAATCAACTAAATTTTGAGATAGATAAGATGGTACAGGTGTAGGGATAACTTACTACTAAGAGGGATCAAGCTATTAGTGACAAATATTAGGCATTAACCACTACTGATAGGCTCAGGTGAGAGTAAGATTGATGTAGGAGCATCTTATAAATATGTATATATAGTCTTATAGTAAGTCTTAGATAGGTCACTTTGGTTTCAATAAGCCTCACTGAGACATTATGAGCTTGTTATAGGTCATTTTAAGGTCTTTGAAGGCTTCCCTCCTAAATACAAATTTAAATTTTCAAATATTTTTATGTAATTATATGATAAATTATAGTGGTTGATGAGTCTAATAAGTCTTCTAGAAGGTCTATTACATAGTTAGGGGTGTTTTGAGATCATTTAAAGTCATATTTATCTTATAAGGCCATTTAAGACATTTTAATTACTTGATAAGTCCTGTAAAATTTAGTTTACTAAGTTCTAATGGTTGAAAGAGAATCTCAACAAATTTAGGTCACTCTAAGTTTGGATGAGCCTTCAAGGATATGATAAGTATCAACCTAGCTAAAGAGGAGGCATTCAAGATCGAAGACAAATTTTAAAAAGGAAAAATACATAACTATATAAAATGAGGAGTCTATAGTTCAACAAAAAAGTAGTCTGTAGAGTCATTACCATGTAAATAAAGGTGTGTTATTGATAATATCAATATATAGTGTGTTTTTAATATATTTTCTCATCTATACTGTTATTGAAAGTTTTTGAGTAGGAATTTATTTCAATTCTATTTTTTATATTTTAGAATCATTAGAGATTCCATTTTTGCACACTTGTAATCATATTCAAATATAGGAAAGTCTTATTAGCCTTTATATTTTGTGTAAAATGCCCATGAAATAGTTTTAACCTTCATCAACCATGTGATCCAAAGGTAGACAAGAGATGAATAGGTGTATAAGATAAAATGTGTCAATCACATATAGTACAGTGTGTCTTTTTGCATGTTTGGGAAATGTTAAAAAGTCTAAGCTAGCTGAATGAATAGGATATGTGCACTCCAAAGCCAATAAATATTTTCCTATTAAGGAATGTGGATGTTTCATAATCAAGCATCGATGAAAGCCATATAAGAAGGTCTGAGGTAGTGGTGAAATGAATGTATATATTGATGCATATAGGGATATTCAATTTTTTTCACATCTTGTGAGTCCAAGTTCAGATGATGGTCATAAAAAGAAAGACTTAATTATTAGGTCTCAAAGATTGAAATTCACCTATCTTTTATGCCTCAGGTATATAGTTTCTAAATCATGAAAAATAGTATCAAAATATGTGCAAATGGATAGGGTTGTTTTTAGGTGTAAGTATTCTATTTTGTTTACTCTTGATGATATAATATGTCTAAATCCTTTCAAAGACATAGTTTGTCTAAATGTGAATCAAAGATTTCAAGTAAATGTTTGTCAATGAATTAAATTTGATTACATATTCCATGAATTTGTATATGAAATTAAAATATCATTTCATGGTTCATGTTTTGTGAATGGATCAGTCAAAAGAAGTCGTATATAAATTCAATAATGAATTATAAGTATTATACAAGTGTTTCAAAGCCCACGAAGATGCCTATTAAAGGCCAAAGTTCAAGTTGACAAATGAGAGAGAGGTAAGTTGAATATTTTGAACTGATAATAGCCTCTAAGGATAAATAGAGATAATGTATAGGGAACCAATGAAGATTATTGGTTCCTCACACATTAAATCTTAGGGGCTTATTTAAAATTGTAATGGTTAACAAAAGGTGAAATAAATGTTAAAGTAATTTTTTTAATTTTGAGAGTAAATAATAGAGACATATTAGAGTGATAATATCTGTAATATTGCATGCATAATGTTATTGTAAGCAAGATTTTAACTTTAAGTAATACAAATAAAGGTGTATCAAAGTTATGGTTCAAGGAATTATGATACATGCCATACTTTCACATATGATTATGGAATACCTTTGGGATAAGGAAGAGGCCTCTTATTATTGGTGAGCCTATGAGAAAACCATGCTCAAGAACCAATAGGTTATTTCATTTGAGGTCTGGGATGTACAAAGGGAAGTTAGTAGATATGGGTTATCTTAGACCAAGAATCATGTTATAGGTGACTCATGTTAGTCCATCTATTATCCATAACCATCACCACTAGGACTATCAAGGCCATTAGGGCCACCTCTAGACATAGGTCCCATGGACATAAAATGCTAGAGTTGATTGTAGGGATCAAGATAGTTTTGGTATTTTTTCACAATTTTGGCATATGGCACTGTACTTATTGTATTTTTATTTTAATATATTTTGAGACACCATTATGATATGTATATATCCTCTATTTATATGACAATTGAGATACATTGACATTTAGTTTTGTGTCCTTTGAGGCTGATGTTCATGTATATGATATTGCTTTGATACACACACACACACACATACACACACACACACACACACACACACATACACACACACACACACACACACACACACACACACACACACACACACACACACACACACACACACACATGTCTACACACACACACACACATATGATGCCATATTTTTATATTTCTTATTTCATGTTTAACATTGATTAGCATTTATTAACATTATGGATGGTAACATTGTTGATGTTTATGCTCATATATGCTCTATTTATTCAATATTCATGCCACATATATGAGATGTTGTGTTAGTTATCATCTGATTATGTTATATGACTCACAAGTATGCTTATTTAGATATGTATGTTGGTATAAAAAATTAGAAAAAAAAAATCATTTTTACTCTTTTTTTTTACTTATGGAATATAGCATGTGTTTGGGTAGTTGGTTACTTATATTAGAGAATTACTGCCATTTCATTGATCTAATAGTTTCTGTATGCCTAGTTTATATTGTAGCTTGTGATATTATGAATTATAGTTATGAACAACTAAAATTATAATATATACCCTAAGCATGGAAAAACTAGTTTAAATTCAAATATAAATAACCTAGGAATAAGAATGAACAATCAAATTCTAGGTATAAATATAAAAAATAAACTAAGTGTAGGACTAAGCACAAACATTCACAACCTAAGCACATGATATGGATAATAAATAATTAAGTGTAAACAAAATGTAATAATCCTATGACAACCAAAAAAGGTAAATTAAAAACAAACAAACAAACAAAACAAAACAAACGCACAATAAACACAAATAATACATAACAAAACACCAACAAATAAAAAAATTGACAAAAAAACAAATTAAAAACACTAATAAATAAATAAACTATTAAATACAACAAAACATCAATAAAAAAAATCAAAAACCATAAACAAATAATATAAATAGGTCAAGATAAATGAAACTGAAACAAACAAATAAACAAAGCAAATAATATAAACAATACAAAACAAACAAAGATACATAAAATAAATAAATAGATAAATAAAACAAACAAACAAAGATATAAAAAATTAAAAAAAATAATCAAACCAAATAAATAATCCAAATCAAAGAAAATTACAATAAAGAAACTATTTTAAACACACAAAGGAAATATACAAACAATAGTTAATTACAATGTTAGTATAAATAGAATAATTTTTTTTCGTGCATGTATAATAGAGGTGTTGCTCTTGATGATAGGGTGACCCCTAAGCTAGGTAGAAATGACAAAGGTAACAAATTATAAGAACAAATGGAAAAATGTTTTGCCTAGGCTATAAAGAGACACCAACAAAGGGTATGATGACAAACAATTTCCCCTATAATGTAAGGAATATAACACAAACAAGAGGGTAAACATTATTCCTAGGCTATAAGAGAAAATGAAACAAAACAAATAAAATGGGTGGAATAAAAGAAAAGAAAGGGGTAGCTGAGCTGACTCCTAATCACTAGGCAAGTAGATGCTACCTACATAGTTCCATGGGCACTAGGTCTAATGTGAACTTCAAGCCAAATGTATTTGTCCCCAGATATAGGATAGAAGAAAATTATTATAAAAAAACATGATTGATATATAGAGGAAAATATGAATGGTCTCAAAAAATGGAAAGTGCATATGAAAAGATGGTAGTGATGCTCATAATCATGAAATCATTAACACAAATAAATTGTATAAGTGTGAGAACATGGTTTACGCTAAAACCAAAAAAAAGATAAGAGATGAGTATCCACTAATGAACTAAATTGGTAATTCATAGTGTCTACTACATCTATGATTTGGAATGAGAATGAGATCATAAAATGGTGAGAGTGATGAATATGGTTTCTCTCAAAATGACAAGATAATTTAAATATAAAATGATTATAAAATGATGGGAGTGTATGAAAAGCTAAGTGGTCATTAATGCATCAGATTTTGAATGCACAATGATCATAAAATTAACTCACAAAATAGTTAGAGTGTATGGCTAAGGGAAATAATGAGGGGAAACTAAAGGAGAAGTGTTTAATTTGTAAATATGTAGGAGTCCTAGAATCCTTAAGATAAAGAAGTGGTTTAAAAATAAAGGAAGGTGGTCGAGTTAACCCAAGATACCCCATATATCCAAGTGTTGCCTACATAGTCTGTGTATACCTTAGGATGATGTAGTTCTCTCATAAATGGGAGGGAAAATTTCAAGGTGGACTTGAAATGAATCTAGATAGGTAAGATGGTCCATCCCAAAAAAATTTGATGGCTTTATATCATGCATATAAATTCTAAGCCAATTTTTAGGATTTTATGATTTTTAAGATTTTCCTAGGTATTTTATGAATGTTTAGGGGTTTTGAAATTGTTTTAAATGTTTTTAAAATTTTATAAGAATCTCAACTTGATTGAGAATCATGAGATATATAATGGTCCAAATTTTGAAATGATGGGAGTGTGGCTTAAACATGCTCATAAAATGGTGAGAGAATTTAAACTTAAAATACTTCTAAAATAGTGATATCATTCAAACAAGGGTGGCTGAGCTAACCTCAGAAAACACTGAGCATTGCCTACATATTCCAAATGGACTTCAAGACAGTTTAGTTCTACCTATAATGGTGAAATCTTGGAAATGGTTCCAATGTTTTTAGTGTTTCGTTATCTCAACTTGATAGATAATTATGAGATACAACATGGTCCAAACTCACAAAATGATGAGAGCATTACTTAAACATGCTCACAAAATGGAAAGAGCATGGTAAAGGGGTGAATTATCTCACTTCAGTGTAAATCAAGCACTACCTACATAGTCCTACATAGCTTCAGATCATTGTAGTTGTGCCTACACAAAAGGCATCCAACTAAGTACCAATAAGTTTAGGTATAGGTAAATGGTAACAATGATGGAAAGGTGATGCAATAATGCATGGTAAAAGTGTTTCTATTAATTTTCCTATTGGTATTTATAATTAGAAAATAATGACAAAGGTTTAATCGTACTAATTTTCCCATAGGTGGTTATAATTAGTAGCATGAGTATAGTAAACCCCTATCATACTACTTTCATATACAAATATTCAAATGTTTTATTCTAAAACAACCTCTAGAATTAAATTTGTCATCAACCATTGAATGTGTTTAAAGTACAAATGATTTAGAACCAAGGCCAAATGTGATAGGCAGGGTTAGGTAAAAAATAATTGGATAGAAAAGGGTTAATGGCATGGTAGAATAATATAAGGTATAATACAAATAATGGGTATAATTTGGAATAGCTTAAATAATCCTTGAAGATAATAATTTGAGTCCCTCAAGTGTAAAAATGTTTGAGGTGCATCATGTTCATCGGTTTATCAAGTTCATCTCCTTCTGGTGTGGTTATCCTATACACTCCAAAACCATAGTTAGAAATAATTACATAAGGTCCTAACTAGTCTTTGTCTTGGCATTGTCATTATTCTGATTCTCTTTTAACACAAGGTTACCAAGCTTAAATTCACAATGCTTAATGTGCCTACTATATTGTCCTCTAAATATATTATGATATGCATGAATATTATTCAAGGTAGCCATGCATTTTCCATCAAGTAAGTCTATCTATTTAAATCAAGCTAATTTTTAGTCCTCATCATTGATGATGTGCTATAATGAAATTCAGAGAGAAGGAAACTTAATCTTGATAGGAAGAATGGTGTCAGTTCCATTGATAAGTGAATGGGGTGTAGCTCCTATATTAAAATGGAATGTGATAATGTATGCCCAAAGGGTATTAAACAACTATAAGTGCTAAATACAATTAGTGTCATTAAAAATATTCAATATTCTTTAGAATATTGGTAATGGTTTTGTTAGAAGCCTTAGCTTGGTATTTACCTTGTGGGTAGTAGGTGGTAGATCAATGTTGTTTGATATGGTATTGTGTACAAAGTGATTAAAAGTATTTGTTTTTAAATGATCTACCATTATTAACTATAATGTAAAAGGGAATACCATAATGAAAAATGAGTTGGTTAAACATGAATCTAGATATCTACTTACCAGTTATATAAGTGAGGGGAATGGATTCCATCCACTTAGTGAAGTATTCGGTAATAGTTAGGACATGTTTATGGCCATATGAGGATGTAGTATTTATCTTTACTATGAGGTTGAGTCCCCACATTGAGAATGGCCATGGTGTTTTCAATAGTTTGAGTGTCTTGGCTAGAGCATGAATTAGATTAACATGCTTCTGAAACTTTAAACACCTCTTCACATATGTAGATGTGTCTATTTCCATAGTCAACTAGTAATAACTAGTACATAGTAACTTTTTGGATAAGATTTCCCCACTAGTGTGGGTTCAAACACTCCTTCATGGACTTCACTCAATGCTAATCTAGATTCTGAAAAAGGTAAAAAAATAATCATAGTTATATCATAGATTCTATGATACAAGGTAGGTCCAATTAAGGTATAATAAGAGGTTTTGTGAATGAAAGATTTTTGTTTCATATGTGATAGGCTAGGTGGCATAGTTTGGTCATGGAGAAATGCATATATGTCAAAATACCAGTGAGATGTGGGACCAATAATGTTTCAAACCATTTTGATGGTTGATTATTCATGTGCTAACACTAAGATATGTTCAACAAGAAATTGATAATCCCTTGCTCTATCTGTGTTTTGAATAATGAAGCCAATAGTGGCTATAACATTAACTATTTTATTATTGTCTCAAGGTATTATTTCAAATTTAATGTTGGTAATTTTTTGCTTCAGAGTATTGACTTGTATTTGTATGGTACCAAATTATTGTCCTTGGTATGGAACTAGTCTGTGACCTAATTAATGATTAATTGAGAATCACTATACACTAGTAAATGTTGGATGATCTACTGCATTGCTTGGCAAATCCTTGTAATGAGTGTTTCATACTCAACCATGTTATTGGTATAGGGAAATACAATGTGATATGACTTGGGAATAAGATCCCCTTATGACATAACAAATAATATTTTGGCACTTAATCCATAAGCTATGAATGAACCATCAAAGTAAACCTCCCCCTATTTGGCCTAAGGAGGTGTTTCTCCTTCTATAGTAGTTTTAATGGCCTCATTTAGAAATCCAAATGTAAGAGGTTAAGTATCATGAAGAGGAGCTTTTCGAAGCTTATTTGTGAGTAATTACCCCTTAATATCCTTCTAATTGGCATATTCAATTTCAAACTCACTCAAAAGCATGATCAACTTTGCCATGCAGCCCTGTAATGTTTTTTTTTAAAGTAGATACTTGAGTGGGCCTAATTTAGCAATAAAAATGATATTATTGTTCAACATATAATGATGAAACTTTTGGGCTGCAATCACTATTGATAAATAAGCTTTTTCAATTAGTGTATAATTATTTTCATATTTAGTAGAGGTAAAGGACAACAGTGATTTAATATTTTTTGTCGTTAAATGTAGAAAATGGAGATATGAGGTGTTGAAAAGAAGTCAAATGGTCATAAGCAAGGAAGAGTCATAAATGAAGGTGAAGACTCATTAATGAAAATTTTATAATCATTTGTATAGGAATTGGAAAGGCATACCATTTTGGATGAATAAGAATATATCAATTGGGTCTCATTTATTCTCCATATTTGTCTTTATTATTTCCCATAATTTTGGTTATTCATTCATAGTTTTGCTTATCTCTCTTAGATTTTCTGTCATTAATAGTTTGTTTATAAATATCTATAAGTATTTTACATTCTTGCCACTAAACATTGCTAACATTGGTGTGTCTTCTATCAAGATTATAGGTCTCATGCTTGGTAAAGGAATATGAGTTTGAATCCATCTGTATTCATTGAAACTTGTTTTCTTCCTATTCCATGGGTCATGCAAGATTTTATTATTTTTTTGATTTTTCATGTAATTGGGTCTTCATATAATTTATAATCTTTTTTTTATGGGATTATGATCTTTTGTTTATGATATTTAGGTATTGAGTTGTGTTTCACTTTCTATAATTAGTCCTCATCTCATATTTTACATGAGGTATGGTCAAAACACAATAGAGAATATTTAAACAATGTAAATTGTGATGCTTATTGTGTATGAACAAGAGAGAAGAGTTGAATTGGTAGAGGTGGAAATGGGATTTGAACATTAATGTAAGGCTAGATGGATCTTGATCAATACATAGGCTTTGTTTTCAAAGAATCAGATATGAGTCATTGGATATCGATCACAAGATGCAATTATTGAAGTGTAGGCATTGGGGGAGATGGCAACCAAAAGTTTGATGGGCCTACCAATCTATTGGTTTGGGATGGATGACTAATGAGGTGGGACTTTTATCATATCAAATCCAATTAGTAGTCATTCTAGTCAAAGCTATAGTGGCACTTCTAAACATGAAGGCAACTTTTTAGAATTTGAACCAAGGTGACATGTATTAGTATATGTAAATTTATATCATTATTGGTGCATATGAAGGTTACTATTTGTGTTGGTGCAATAATATCAATCGATGAAAAATATATATTTTTCATTGTTGGGGATCAACGTTTCATTATCTAATTTATGTATGGTTACATGTAGTCGTGTGGGCATAATATATGGAAAAAAAATTTACATGAAATGATGGGGTTATAGTAATGCCTAGTTGTGTCAATATTTATATATTTTTCTATCCTATATTGAAAGTGGCTAGAAATATTAAATTTAAAGGAATATTGGGCAAACTAATATTGATTTCTTACCATCCAAGTAGTAGTAGGTCAAGGATCTTATATACCATGATTGTGGGTAGCATGATAACTAAAGGAATGAGATGGAATAGGTAACTATAAATTCTAAAGTAATCCTAAATAAATAATTATGGTGTACCTATTGATTAAAACTAGCTAGAGAGATATTTTTGGAAAGATGCTTCTTTCTATGTAGAATTACCTCAATAGGCATACCACATGGAGTTACATGTAGGCTGAGATACTAGATTTAAAATAATTCCTTTCTTACTTGACTTCTTTTTTATATTTATATCTCTACTCTTCCCCACAAGAATATTTATTGTAAAAGGTCTGAAACAAAGTAGAGTATTTATAAGTTTCAAAAAATTATAAATGTATTTGAAGTTAGTGTTGTAGAAGTGGATGAGCTTTGGTATGTGAGGCCATGGAGAGTAATATTAGGAGTGGACATAGTGTAGGTTCTCAAATATATTTGTAATAGATTGGAAGTTGTAAAAATGATAAATTTTTATGGCTTTTTTGTCTTAGGATGAGACACATTTTAAGTTGGGGGGAATGTTAGTAGGATTTTTGTGTTTTAGAATGAGACACATTATAAGTTGAGGTGAGTGTTAGTAGAGGTAAAGGACAAAAGTGATTTAATATTATTTGTCATTAATTGTATAAAATGGAGTTATAAGGTGTTGAAAATAAGTCAAATGGTCATAAGAAAGGAAGAATCATAAATAAAGGTGAAGAGTCATGAATTAAGATTTTATAAGAATTTGTACAATAATTGGAAAGGTAGACCATTTTAGATGAATAAGAATATATCAGTTGGGTCTCATTTATTCTCCATATTTGTCTTTATTATTTCTCATAATTATTGTTATTAATTCATAGTTTTTCTTATCTCTCTTAGTTTTTTATCATTAATAGCTTGTTTATAAATCTCTATAAGTATTTTACATTCTTGCCACTAAAAATTGATAACAATGGTGTGGCCACTATAAAGAGTGTAGGTCTCCTATTTGGTAGAGGAATATGAGTTTGAATCCATTTGTATTCATTGAAACTTTTTATTTTCCCTATTCCATGGGTCATGCAAGATTCTATTATTTTTTGGATTTTGCATGCAATTGGGTCTTCATATAATTTATAATATTCTTTTTATGGGATTCTAATCTTTAGTTTGCACCATTTAGGTCTTGAGTTTTGTTTCACTTTCTATAATTAGTCCTCATCTCATATTTTACATGAGGTATGGTCAAAAAATAGTAGAAAATAATTGAATAATGCAAATTATGATGCTTATCATGTATGAACATGAGAGAAGAATTGAATTAGTAGAGGTGGAAATGGGATTTGACCATTAATGTAAGTCTAGATGGACCTCTATCAATCTAAAAGAGTTTTTTTCAAAGAATCAAATATGAGTTACTGAATACCAATCACAAGATGCAACTATTGGAGTGTAGGCATTGGGACAGATGGCAACTAGAAGTTTGATGGGCCTACCAATCTATTGGTTTGGGATGGTTAACTGATGAGGTGGGTCTTTTTTTCATTTCAAATCCATTTAGTGGTCATTCTATTTAAATCTATAACATCCCTTATGAACATGAAGGTGACTTGCTAGTATTCAAATTAAGGTGACATGCATTCATGTATGTAAATTTATATCATTATTGGTGCATATGAAGGTTACTATTTATGTTGGTACAATAACATCAATTGATGAAGAATATATATTTATCATTTTTTGGGATCAGTGTTTCATTATCTAATTCATGTATGGTTACATGTAGCTACGTGGGCCCTATGGGTACAATGTATGACACAAATTTCTACATGAAATGATGGGGTTATAGTAATGCCCAATTGTGTCAATACTTATTTATTTTTCTATCCTATATTAAAAGTGGCTAAAAATATCATATGTAAAGGAATATTGAGTGAAGCAATATTGATTTCTTACCATCTGAGTAGTAGGTTGAGGCTCTTATACACCATGATTGTGGGTAGCATGATAACTGAAGGAATGAGATGGAATAGGTAACTATAAATTTTTAAGAAATCCTAAAGAAATAATTATGGTGTACTTTTTGATTTAAACCAACTAGAGATATATTTTTGGAAAGATGTTTCTTTCTATGTAGAATCACCTCAATAAGTGTACCACATGGAGTTACATGTAGGCTGAGATACCAGATTTAAAATAATTCCTTTCTTACTTGACTTATTTTTGATATTTATATCTATACTCTTGCCCACAAGAATATTTATTATAAGAGGTCTGAAACAAAGTAGAGTATTTCTATGTTTTGAAAAATTTTAAATATATTTGAATTTAGTGTTGTAAAAGTGGATGAGCTCTGAAATGTGAGACCGTGGAGAGTCGGAGTAGGAGTATATTTATTGTAGGTTCTCAAATATATTTATGATAAATTAGACTTTATAAAAAATTGAAATGTTTTGTTCCCTTTTGTCTCGGGACAAGACACATTTTAAGTTGGGGGGAGTGTTAGTAGGAGTTTTGTGTCTCAGGATGAGACACATTTTAAGTTGAGGTGAGTGTTATTAGAGGTAAAAGACAAAATTGATTTAATATTATTTATTATTAATTGTATAAAATGGATATATGGGGTGTTGAAAATAAGTCAAATGGTCATAAGAAAGGAAGAGTCATAAATGAAGGTGAAGAGTCATGAATGATGATTTAATAAGCATTTTTATAGGAATTGGAAAGGTAGACCATTTTGGATGAATAAGAATATATCAGTTGGGTCTCATTTATTCTCCATATTTGTCTTTATTATTTCCCATAAATCTTGTTATTTATTCATAATTTTATGTATCTCTTTTGGTTTTTTGTCATTAATAACTTGTTTATAAATCTCTATAAGTATTTTACATTCTTACCACTAGACACTTCTTACATTCATACACGACTAATGTTTAGCTCAAATAATACACATCATGTTATTTACCTTATGTTGTGATAAAAGTGCCCCAGGGTATTTTCAATTATTGATAGGTAAATTAATAATAGCTTATTTAGCATGGGTGGAAATAAAATAGGTGGATTGGCTAGATATTCTTTAATATTATAAAATGCTTTTTGGAACTCTTCATTCCAAGAGAAAGTAATTCCCTTATTTAGTGTGTAAACAAATGACATTTATTAGCCAACTATGATATGATGCATCAAATTGATTGTGTCTTATCCTACAAATAATGGAGCTGACTCAAGGTAGATGTCAATGGTATTTTGGTAATTACACAAACTTTGGCTAGATCAAATTTAATTCCCCTATGAGAGATAATGAAGCCTAAAATTTTTCAAAAAGTTATGCTAAATATACACTTTTTTGGATTAAGATTGATGTTTTACTCTTTAAGTCTCTAAAAGATTATTTATAGTATAGTTGGATGGTCAACACAAGTTTTTGATTTACCCAAGATGTCATCGACATAGTCTTCAATGTTGTCATGCATCATATCATGGAAAATCATTATCATGGATCATTGGTAAGTGGATATAGCATTATTAAGTCCAAATAGCATCACCTAATAACAAAATTTTCCCCATAAAGTGGTGAATTCTATCTTGTGTTGGTATTTATATGTAATTATAATTTGATTATATCGTAAAAATCCATCCATAAGAGAAAGCGTTTTATATTTGGCCATTGAGTAAACTATCATATCAATGTTAGGTAGATGAAAGTCATCTTTCAAGAAAGTTTTGTTGATATATTTGAAATCAGTGCATATTTTTATACCTCATGGTTTATTTCTCACTATCACAATGTTTGAAATCCACTCTGAATAGTCAATTATCTTGATGCATTTTACATCTAAGATTTTCTGCAACTCTTTTTTAACTAGCACAACAATACGAGGATAGCTATTATGCACCATATACTTAACATGTTTAATATTAGGATATATAGAAATATGTCCACCATGATTTTTTTATTTACCTAATATGTCATTGACATAGTCCTCAATGATGTCATGCATCATATCATGGAAAATCATTATCATGGCATGTCTGAATAATCCCATACAAATATATCAACAAACTCCATCAAAAGGGCTATATAAACTTTGCATTATTCCTCAATGATGGACATGCCTAATTTGATATACTTTGGGTCCTCTGGAGTCCCACTATAAACCTCTAAATTATCCTTTATAAGGAGTGTAGAACCATCATCTAAAATAGTTAGCAATGAGGTAAACTAGTTGGCAATGGTAAAGTCTTCTAGCTGGACTGGTTCATTGAATTATCCCAAGTAGGATGATTTAAAATCTCCTAATGTTAGTAAAGGCCATTAAAAAAATACCTTGGGTCACTCTTGAACAATCTGCACAAAATCTTGTTCCTACTCAGTATTGATTTAGGATCCAAAAATAGGCTTTATACTATAGGTCTCATGTGCTTCAAAGGAAGAGGGGTGAACATCTCATTCTAATGGAACCATAAATTGGTTTTCACCAAGAGACGTGCCTTTTTATTTTCTTTTACCTTAGTTAGAAATTTTTGCAAAGAGGTTTTCACTTTTAGACCTCAATGTTTGATTTTCTTTTTCTTTTTGGTCAAGGAAGTTCACCCTCTCTTTAAATAGGTAGTAGGATCCAATCTGATAGAAAAGGCTTGTTTGTGATATCTAAGAGGAATGTGATTCCTCAATCTTAGAAAGTTACATATGGCCTCATCATTTTCAAATTCATCTAATTAAATTATTTATTCTTGTTGGTCCCAGTCTATCAACTGTGGGTGATAAAGGGTTGATGGCAAAGGTTGATAAACAAGGTTAAAGGTGGAAATGACATAAGGGTTAAAAATTTTATGGTGGAAAGGTCATCATAGATGTTATAATCAGACCTTAGATCATTTCTTACATCATATTCATTAGTTTATGGTGTTGGAATGTGAATAAGGTATGTGGGGTCACCAAGATTAAATCCATACCATAGGTTCCCTTAAACTTGGTCATTAAGACTAGTTTGATCATGAATTGTTAATATATCCCAAAGCCTCTACCTTCATAAGCTAAGTGATTCATAATATGATTAAGAATATGATAATTTTCACTTTGATAATAGTTAACTAACTCATCAATGTAAAGTTATGAATCACCTGTAGCTAAGGGATTCTCTTCTAGGCTAGAGGCTAGCTTGAAAATAATGGGATTGTTTAGTTGAGATATTATTTTGGTTTGCCACTCCATACGAGTAGTTCTGGCCTTGGGTCTCCTATAAGTTTTATGATTTTAAAGAAATTTGGAAATATATAATGCATTATGGGCATTGTATTCTTTGATACATTTTTTAGTTATATAAAGGTGATTGGCAGTGTTTGGTCGAGGCATGGTTAAGGTATAATCTAAGTTATCTAGGTTAATGTAGTTAGCTTATAGTCTTGAATCAATGGATTTTCATTTTTCAACTCTTTCTTCATCAAATTTGGGAATATGATTCAAACCAAATTGATAGTTATATCTTATATACTTGACCTTAATATATTTACAATACTGATATGGTTGAAAATCAACTCATATAGTCACTTCCATCCATAAATGGGAAAAATTTTATACACTAATGCAATGTGAATGGTATAACTCTAATTTTATGGATCTAGGGTTGACCCGATAATAGATTATAATATAATTCTAGGTCCAAGACATTTCATAAAGTGTCATGGGTCAAAGGCTCAATGATCACTTGAAAGCTAATAGTACCTTGAGATTCCCATTCTTCATTATAATATGCCTTGATAATGATGGTATCTATTTGTAAGTTGGCTATTTTATATCTAATGTGTTTGATTAAATTTAGAGGCACAATGTTGATTCCTAAACCATTATCTACAATGATATATTTAACTTTATTTTTTGTTACATCAACCTCAATGTACAATGGGTTATTATGTAGAGAGCCTAAGGAGGACATGTCACTTTGGTCAAAGGTAAGATGTTGGCTAGGGGCCAAGTGTCCTACCATGGCTTGGAATTTGTTTGGAGTGATGTCATATAGCATGAGGGATTGGTTTACATACTCATTCAAGATGTCTTTATGGGCACTGGACATACGTAGTAAATCCATGATGAATATATATGCCGGTGTCTTCTTTAGTTGTTCCATGATATCATAAGTCTTCCCCTCAATTTTGTCATTTGGTTTATTTATGATAGGCATGGAAGGATAAATGAGATCATTAGTGATATTTGGATGCGATCCTTTGATAATAACCTTTGGTTTGTCGAGTCACAATTATGAAATCTCAATCTGGTACTTGGATTTGGTATTTGGATGGGTAGGTAATGGGACTTAAAATGGTAATTCTAGGGTGGTGTTGAGCCTAGATACTAATATGTTTTAAAGAATAATTACGAGAAAAAAAGAGGTTGATAGGAACTACTCGACTGTTATGCATTATTAGGTGAAGGTCTAGGTCTATTGGTAGTTGGCTAAGGATTAATGGTGATAGTGGGAACATGACCACCTGAGACATGTCCTATAACATTTTTTATAGGTATACACAATTATATGATGGCTTTCTTGGTTGGTTTGGTTAGTTTACCCTTGGTTCCATCCGTTATATTATTGTTCTAGTTACATTGTTGTTTATTTTATGGAGTTCACTTTCATTTTTGTTGATGTTATTGGTATTGTTGTTGGTTTTTATTAATGTTATGTTGGGGAAATGTATTATATTAGATGCCTAAGTTATAATTAGTTATAGGATCATGGGTATCTCTTTATATCTCTCCATTTTATAGCATATTCTAAATCAAATTCTTGAGTTAGGTACACCATTGTATAGAATGTAATTTGATGTGATGATACTCATAAAATTCATGTTCTTTGTAATAATTAAGAAAATGAATCCCTTTAAGGATTGAATTTTATATTGGTCAACTGATCATATTTTCCTAACCCAGGCTTTATAACACAAATTCAATAGGCTCACCAAGGTAACTAAATTATGTGGCAATGGATAGTCTTATCCTTGAACTTGGAAGAGGGGTTTGAAATTGGTTTTGATTTTGTGGCTATTAGTTTTTTGGAGGCCTTGGATAAATTTATCAAGGTGGTGGTTTTTGAATGGTGGAGGTAAATGGATAGTTGGTGTTTTCACCATCTAAACATGGTGTGATTTAGTGACCCTATTACCATTAATATTCTTGTTGTGGTTTTAGGGTTTTGGTCTCTCATTATTATTGCCTTGAGGTGGTGTTGAATCCAACATTTGAGTTAGGTTTTGATTATGTTTTAGGCCTTGGTTCTAGTTTTGGTTTTGCAAAGCCTTAATGTTGATTCTCATTTTGATTAGAATAAGATAGCTTGATTATCCCTTTGTTAATAAGGGATTTATTAATATGTATTCCTTTCTATATAACCTCTTCAAATGTATGAGCACATTATAACTCGATATGGTAGGATATATCACTATGTTATCTCCTAGTAAATATTGTGGCCAATTATTTATCTATAAAATTATGAGTAAATCAACTCACTAGTAATATACAAAATTATAAGTACATAATAAATCTTTCACCAATATTCTAGTTAGCTTGGCCCAAGTAAACAAATCTAATATTATGATCAATATTATATGAACAATGTTATACTAACTTCTCATAAATATCATCAATTTTAGGTACATAATTGTTTGATAATTTAAAAATCCATTCCAAGGCTTGTCCAAATAGACTCTTTGGGAGGATAAGAAGAAAATATATGCCACTGGCTAACATGAAACAAATAATTCTTTTAGATGAATTTTTGGGTCACCTTTGCCCTTGTATTTGTAAAATTTGGTTAGCTCATAACTTGATGAAAATGGTATTTGAAGATAATCCATGTTGAATGGATAAGAGCATATTTCATCTAGTTTGAATTTATTTGTTTGCTTTTATGGTCTTTGTATCTTGAATTGAATCCTTCATTTATTGTAACTCTTGGGCAAGGAAGTTAGATGGAATGTACTATTAATGTTGGGGTTGTATGGTCAAAGGTATATTACCTTGACTGGGGTAGGATTATTTTGGAATATTAGTCAAATTGGTTGGATGACCAGGTATACATATCCATGCAGTAGGATTACACTATAGATACAAAATATGATATTATTGAAACACATTTTAGTTTAGATTAGATACATAGCCTTGACTGGTGAATTATGGATGTGGTAATGGCATTTGGCTATATTTCATCTAGTTTGAATTTATTTATTTACTTTATGGTATGTGTATCTTGAATTACATCATTTATTTCAATTATTGGGAAAGGAAGTTGGATGGAATATAAAATTAATTATAGGGTTGTATGGTCAAAGGTGGATTACCTTGACTGGGGTAGGCATATTTTGGAATATTTGACAAACTGGTTGGATGACTAGGTATACATATCCATGCATTGGGATTACACTATGGATACAAAAAATGACATTGTTGAAACACATTCTAATTTGGATTATCTACATAGCCTTCACTGGTGAATTATGGATGTGGTAATGGCATTTGGCTCTATGGGATGTATTAGTATTGTTGGGTTTGGGAGGGAATTTATTGTCTACTCATCGATCCCTATTATATATAGGGAATATATTGATGACTAGAACCATGTTGTTGAAGGTGTCTATAGTTATATCTTTGTTTCATGTGTGATACCTATTAGGTGAAAGGTAATTATTTACTAGTGTCAAAGATCTATTGTACATAAGAACCTTGTTTTAGGTTGAACACCTATTATTAGATTGGAACTTCTTAGGGTTTTGGCATTTGTTGTTGTTGACCAACTGATACTATATGATCAATAAAAACATGTTTTGGGTTAGGAAAAATTTGTGATTTTTTAGGTATATTGGTTTATAATTATTAAGGAAGAACATTCATTACCCCCTATTTAGGTGGCATAATATTCAACACTTGTTGTGTTTTTAAGTTGGTATGTTGTTGGTTCATTTTCCCTTATTGTGAACTCAAGGAAGTATCTATTTGAGGAGAGGAGGTTACTTGTTGATTTATAGAAATGGGTGTGTCTATCCCTTATTATTGAAATCCACTCATGGCATTATTTTGAGGAATTTGTTGTGTATTTCTTGGTGGAAAATTAGGCCCACTTTGGTTTAAATTAGAATTCACATGCATTTTATCCACAATAATTTGAGTGAGGTCTTCCATTTGAGCAACACTTCATTTTATTGAAATGGGGACATTAAACATGTCACCAACTAGCGTGATTTTACTAAAATGGTTTATGTTTTATTTTGCACAACTTGAAGCATCTATTTGTTACCCTATTCATGGAGCTAGCTTAATAAGTGACATGTTAGAAATACTCATTGCATTAAGATTGTGATATAAATTAATATAGTTTTGGTACATTTGTTGTACCTATTACATTTAATCATCCATAAGAACTTTCCCTTTTATAAGCATAGTTTGGATCCACTATTAAATTTATACTAAATCTTGACTATAACTAGTTAATACTTATTTAAACTATTGTTTTTGAGGTGTATTATTATGGGTTATAATCAAACTACTCATAATTTCATGTGGGAAGTCTGGTGGAAACTTGGCTCCCACTTTAATGGATTTGACAATAATTTTTTCTTTATTCACTAACAAATTATGATCAAACAAGTATGGATCATAAATTGTTTGTGTTGGTGTCATAACATAGTAGGGATCTTGTTTTTGGCTTTGTTCCAAACTAAGCATAGATTGAACAAGGTACTATGCCATTTGCTCTTATTCTTAGCTTGGATAAGAAGGTAAAATAACCAAATACTATGTTAATGGGTCCAAACTCTATTCAACATATGGTATATTATAATATGGATAGGGATTCATCTCATAAGCTACATCATCATAATTGACTCTTAAATAAAAGGGTCATTAATCATAAAATTTTCATAGTCTATATTATACATAATTTTGCTACGTGTGTACCAAGGCATGTTTAGATATATGGATAGGTCTTGTAAAAAACAAAGGTCTAAAGGTAGCAAACAACAAATGTCTAAAAACAAACAACCTTTGGCTCTATATAAGAGACCCAAAGGGTAAAAATAACTAAACTAGGTAGAGGTAAAGACAAAATAAACTTGAAATTAGTCTAACAAAGGTACTAATTTTCCCAAAGGTGGTTATAATCTTTGGAAAAAGTAACAAAAAAATCTCAAAACTCATTTATGGTTAAGGTAATGATATGACCAAAGGTAATTATAATTAGTGACAAAAGTATCTAGACAAAGTAAAACAATTTTGAACTATGATCAAAGGATAACAATGATTTGTCTAAAGGTAGTTATAACTATTTAATGTAAAAAAAAAAAGGCTAGACTCAAAAAAAAAAAGAGCTTAAACAAGAACTCAAAAATAAATGAAAATAAGGTAATTGTCTTGGATGACACTCAATAGTTAGATCACTAAGACTCAATACTTGGTTCAGAAGAGACTTTTAAAAAAAAGGAACTAGGACATTTTCAAACTCAACACAACAAACTTCAAATGAAGGGCATGGAAACAACTTGGCTCAAAGGACTCTCAAAAAAGGCACAAGACAACAAATAATTTATAGATCTAGGTAAAGGGGTTCTTTAGATCAAATAGGAAATCAACCCAAGTAACACAATCCAAACACAAAATCTAGACTACTTAAGCCTAAATTAGATGAGGTTTTGGTACAAATCCGATTAGTTTAGGATTTTTACTTTAAAATATTGAGTTTCAAATTTAATACAAAAAGACTTAGAAGTTATAAGGCAAATGGGCTAGACCAAAATAATGATTTGGAACTTTTTTTCAAATGTGAAAAATGTTTTGGAATAATTTAGGTAATGTAAAAATGTTCCTACAAATAAATGGTATAACAATGTTTTTGGATTAAAATTCAAGGCAAATGTTTGAGATGAAATGGGTAGCATAATGACACCCCATTTAAACAAGTGACACACAAATGGTTTTAGAATAAAAATCTAACTCAAAAGTGTGTCATAAAATGGATAAAGTAACACCTTTTTGACTAAAGTGGTGTGAAAATAATGTGATGGTTTTGGACTCATTTTGAATTAACAATACAAATAAATAATTTTAGTCTAAAACACATGTAAATAAAATATATTATAAATAACATAATGGCTTGTCATATTCCTGAATCTAGCATGGGTGTGGATATCTTTTTCCAAAACTTCCACCAATATACCAATGCATGAAAAGAATTAAGTGTAAATCCAAAAATTAAAGAATATGTGTAGGTAGAGTTTTTATATCCCCTCTATCTCTCAAGCATTGGTACATTTCATGAACCTAGAGTGAGTAACACTTAGCATTTGGTAAGAAATTACATAATAAGTGGGGTTGAATAAAATATATAATTTTTAAAACAAACTAAATGGTCCCAAATGTGGCTAACACAAGGGTAAAATCATGTTAATTGGGTTTATACTCACTAAATTACTATACAAAATACTATTCATTTGCATAATGACTTCATCCATGTACTACTTAGTGAAGTTTGATGTTTAGTAAGACCTAACCTAGGTTTTTGTTAAGATCAAAGAGGATTTCTTCTTAACCCATTGTAAATCCTAGTATCACATACCCAATTTATATAACCCACCATGGAATGGGGTTAATATGATGGTAGGATATGAAACCCTATGTTAATGGACTCTCAAAGAACTTGTGAGAAGGAAATGAGCACCTTCCCACAAGCCAACTATAAGAATAAAATGGAAAAAAATTAGAGGTCATTTCTAGGTCACCCAAGTCACTTAGATCTTGGTAAGAGCATATGTGACATTATTTATGATAATACTAAATGAGGCAATAAACTAAGCACTATTGGTCACCCGAGTTCCTTATATGGGATGGGGGGAGAACATACATGCTAATTTTTTATTTTTCCATAAACAGAGAATTTAATCTATGAAATTTGAAACTAGATAATAAAAAGGAAAAAAAAGTTAAAAATATATTAAGATCTCTAACTAAAGTGTATGTTCTTTTTAATAACACCAAATCAAATGTAATTGAAAATTTGACCCCTTGGCCTTATTTGCACAGGTAAAAACTTGGAAATGCTAAAAGACAAGTTTAATTAGGTTGATTTTAAGCATGAAACAAAAGTGTATATGAGATTTATAAGTGTTTAATCCTCTCTCTCTTGACCTTAGTTCTTAAAAAAAATTAATGGGTTTTCTTTTCTTTAGGTAAAAAAAGAAAATCAATAAACATTCCATTTTGATCTCAGAGTGAAGCCACTATTTTATTGAAAACATAGACACATAATGAGATTGTAATTTGGTGAAGTCACCATTAGTTAGGTAAATCCACCAATTATATTTGGTTAAGTTACAGATTATAGGCTAAAAATAGGTGAAGTCACGAAAATGAAATACAATTTTACTTGATGAAGTCTCTATTTAGTAGGGTCAAAGCCACCATTTTTAGATAGAAAGGTTACCATTTAATAGGTCAAATACACCATTTTAAATATAATATTTATGTAAAAATATAGATCATAAATAGAGAATGTGAATTGTAAATCCACTATTATACAAGGAGAAACTATCGATTACATAAAAATAGAATGATGGGATTCCTAAGCACAAAAATCTAAACTTGAAGAATTAAATGTTTTTGTTATAAAAGATAAAGGTTTCACATAATTATCCATGGCCATATAGGATATATGTTTCTATCAAGTGTGTCATTATGTATCTTAGGTGTTTGAATAACACACAAATATTGATTAGTTCCTTATTATTCAAAATGATAACAATCTATGCATAAAAATATAATAGAAATAAACACTCTTGCATAAGAACTAGGGGGAACATAACATAATGAACAAGATAAAAAAATAGAGATAAAATTAACACAAGTAATTTACCTCATTTGTTGAATTTGATGTCCACTTGTTGGTATAAGGATGTTTATGTTTGGTCTATGACATTAGAGACTCTTGTTAATGTTTCTCCATGGTGGTAGTACTTCTCTAATGGTCACTTTTGGATTATTGTTAAGCTTGTCATAAAATGGGTATTATAACACTAATATCAATGGCTTCTTGAAGCCATTCTTACATAGTAACATTACACACCAAAGCTTGTTAGAATATGGAGTGGGAACTTATATTTATTACTCTAAGAACTAAATCTAACCCTAGTGAGGTTAGATTAAATTTTAACTTTGGTTGAGTCTAAAATAACCTAGGTTGAGTCAATCTAACCCTAGGATGGGTCAAAGCACTCATGAAATCTTGTCACCTTAGTTTTAGATATTTATGAGTCATGACAACTCACTTTAGATATTTTTGAGGTTTTGACTCACCCTTTTATAATATTTAGGAATTAATAAATTACTTGATTAGCTCATTTGAGTTTTAACTTCATATTTGTCTAATTTTTTTTTAGATAAATGAAATTCACTAATTCAACTTGGAGGTTTTATGTAGGAAAGTTAATTAAGATTTAAAATGTAATTAACCTTGCTTAGTGTTTTTTGGATTCTATAAATTATTTTAAATGTTTTCAATTAATAGATTGATAGGCCGAAAGTGCCAAATTACTAGGCCATAATTTGACTAGGGTTTAAACCAAACTAGATTATGGGTACATATGGTGTAATTCCCTAAATAATCAAGCCTCATCATGTTTATGAGTAATTAAATCCCTTGCATAGATGAATTTGGGTAATTTGGGTTATTTCTAGGCTTAGATTGCATCATTTACTAGAAATTGAATTGAATCCTAGTTTAGGCATGAAAGTGGATAAAATTAAGTGTCTATAGTTATAGGTTGGATCTATGAGGAGATCATCTCTTACCAGAAGGGAGTACCAATTGGAGATCCCAAGGATATCAAGGCTACTAGATGGATGGGTGTGTTTCCTTTTCATGCTTTTCTTGAAAGTGGTTGTCCTAATTGCCTTGCCCTACCAAGACATGGTTTGGAAATGGGCTAATGCTGGGGCCTACCTTACAACATCCATCAAACCACTTAGGTTTGAGACTAACTTTTATAGGTTGAGTTACACCCTATGAACAAGGTGTCCTAATATTTTGGCATGATTTATGTGGGAAATATTCCCATTTTGGGGTTTTTTTTACAAAGGCATACAAGAGTTAAAAGTAGCGAGACTAAGATGGCTAGTAGAACATTGGCTTGTGAGAGGGGTGCCAATTACCCCACCAACTTGGTTAAGAATAGCAAATGGACCTCCCCTATATCTAGCTATGAGAGGATGAGGTGATGGATTAGTATATGGGCCCACCACCACCACCATTAACACCACCATAATAGAAAGACCCCAGTTAGATGGACCCTACACAACAATAAAACCTAATAGATGGAGATGGTGAGGATCTAGTGTATGTTGAGCTGGAGGAGGATCTGGACATAAATGAAGAGGGGGATGTAGAGGATGATTCTAACCCTGAGTGGTGTGAGAGAGATGTAGGTAAAATGTTTATTTACATAATTATGATTACAACTTGTACTTTTTTTAGTTAATTATATATATATATATATATATTGGATTTCTTATATCAGTTAGATCTGACACCAAATTTTATACTTTGTGATTATAGATACTATGCATGTTTGGACATAGATAATTAGGGACACATTGATCAATATTTTTTAATTGAGCATTGCTCTGACTCAAGACCAACTTTTAGTCTATCATAGACTCCCCATAGGGATTGGTTATCATACAAATGTATTTTCTCTAGTGTACCATGTTTGTGTGATGGTGACAACATTGAGGATGGAGAAAAACACTCTATTGGCTAGACTAAGGAGGGAAGAGACCCTGTTAGATACTATCGTGGGTGGAGGAGGTTGTAGAGCTTCTAACCAAAGTATAGGGAGAATGACTTCAGAGGGAAGTGCTATTATTGGTCATAATGTTAGCCTTCAGATCAAAGAGGGTAAGGTAGACTCTAAGAGAGGTTGTAATAGGAAACACCACTAGAATGATATTCCCTAACATTATTATGCATCAAGAACCTCTCATAGGAGGAGGACATGTTCTTGAGATATGTTGTAGATATGTTTTTTATTCCATTGTATATGCTAATTATTTTTTGAGATCCCATGAGGCACATCAGTCCTCTATGGAGGATATTGTATTTAGACATCCTTTTTATAAAAAATCATTATATGATACATACATACATACATACATACATACATACATACATATATATATATATATACATATATATATATATATATACATATATATATATATATACATATATATATATATATATATATATATATATATATATATATATATATATATATATATATATATATATATATATATATATATATATATATATATGGATTACCTCTAGATGACTTGTCATTCATGTGATGTGACTTTAATTTTCATACTTTTCTTTTTATTTAATGCACTCTAGATGGCTAGGCATGTGATGACACATATGTATATGTATCTCTTTTATTTTGATATGTTACTATGGGAAATGTTTGTGTATATATGGGAATAGAATTTATGTAAATGATGTAATGTGATGGATAAACATATTTAATTATAACTGTGCTAACATTCATTTAGAAGGTGACTACCTAGCTATTTTATGTACATAACATATGAATTTCAATTTGCAACAAGGAATGAAAGAGGAAATAGGATAAATGTGAGGTGATAAAGAATGAAAACCATACATCAAAACTTCATAGGAAAAAGGAAGATGACCTAATATTTATAAGCAAAGGGGAAAATATACATCTTGCTAGACTTATAAAACACTAACATTATTGGTTTATCTAGAGATAACTAGCCTTGATAAAACTGGTAAATGAGAAAAGGATGCCCTATTTAAACATAGGCATGTAGGTAAATTTTTTGACAAAAAATCTCTTTCAACAACATTTTTTTATATTTCATAATGCTTCTATATTTGGATTCTACTTCTTCTTATGACCCCCTACACTTGGCTTCATGTGACTAGAAAGATACATGGGCTTATCACCAAAGGATAGATGTAGGTGAGTAAGGGGAATCTCTCCTTGATGATAACCCCACACATCTAGTAATATGTAAGAGAGCACCAATGAAGGTTAGCAAAATGGTGAGAGATGTGAATTTTGACCTTTGTATTTGCATGAACATTTTAATTTTAACAAGAGTGTCTACCCTTTATATTCAAGGGTTTTACCCCCATGTCTTGGCCCTATGTAACTAATAATATGTAAGGGCTCACCACCAATGACCAATATTGGTGAGTAAAGTTACCTATTTACTAGTATGATAATGTTCTATTTTTTTAGCATGCCATAAGGGAAGACTCTATCATGCACAAGCTATTGGCCAAATTTGACCTACATAAAAAAATTTGCCTAGAGCTAAAGTGAGGAGCTAAACATAGTCTTGATTAAGGAGTGATCCCATAGAATAAGGAACATATAGACTTCAGGAGAAGATCAAGTCACTTGCAAAGATTTTAAAACATTTTAAGCAAGCTAAAGTGTGAATTTGGTAATTTTAAGGAATCAGACCATCATAGTGCATCATGTAGGGATGAACATGCCAGTTTGGTTGTGCATTTCATAAGTTTACTTAGGAGGTCAATCAGAGCTAGATAATTACATTGAACATGATGTGATTTGTGTCAAGGCCATCCCTTTAAAATTTGGTATCTTGATGAGTCTTCTATCTAAAGATCCAAGTCCTTAAAAATAATGTAGTAGAGTGGGACGTGCTTAGGGAAATCAAATTAAAGTAATGATAAATAGCCATTTAGATTCAATAATCCTTAGCAAGATTAATTTGAATGCAAGGTTGACAAGTGTCATGATCTCAAAGGTTGGGACATGTAGGGATGAACATGCCAGTTTGGTTGTGCATTTCATAATTTTACTTAAGAGGTCAATCATAACTAGAGAATTACATTTAACATGATGTGATTTGTGTCAAGGTCATCCCTTTCAAATATGGTATCTTGATGAGTCTTCTATCTCAAGATCCAAGTCCTTAAAAATAATGTAGTAGAGTTGGATGTGCCTAGGGAAATCAAATTAAAGTAATGAGAAATATCCATTTATATTTAATAATCCTTATCAAGATTAAGTTGAGTGCAAGGTTGACAAGTGTCATGATCTCAAAGGTTGGGATTGAAGATAAATGGTGTGTGGGTGCTCATCCAGGTCATCAAGTCAAAAAAGGATCTATGGTGCATGTTTAATTGTGTAGTTAAAGATCAATGGCAAGCTTGAGGTCAAAGTTTAGTGTATCTTAAAATTAAATGCATTGATGATAAGTGTCATGATCATGGTGACCCACCAGATCAATGGTGCATATTTTATCAAGTAGAAAGAATATCAACACCATGTGTTCATTCATGAAAAGCAGATTGATGGTACACATGAGGTCGAAAGGTCAATGATCCTATATTGAACATGAGGTTGACACATAACAAAATAACATGAACTAGATGAAGACTGATAATAAGGCCCACAAAAAGTACACAAGATTGACAAGTGGCACATTTTTTAAGGTAGAGATAAATATTGATGTGGGGTTGATAGGTAGCATGATCTAGAGAGAAAAAGATAAATGAAAATTATTAAGGTCAAAGATAGTAGAATCTTGAGGAGATCAACGTAGTATATTTGATCAAATCTCTAAAAGGCATAAGATGTGGACACATGGCCAAAATTGAAATGATCAGGTTTTAAAATGGAATAAGCAACCCAAGGTAATGCCATGAAGGTAGACATGACAAATCAAAATATTTCTCCACCCTAGGTAGGTAAATGCATAAATGCAAGATCCAATATGATCTAGGTTACTAGGAATAGATCCTATAAATCCATATAACACCATTAAATATATTGTTAAACCTCTCAAGAACTTTTAGATGTAGGTTTTACATCTTATGCATGAACAAGAAATCCTTGTCTATGGATATTCATTATAATGATGGCTATATGAAAACTAATAGGGTAATTGGTTTTCATCTATAATGAACCTATATTTAGGACTAGGAGTAATGGAAAAATTGTGACTGTGTAATAAATATCAAAAGGGATGCTAGTGAGTGAGCTCAAAGTGACTATCTCATAGCATGAAAAGACTATCAAGATCAATCATGGTTCCCTAAGATCATTAAGATGATGGTGAGTCAGAGGTTGAGAAAGATAGTAGAGTATTTAATGAAGTTTCAATAGCCTTTGGGGACCTTCCAATGTTGAGTGGATCATGACTCAACATCCTCAAATCAATGCTAATCAATCAAAGGTGGTTTAGCTTCAATTATTGATTGTTTCTTGCTTTGTTCTCTATCTCTCTTCCCATTTTCCTATATATCTACCATTCTCTTCCCCAAGGGGATTCTGTCTTGACTCTTAGATATTTTCTTAGAGAAAAGATATTCTTATGCATTTGGCTTACCCAAGCTATGCCAAGTTTGTACTGTAACACCTATTTGATGCAATAAAGACTAAATTCCTCCATTTTCAAGCTAAATTAAAGTGTGTTTCATGAATTCATTGATGTGGTTAAGTGAATATATGCTTTCCTTTACCTCTGTTTAAGTTTTCTAACCTTCATGAAGTGTCTTTTATCTTTCACAGGTCATTCTAAATGTAATAGATAGTTTGTTGACAGGTTTGGAAGTGGACAACTCCCTTCCCATGCTAGATTGATAGCTAGTTCATGCATTTTTATGAAATACTTATGTGAAAGTGGTCAAAAAGTGAATGGAGTGATATTTAATAGTCTTGAAATTGTCTGACAGTGTGTCTTATGTAAGTACAAGTGTTAGAAACATTAGTGCATCACCTCTTTTACATGTTTTCATGCATTATTATCTATTTCTTTCCCTTTTCCAAGATATAAATTAGTGAAGGTGATAGATCCAAAGGAATTAAACCTTATTTGGAGGTTCAAACTCACCATAGGAAACCCACATCCTAAGGTTGTTCCCATTTTTTGGCTTAGTTGGAAGAATCTTGAAGAACTTCCCCCATGGGTGCAAATTAAGACCATAACAGTTTTTAGTATGCCTAATGGGACCCATTCTCCTTGGCTTAGCTTAATTTTAGAGATGAGGAGAAGTATTTATAGTAGAAGAAAACATCCACCATCATTAGAAGCCAAATATTACTTAGATTATAGAATTCACAACATCATCTAAGCAAAATTCGCATGTCAAAGGTTACTATGAGGTCAATAAGTAAATTTATTCCTCTTAAATTCATTTTATTACATTCTAATTCATATAAAAGATAAAGGTTTAGTATAACAAGACCATAACCTCAAAATATATATTCATATCCTAGTCATCCTATTATCCCAAGTAGTGCAATCCCCACTATCCAAATGACCATAAAAAATCAAGTTTTTGTTCCATTCAATAGTGGTAGTCCATTAAATGTAGTCCATTTTGATGACATACCTATATATACTATTAAGAGTATCCCATTATTCTCAAGAGAAGATCAAATGACTCTTATTGAGCACATCCAAAATGTTACCAACCTTTATTTATTTCAAAATTTTGTTTAAGATAATATAGATACTAGACTCCTTAGTACTTCCTTTAAAAGAAAATCATTATAGTAGTATATAAATTTCCCAATAAATTGCATTGTTATGTGGGATGAATTAGATGCAGCTTTAGTCAGACAACTTGAAGACATGTTGATCACCTGTCCTTAGTTGAACAACTAACTACTATAAAGAGGTCTCCTCATGAGTTCATGTTTAATTTTAACCTTATATTCCAAAAAAATGGACCATGATACCTAAATTGATTAGACCATACCCAAAATATTCCTTTCTTGTATTATCTAAAATCTCTCAACTCTGATATTAGTGTGATGATACAGTTAATGGGTGGTATTACCTTGCCAGATGCTTGTAAGGTTGTAACAAGAGTAGAGAATATATTGATACAAGATGGTAAACTCTCTCTAAGGCCTCTAATGCCTATATTCCTAGAACTAAAGCCATACCCACCCACTCAAGTCCTTAAAATTCTATATTTATCCCATATTTCATCCCCTAAAGGTCAAATTATAGCCCCTTCTAGTCAAGCTAGTAAGATTGAAGAATTGAAACGTATGTTACCAAATTTTGGGAGTGAAATAGTTAAACTCAAGAGATAATAATACTAGGGTAGGATTTATCAACAAAAAAATAATACTTCATATCAGCCATTCAGAGATAAAAAGCTTCCTTCTCAAGGTTTCATATAAAATAGACTACCCTACCAACCACAACGAGTCATTACTCAAGCTAAACCATATGTAGCCCTTGATCCTAGTGTAATTTCAGCTTAAAGAATTATTTTTACCACACCACCTCAAAACAACTTGATGAAATATTTAGATTAGCAACCCTCTAATCTCAATGATGCTGAAAACCAAGCCTTGGTCTTATAAAACATCACTATGCCACTAATGACACAAGAAGAGTTTTTATTCAAGGAGGTCAGCACTAAGAAACAAGTATAGTAGGTACATAAGATAGTAAAGATGGAAAAAACAAAGGTAAAATCAAGTAAAAATCCTTCTTTATACCTTTCTTTTATAGTTGGTAACACTTTAGTTCATAATTGTATGGTGGGTAGTAGAGCCAATAACACTATTATGCCTAAGTAAATTACAGACAAGTTTGGTCTTGTTTATGAACCAAATACTAAAGTGGTATTACAACTAGATGGGTCACCAAAAAATATATTAGGCATTATTAAATATCTAAATTTAACACTGCATACTTGTCCTAATGTTACCATTCAGTAGGATGTAGTTGTAATGGACCTACCTCTATATTTTTTCATGTGTCTATCAAGATACTTCACCTCAAATATTGGAGGATACTTATCATTTGATTAGACATATTTGGTGTTTATAACTAGGTAAATTACCAGGGTAATAATAAAATTTGAACCCATAATATGATTTCATTTGGAGCTATATATGCCAAGTGTTGTTAACACTAACCACGTCATCTCAGATGAGGTGCTAGAGAATAATGAAGTGGAAATTGAATCACTTTTGGATGGATTTTCAGACTTTTTCTTTGATTATTGGGCCTCTATATTATATGATCATGCTACTTATAATCTAATTAATAACTATTTTGTGTTTATTGCCTCCATGAGAATGATGCACCAATTTTAGCCATGATGAAGAATGATGAGTCTAATGATGGTCTATGGCAACTATACTTTGATGGATCAAAGAATAAACATGGTACTAGGTATGTAATGATGTTGATTTATCCATTCAAGAAAAGGTATTTATCTTCTATCAAGTTTCAATTTGGTTTATATAATAATGTTGTAGAATATGAGGCACTAGTTCATGGGTTAGGAAGATGAAAGTTAAAACCTTGCAAGTTTTTGGTGATAGTGAACTTGTATTTCACCAAGTAAGAGGAATTAATTTATGAAAAAAATTATTTATTAAATATTAAAGGCATAGGGTGTGGGACCTTCTTGAATATTTTTAGGATTTCAACATTTAGGTAATACCAAGAGATGATAACAAACATGTATATAGATTGGATTTTGTTAGGGCACAATTTAGTATCCTAACTAATATAAAAAGTGAAAAAAATCAATCACACATTAAGCTCATGTTAAGACCTTATATCCTAGATAACCATGAGAATTTGAAAGTGTTTAAATATTATAATCAAGTTGTTAGGTTCTTATAAGAAGAGGTTGGTTTTTACTCAAGAAATAAATGAAAGTTCTTATAGTAATATGGTGATCAGATTATGCAACTAAAAATAAATAAGTTGCCCAAGGAATTGGTCACACTTAAAAAACATATTCATTGGTGATGATTAGTTGAGAAAGGAGAAGTTAACTTTTTCCATCAAGGAGGAACACTATGCCAATGTGAAAATTATAGATAGTAAGAACCTGAAGTTGGGTAAGTTATACATTCCTTCACAAAAGGAAGCTTTCATTGAATTATGTGCAAGATTTTTTGGTGTGTTTACATGGAAATATAGTGATCTCAAAGGATTTAATCGAAGCCTAGATCAACACAACATTGAGTTAGAATCTGAGACTAAATCAATAAGATAGACACAAAGTCCTATCAATCCAAATCTTGAGCCTTTGATGAGAGCTAAGCTTCATAAGCTCATAGAGTCAGCTATTATATTTGCAATCAAGCACTCAAATTAGGTGTCAAACCTTGTTCTAGTATGGAAGAAGAATGGTGAGATTAAAATATGTGTTGACTTCCAAGATCTAAACAAGGCATCCCTTAAAGATCACTATCCATTGCCATCTATAGAACACATTTTATAGTTGGTTGCAAGTTTAGAAAGGTTTTCTTTGTTGGATGGATATAATGGCTACAATCATATTCTGGTCAAGGAAGAAGACCAATTTAAGAAAACCTTCAATATCAAGTGGGGGACATTTGAAAATAAAAATATGCCCTTTAGTCTATCTAATGTTAGAGCAACCTTTTAGAGAGCCATGGATATGGCATTCTAGGGCCTTATCAATAGGTTTATACTTATTTATTTGGATGACATAATAGTATTATCAAAGAGTACAAGTGAGCACATGTTTCACCTCAAGCAAGTGTTTGACAGGTGTAGGCAATTTTGGGTGTCTCTAAATCCCAAAAAGTGTGTCTTCTTAGTTTATGAAGGTAAGCTTCTTGGGCATATGATTTCAAAACATGGTTTGAGTATATATCCTGAAAGGATAAATTCAATTCTTACACTTTCCTTACCCAAGAACAAGAAGGATTTATAAATATTCTTAGGGAAAATCAATTTTAGAAGAAGATATATTTTGGATTTTTCCAGTTTAGCTAGGCCACTTACATTCATGCTAAAGATAAATCAGAGTTTTAGCAAGTCTAAGGAAGGAATAGAGTTTTGAAAATATCAAGAGGGCCATAACTAGTGATCCTACACTCATAAACCCACATTTCATAAAGGATTTCATATTGTATACTTATGCTAACATGGACACCATTTTAGGAATTCTTATGTAATATAATCATGAGGCTTTAGAGTAGCCAATATACTTCTTTAGTAAAGGGTAGGAAGAATATAAAACTAGGTAATCTTGTATTGAAAATCATGTACTTTTAGTGATAGGGTCTCTCAAGAAGTTTATATACTTATTGTCTAATAATAATATACACCTGATGGTTTTCCATCCAAGTATCAAAGAATTTCTCTTGAAAAAAAACATAATCAAGAAAAGACTTGGTTAGAGAACGAAGGTAATAGAGTATGATGTGGAAATCAAGGTCACTAAGCTAGTTAGAGGCAAGGGACTTTGCGGGCATCTAGCCTGAGACTTGAAAGATGCTAATAAGGTGGTTCTAGTATTAAATGATGAATAAGTTACAACTAATAATACCTTACCTTCCTACTAGTTTCATGACTTGGTTAGTTATCTCCAAGATGGTATTTATCCCTCTCATCTAAGTGCTTAAAAAAGAAGATATTTTAGATTATAATCAATTCCATTTATTTTTGTTGATGGTTTTCTATTCAATAAAGATATCAATGGCATGTTGCTAAGGTGTATAGATCCAAGCCAAACATAGATATTTCTTTAGCAGTTACATGATGGACATGGTAGAGGACACTATTCTGCAAGGACTATAACCCTTAAGATTATGAGAGGTGGATATTATTGGCCTTGCCTATTTGGTGATTGACATGTATGGGCTAGAAAGTGCAAAAAATGTGTTATATTTATAATAAAGGTGAAGTTTGTAGCCTTATGTCTCTAACCAATTTTAGTGGATTAACCCTTTGTCTAATGGGGATTAGAATTTATTGGTCTCATTAAACCCCATTCAAATTTAAGACATAAATGGATATTAACTAATATAGATTACTTTACTAGATGGATAGAGAAAGTAACATTCAAGGAAGCAAATTAATCCAATGTTCTAAATTTATATGAAGGTTTTCTTACTATATTTGGAGTTACTTCAACCATTATCTCTGACAATGTTATGGCATTTATGGGGACTAGGATCAACTAGTGGGCCATTCAACATGGTGTCTATCTTAGCACCTCATCAAATTACTATCCATAAGGAAATGGCCTTATTGAGTTCATAAATAAGAACTTATTTAATATCATATGGACTATTGAATATGATTAGAGGTCATGGTATCTCAAGTTGAAATTAGCTCTATGGGCTGATAGGATCACCTACAAAAGATCAATAGCCAACTCTCCATATAAGGTGGTATATGGTAAGGAAGTAAGATTACCTATTTCTCTTGAGTTTCCTGATTTATAACTAATACATCAACTTAAGTTTATAGAGAATAAACCAATAGATATTATAAATTTTGAGCTTATGGAGCTAGGAAAGGTTTTAAATCAATCCATGTTGGCCATGGAAATTCACCAAGCACAAATGAAAAGAGCCTTTGACAAGAGAACTTCTACATGAAGTTTTAAATAAGGGGATATGGACTTCAAGTGGGATAATTATTGAGATAAACTAGGAATGCATACAAAGTTTTACTCTCTTTGGAGTGGTCCATACATAATCTTTAGCTACACATCCCACAATGCCTTCTAACTTGTAAAGATGGATGATGAGGAACTTCCTATCCCAGTCAATGGGATACATCTAAAACATTGCTATTAAGGAAGCTAGGTTCCCTATACATAATTATTTTGTCTTGTTTTCATCCACATGATGTTCTAAATAATTAGTTTGAATGTGTTCTATCTCAAATAAATGCTTCTTTTGTACATTTGCTTTGTTTAGAGTAGCTTCCTTATTTTGTGTGTTTCCTTCCTTGTCTTGGTGGAATAGTTTTATTTTCAAGTCAAAAAGTCTCTCAAAGTCATGGATTATATTTTTAATTGTTTATGAGTTTAAGAGTCATGAAAATGGCCTAGTTATCAAGCATAACAAGCATGCTTCCCAGTTGAGTTACCAAATATGTTGGTTAAATTTAGCCTACATAAATAAATTTCCCTAGAGTTAAACTAAGGAGCTTAACAAAGTCCTAGTTAAAGAGTTATCCCATGGAAGAAGGAGTAGATAGACTTTAGGAGAAGATAAAGTAACTTGAAAATCTTTGAAACACTTTAAGCAAGCCAAATTTTTAATCTGGTAATTTCAAAGAACCAGACCATCATAGCGCATCATGTAGGGATGAACAAGCCAGTTTGGTTGTACATTTCATAAGTAAACTTGGGAGGTCGATCAGAGCTAGAGAATTACATTGATCATGGCATGCTTTGTGTCAAGGTAATCCCATACAAATTTGGTATCTTAATGATTATTTTATTTCAAGATACAAGTCTTCAAAAATAATGTAGTAGAGTGGGACATACTCGGGGATGCCAAGTTAAAGTGACAAGAAATAGCCATTTGGATTCAAAAATCCTTATCAAGCTGAAGTTAAATGAAATATTGATAAGTGTCATGATCTTGGAGGTTGGGATTGAATATCAATGGTGTTTAGGTGTTCATCTAGGTCAATAAGTCAAAAAAGGATCTACCATGCATGTTTAATCATATAGTTAAATATCAATGGAGAGCTCAAGATCAAAGGTTAGTGGATCTTGAAATTGAATTCATAGATGATAAGTGTCATGATTAAGGTGACCCACTATATTAATGGTACACATTTGATCAAGTAAAAAGAAGGTCAATGGCATGCATTCAACCATGCAAATCATATCGATGGTGTGTATGATGTCAAAAGGTCAATGATCTTAGATTGATTATGAGGTCACCACATGGAGAGAGAATGTGAAACAAATAAATATTAATAGTGGGGCCCATAATAAGAATGTGAGATTAAAAAGTGGAATGTTTTTGAAGGTAGAAACAAAGATTGATGTGGGGATGACAAGTGGCATAATCTCTAGAGAGAAAAGAAGATTGATGGTAATGATGAATGTCAAAGAAAGTAGACACCCAAAGAGATAAATAGAGTAGATTTAATTGAATCTATGAAAGGCATAAGATGCAGACACATGGCCAAAATTGTAATGGTTATGTTAAAATATGGAACAAGTAACCCAAGGGAATGCCATGAAGGTAGACATATTGAAGCAAAATATTTTTCCACCCTAGGTAGGTAAACACATAAATTAAAGATCCAATATGATCCAAGTTACCAAGAGCAGATCCAAAAAATCCATCTAACACCATTAAAGCTATGTTAAACCTCTCAAGAGCTTTTAGATGTAGGGTTTACATCTTTTAAATGATAAAGAAACCCTAGTCTATGGATATTCATTGTAACAATGGATATATGAAAACTAATAGGGTAATTGGTTTTCATCTATAATGAACCTATATTTAGGATTGGGAGTAATGGGAGAATTGTGACTATGTAAGAAATGCCAGAAGGGATGCCAATGAATGAGCTTAGAGTGACTATTTGATCACATGAAAAACATATCAAAATCAATCATGGTGCCCTAAGATCATTAATATGATGGTGAGTCAGAGGTTGAGAAATATAGTGGAACATTTAATGAAGTCACAAGAGACTTTAGGGACTTTCCCATGTTGGATGGATCATGACTCAACATCCTCAAATCAATGCAAATCGATCAAAGGTGGTTGAGCTTCATTTATTGATTGCTGCTTATTTGGTTCCCTATCTCTCTTCCCATATATATATATATATATATATATATATATATATATATATATTATTCTCTTCCCCAAGGGGATTCTATCTTGATTCTTGGATATTTTATTGAAACAAAGAGACTCTTATGCTTTTGGCTTACCCAAGCTATGCCAAGTTTAAATTGTAACACCAATTTGATGCAATAAAGGCTGAATTTTTCCATTTTTAAGTTGAATTGAAGTGTGTTTCATGAATTCATTGATGTGGTTAAGTGAATATATGATTTCCTTTGCCTTTTTCTAAGTTTTTTCACCTTCATGAAGTATCTTGTAGCTTTCATAAGTCACTATAAGTGTAATATATAGTCTATTAACTAGTTTGGAAGTGGATAACTTCCCTCCCACACTAAATTGATAGCTAGTTCATGTATTTTATGAAATACTTATGTGAAATTGGTCAAAGAGAGAATGAAGTGATATTTAATAGTATTGAAAGTGTCTGATAGTGTGTCTTATGCAGATATAAGTGTTCAAAACATTGGTACATCACCTCTTTTACATTTTTTCATGCATTATTATCTATTTCTCTCCCATTTTCAAGATATAAACTAGTGTAGGTGATAGATCCAAAGGAAGCCAAATTTCTCCAGAGGCTCAACCTCACCATAACAAACCCAAATCCTAAGGTTTTTCCCATTTCATGGCTTAGGTAGAGGAATCATAAAGAAGTTTCCCCCATGGGTGAAAATTAAGACCACAACACAAGCCTCTAGACTAAGTTGTAAGATAGCATTTTTATAAGTTATACAAGAAGATGTAGGGAAAAGATGTGTACTCTTTTCATAATAACTAAAGTAAAGACCAATTTAAAAATTTTATTTTGAGAATGATTTTTATGGGTTGATAGGGTAATGTGAGAGTGGGATGATGCAATATGCCACATTTTGAATGTTTCTACACTATGTGAAATAATGACCAAATAATTACTAAACAACACATCTGATATGAAGGAGAACATGCAACTTATGAAAATGAAATGCAAGTGAGAATAAAATGATATGAAATCACTATATATAGAAGCATTTTAGGTGTACAAAGTTCATGTACTCACCAAAATCCTTACTATATAGAGTGCATAACTAATAGACTTCATTGTTGAAGTATTTTATCACTAGGTAGGGCCATAACTAGTTAGGTCTAAACTTATGAATTTGGTCTTCCTTATTACCAATTCAAATTTTGAGCCTAAGTATATTGTATCCTACACAAATTGGGAATTCATGGATTTTTTATTGTATTATCTACCCATATGTTGGAAATATTGTCATTGATGTCAAAGGTCTAGCATTATTGGTGATAAAGGCCCCATTGCATTTAATGTTGTTTGTAATAGATATATCTTGGCTAATGTGAGTTAATATTTATTTAATATTAATGAATATATTTTTGGTTGCATATGAGACAAAATAAGGGCCAATGGAGAAGTCAAAGAGCCACGAGGTAAAGGCAAAAGAAGGATGGGATGCATTTTCCCATGAAGAGTCATCTTAGGGAAGTTCAATAGTCACCAAGTGAAAACAAAAGAGGAAGGGCACAATTTCTCATGAAGGGACACTTTGAGGAATACAAAAAGTCACCAAGATAAGGAAAAAAGTGGGAAGGACGTTTTTGGTCATGAAGGGTCACCACATGACTTTTTAAAGGCAAGAATATAAAGGGTCATATAAGTTTGGCACCATTTTCCATGAGGATTGAAGGGTCAAAAAGGGGGAAGGCCAAAGGTCATTTGGAAAGCTATAAATAAAGGCTTGAAAAGCCATTTTTAATATGTGTGAGAGAGATTGATTTGATATTGTAATATCTAACTTAAAAAAGCAATTGTGAGATATGAATATGATTTGTATTTGTTATATCTAGCTTAAAAGAGTAAAAGTGAGAGAGAGGAAAGAGATGTTGTAATGAACTATCATTTGTTGAGATAGCAACATTGAGAGATAGGTGTCTGGTATACACGAAGGGGTTGGTGCTCTTATGGGTTGGTGCTCTCTAATTACTATTGGGTTAGTGCTCGGCAAAGGGGTTAGTGCTCCTGTGGGTTGCTGCTCATGAATTATTGTTGGGTTGGTGCTCAGCAAAGGGGTTGGTGCTCCTGTGGGTTGGTGCTCATGAATAGTTTTTGGGTTGGTGCTCAACAAAGGGGTTAGCACTCCTATGGGTTGGTGCTCAATAATAGTTGTTGGGTTGGTGCTCAGCAAAGGGGTTGGTGCTCCTGTGGGTTGGTGCTCATGAATAGTTGCTAGGTTGGTGCTCAGCAAAGGGATTGGTACTCCTACAAGTTGGTGCTTGTGAATATTGTTTGGGTTGGTGCTCATTCATATACTTGAGATTGTTCTCTATGGTTTTTCCCACATTGGGTTTCCACGTTATATCTGGTGTCTCTCTCTATCTTGTGTGGTGTTTATTATTTGAGTTTATTACATATCTTGAATGTTTGATTAAGTGGAATTTGATTAAGGGAAAGTTTTATAAGATATATGATATATTGATTCACCCCCCTCTCAGTATATCCCATGCTTAACATCATATGGTCAACATAATTAATGTGATTATTTATAGTGGCAATCAGATGCTCATCTAAGAGATCTAACTAGGCCAACCATACGTCTCTATACTCTTTTTGATAAAAAAGGATTTGGAGGGAAACATAGAGGCTAGGAATTTCTAATTCTAAGGGTAGAATGGCTTTAGATATGAACATGATTTAATATAGATTTGCCTCAATGGGCATCTTAATAGTTGTTTTATAATCCCATAAGGTTGGATAGAGCTATAGATGCCAATATCATTTAGAATCTCTAATAGTTTTGACCAAACTTGACTTTAGGGTCTTGTTAGCGTGATTTAGGAATTCGACTCAAGAGAGGATGGTTAGTATGGTGTTAGTTCCAAAATGAAAACAAAGTGAAATAAACACACTAATAGAATAACATCTCTAGGCCTCAACACTAAGGAGAGCTTAGTTAACAAAAGAAAATGATAAACACAAATAAAAAGTAAGGAATTAAACACAACAATTACTTTACCTTCCTTGGATGATCTAAATGTCTTTGTAGTAGTGGCTTGCTCAGCTTATGCTCATGAAGTCCTTGGTTACCTCCATCTCTCCTTGACACCTTTGGCTTGTAGCTTAGCTTGTCTTGTAATCAATTTGGCATGGTAACACTAGTTGATTGAAGCTTTTGGAACCAATTTGGAATTATAAATTTACATAAAGAAAAATTTGAAGATATTTTTGCATAATAAATTTGCACCAAAATAGCTTAAAAATGATGTTGTGAGGCCTCCTATGTATAGATTTTTGGATTTGATCAGAATCAACCTCAACCGTCTATCTCAAGATTAAGATGTGTGTTTGAGGATTAATTAAATTTTTGGAATTAAGTTTGTAATTATCCTCATCATGACATTGGAAGAAGGGTCAATTAAGAGGCACGGGAGGTATGAATCCTGATATTTATGATATTTATGGCCTAGGGATGTCTTCCTAAGAAATGAGGTCACTTGATGATGCAAATATTAAATAATCATTTCTAAAAACAAGTATTTAAAAATTTTCCATGGAATTTTTAATTAGGCCTTGATTTAGGTTGATTAGGTCTTAAGCATGATTAAACACATTATACACAAATTACCTAAATTGATCAGAATGCCTTATTATTGGTCCTAATTTTAAATGGATTATAATTAGAAGGCACTATTGGATGAATTGGAATTATATTCCCATTTATAATTTTAACAACAAAAAATTACAAAGGCACACATCTTATGCAGAAGATTTGATAAGAAAGAGCAGTTTAGAGCATGTGGGTGCAAAATTGGCATTCTCACTTGAAATGATCTTATCAAAGTTAGCTGGCCCATAAATTACATTGCCCCATTTAGGGATACCCTGGCCAAAATCAACATTTGAATATGTTAGTTTTACATCTTTTAGCATGTTTTAATGTTTTTAGGCTAAATTGTGCATTTTAGGTGGAAATTGGCCAAAAGCCTAATTGGTTATTGGTGGCTAGTTTTAGGTGTCTACAGTTTGCCCCTATTTGGGAAGATGTTACAAACCATAGGAAAAGAAATATCTTCTAAAATAATGAGACATGGCCTATATACCAAAAATAAGATGATGGTTGAATAACAAAGCTCTAAAAGGTGTTTGGGAAGCCTATGATGATGCCCCCTCGAGGGAGTGGCCATCACATTTGTTGATGGATGGTCCCTCAAAAAGAGAAAAAAGAAAAGTGGAGTTAACCCATGGTTGAGATTAATCCAAATGAGAAAATGCTTGATGGATTTCTATAAAAAGGATGTTGATTTGCATAAAGGTAGTTATAATTAAGAATAAAAGTCAAAATAATGATTTGCCCATATGTAGTTATAATCATTAAGTGCACCTAGATTGGCTAAAGATGATTTTCCCTAGTTAAGGATAATTAGTAAGCATACCTCAAAGATATAAACTAGAATATAGATTAAAGATGAGTGGATGAAAAGTGATGAAAGAGATGGATAGAGGAATATGATTAATCAATGTGAATGATTTAGTTATACCGACTAACGAGGAGATGCTCATCCTAATTAATAATGATATAACTATAATGGTCAATGGGTTGATCTAATTAATATGGGTGAAAAGATTTGCCAAGGTTCGAAGGAGAAACTTATGTAGCTCCATTGATTATAGACCTTCTTGAAGCTAATTTTTGTTATATCATGTGATGGTAAGCTTCATGATAAAACACCATAAAGACTTGGCCAAAATATGCATAAGCACTAACTCCTGATATCCAACAAACACTTAAGAATAATGCACCAATGATAAAAACCATGATGACAATGTTGACATATGAATATGGATAGACTCAAGAATAATGTGCTTGAGGAATCACCCAATGAACACATATAGACCGAGTTGAGGCAACAATGTTGAAAGCAAATAAATAGTCAAGTGAACAAACAAATAAATAAACAACCTTAAATAAAAAAACAAATAGAAAGCATAAAAATAAAAGCAAAAGAAAACATCCTAACAATGACAATGCCCCAGTAAGGTGGATTGAAGATAACTAACTAGGCTTAGATAGGACAATTTTTATTGGATTTTTGAAATGTTATGAATTTTTTTAGAATTTTAGGTATCTTAACTCATTAGAGAAAGACAAGATACCTACTCGCAAAATGGTAAGAGAATTTGGCTTAGGTTGCTCACAAAATGGTGAGAGCGTATGGAAAGGGGGATTGAGGTGACCTGAACATGAATTAAGCATGACCTACATAGTCTCAAAATAACCTCAAGTCATAGTAATTCCATCCATACAAAAGGTGAAGAAAAACCAACTAGCTACCAACAAGTTATCAAATTTATCAAATGGCTAATAAAATGAAAATAGTAATGGTAAGGTGATGTGGCAATGCATGGTAAATAAGCGTTGCCCCTAGTTTTCCCTTAGGTAGTTATAATTAGGATACAACATCATAGGTTAATGATACTAATTTTCCCATAGGAAGTTATAATTAGTAGCGATATTGGTGATACAATGATTTTCCCATAAGCTATTATAATCAAGATCACATAAACAAACCTAATAGTATGAAGTATATCTTGCTAAATCAACTATCACACTACTTTCATAGACTATCATTGTAAACAAAAACTTGATTGATAGTTAAAACTTCAATGAAATCCCCTTGCAAAAATAGTAGGAAGAACCAAATGAACAAAGATCAAAATAGGATTGGGTATGATGACCAAAAATAGGTTTTGGGTTAGATAGGAATGGGATGATAGGATGGCATGGTATTACTAAGGATAATGATGGTTTTTTATAGATTGGATAAAATGGTAAGAGGAATGCCCCCAAGTGATGGGGTGAATGGCTAGGTACTTTGACAATGGAAAATGGATATGTAATAATGACAAAAGGATATGCAACAATGGTAATGGCATGGTACGTGTTTTTGGCCTAGGTGTGGTTTTTGATTCTATTGTTCCTAATGATGGGGAGATCCACATCCTAATCAACAAATGATACAAAAAGATACTTGATCATGTTAATTACTAGCCTACACCTCATCTTAATAGCTGCTCTATCAAGAATGGCTTGCATATTTGGTTGTCAAGATGTTTTTATGATCTTCATTGGTCATTAATTCTGATTCTTTCAAATGTTGAGACAAGGTATCCTTATAGCCTCTACAAAGGAAAGTGTGGTTGTGGATGGTAAACAAGGACAAATAATGGATGGTAGGTTTGATTGTGAAATGGAATGGTAGATGATAATGGAATGTGGAATGGTGGGGAAACAAATGAAGATCAAGACTTTTAGTCATACGTAATGTTGTTGATGCCATATTTGACCTAATTTTGGTTGTTATGGGGCCAAAGACTTGTTCTCTTGATAGGACCACTAGATTTTTCTATTTTCTAAGCCTAAGAGTAGATACCATCTAGTTAGGCTATAGATAGGAAGCTATTTTGATTTGATCTTTGATTTTGTCTTCATCAAATAGTGAAGAACTTTTGTGCTTAGCTATTGGTGACTTAATGAGGTTTTCACCAATGAAGTTGTCTTGATTGTTTCATAGCACCTTCGAGAAGGTTTCACTAATGAACATTAGCTTTTGACTTTGATTGTCTTCTAATGCTTCCAAAAAAGTTTAACTAGAAGATGTTTAGTTTTGACTTTGATTTTCTCATAGCACCTTTGAAAAGTATCACTAGGAGAGTGTTCTTCTGCTAATTTAATGTTGTCTTGACCTCCTTGCCCTTCTTCCACTGCTATGTCACCATGTATGCCATTCAAAAAAGTGTGATTCTATAGATCCCAATTGACACTTGTGAGAGATGTAATGTCAATAATATGGCTATTTTGGTTGATGGTAACAATTTGTGGAATGGTAATGGAATGGGGAGAGGCCACACAATCCTCATAGAAGATACTAGGAGAACTTATGTCAAAGCTAAAGTACTCATCCTTAAAAACTATAAAAGGATAAAAAATGTATTCAAATTGATTTGTAAGGCATGCATAACCAATTTTGTAATAGCCATGAACATATTCTTCTTTTGAATCTAATTCTAACTCAAGTGACTCTAAATCCAATGTTGAGACTAATGTTGATTGTTATTGTGATTCTAAATCTGATGTCAGTTCAAGAATAGAACATGGCTCTAATTCTAATTCTTCATTTGATGGATACTCTATTATAATGATGTCTTTTTGAATGCTTGGTATTAGATAAGTAAGAACCTATAATGGCATGATGGGCTCCATAAATATTAGTTTGTCAAAGTGAGACTCCTCTAGGATGGGAAAAAGGTCAAGAGATAACTCCTTAGAGACTGGCTTGTCAATATGAGGATCTTGAACAATAGGCACATGGTTGAGGTAATAATTTTCCCAAAAGTGTTTATAATTATTAAGAAGTGACTCAGTAAGGACTAGCTCATCAGAGTGAGAATCCTTCATAATTGGTATAGGATCAGTAAATAATTTATCATAGGTTGACTTATCAAAAATTGTTGATTCAATAAAAACATCTTGGATTGGTTAGTTTTCTTGGCCTTAGTTTCGAATGAGTTGGAAATTACCAATTTTGAACACATCTTGGTCTTTGAAGGATTGGATTGATTGAGGTTTGGATGAGATTGGTACTGGTCAAGGAATGACCTATGATTGGATAATGATAGGGCCTTGGGGATCCTATTTTCTCATAGGAGCCAAAAGACAAAGTCTTGAGATGGTAATGATAGGGTGGTGTGGACCATGATTGCTTGTACAAGAAAAAGGACTAGCTCTTGGAATGATGAAGGGGTGTTGTGGAGCTTGATTTCTCACACAATCCAAAGGATGAGGTTTTGTTATGGGAATGGTGTGATATTGTGGTCCTTGAATAAAAATGGTACAATGTGATAGACCTTGATTTCTTGCACAATCCAAAGTATCTAAGTCTTCCTCATAAACTATGTTATCCTAGTCATGAGTTGGATCATAAGCTATTTTTTGACTACATTCTATGTACTTATTTTTGAAAAGAGGGTATAGATTCATATCCCAAAAAACATTATCTATAGTTGGGTCTTCAAATTCCTTTTCACAAGCATCTTCATACCAATCAAGGTCTCATGTTAGATTGTAAGTTATTTCATGACTTTGTTCCCATGAATGATTAATATGAGGTGGATACAAATCTATCTTATCAACCATATTAGCATCATTGGGGTCTTGACAAAAGCCATAAAAGTCATTTTGTGTGGCCATTCTATCATAAGTTGGATTGTAAGTGACTCCACCATAATTATAGTAAGACATATCCATGTAAATGACAAAAGCTCTGAAATAAAAAGGCTTAGAGTTCTACAAACTCTAAAAAATTGTCCAAATGAAAAATGGTTCAAACTTGGTCTAACGTGGTTGAAGGGGTGGAGTTGTATCTCCAATGTGGTCTGAAAGTGGATTTTTATCTCTAAAATGATTTTTTGTAAGACATGGCATAAAATAGCCTAATGTCAAATGCACAAAAGGTCAAGTGTCTAAATGAAAATCGACATGTCAAAGGTCTAGGTTAAAGTGTTCCAAAAAAGGTCTAAATTAGGAAAGGGAAAAGTTGAGTTGTTAGGTATTTTGTCCAAACATAGAGTCAAAATATAGGCTCAAACAAATAGGCATGCACTAGGACTTTTGGCCAAACAACATCAAAATCTAGACTTGAAACAAAGGCTAATGTGATTTGATTTAATCTAACAAGTTTAGAAATAACTTTGACATAGACCCAACACATGAAATCAAACATAAACATGATTAGTTAGCATAAGGTAGAAGAAAAAAGGCTCTTTGAGAAAGGTTGTGTTCTCACAAACAAAGGCACAAATAATGATGGATCATAGGCTTTAAACAAACAAACCATTAATAGTTTTCAAATTTGGGTAATCAATCAACTGAAGTTATGCAACCCAAAAGAGAAAGATCTATGTATTCGATTCATGAATTGAGGCCTTAATAGAAATTAATTAATGTTTGGATCCAAACTTAACAAGGCTAATTGAAAATTGAAAATTGAAAAATAGGATTTTACTAAATAATAAAGACAAGATTGGACAACATGATGACAGAAGACAAATTTCTAAATGGTATACACAACATGATTTGAAATAAATAGTTTTTGGAACAAGGGGAACTAGTCTTGAAACAAATTGAGCAACCCAACATCATAAGCATGCTCGAATGATGTGATCAATGCTATGTTTCAAAAGACTCAAAGGTAAAATGGTTTTTAAAATGATTTGGGTAGCATAACACTACCTTTTGCAACTCAAATGCATTTTTTTGACATGGCTTATGAACAAACAAACAATTTTTAGTCTCAAAGCATACCAAGCAAAATGACTAGAAATACACTAAGTATAATCATCCAAATCCTAACAAGAGTATGGAAAAATGGGGTTTAGTAAACTAGCAGGGTTTTGATTATTCTATGAGAATCAATTACATAATGACTTTCATTTTAAATGATGAAAAAGACAAGCACAAAAATTGGGTGACTGTGGCATTACCTAGTTGTAAAAAGGTCTAGTCTTTTTTAAAACCACTACATCCTAATATTTAGTTAGTATAGTCCGATGTCCAAATGTAGATACGTCTCATGTTTGACTCTAAAGGAGCCAAATGAAGTCAATGTCAAGAGGTGAAACCCTGGGTCAAATCTTCCCTAAAGAACTTATAGGTGGTAATGATGTCCCCCTCGCAATCCAAGTTTGCATGAAAATAAAAGACTAATAGAAATACTTTAGGGTCATTTTAAAGGTCACCCAAACTTTGATGAGTTTTTAGGGAGTGGTCTATATGACTTTATTTCTAAGCCTTAGACTAGGCTACTTATAATAGGAATGGCACTTTTGATTCCAAGGGTTCCCTATAGGGTACAAATGGAAGAGCATACATGCAACATTCCTTTTTTTACCAAACAAAGATTTGATCAAACAACTATTGAAGACAAAAAACTTTTAGAAAGATGAGTTCATTTTTAAGCACCACATTTGAAAGATTGAGTGGTGTTGATTTGACCCCTTGGTCTTAGTTGTAAACTTTGAAAACATTCACCAAAAACATCCAAATTGCTTGTTAAACACCAAAACTAATCAACTTTTAAGCATGCAAAGGTGATTTAAACATGTTTTTCACAATATCAAGCTTGGGCCTACAACAAAATTATTATCAAGTCCTTTAGCTTTGAAGCTCTTTTGAGTTTGAAATAATAAAGTTTGGAAAAGTAGCTCTCAATTCTGTGTTTTTATAAAAACATAGTGATTGACGTCAATTATTACCATCAACATCGGTTACTCGCTAACTGAGATTTGGCTGATGTTTTAGATTAAGGTAAAAATAGGTTTTGAAGGGACCCCGAAACCCTATAACAGATTTGAAAAAGATAGAGCAATTACAAGCACCAGGATAAGCAATCCTTAAACCTACAAAAAAGTAGCAACAACATCAGGTAATACAAGGACAACATCATTATCCATTTAATATTCAGCCCCCTAATAATTCAAATAAAGATTTTCTATCTATTTTTTAGGGGTAAAATCCAGAATAGTTGCCTTCCTGCCATTAGCGATATTCTACATACTTTCTAGCTCTCTATTTTTCTTTGTGGATCTTCTTCCCAGTCTGTCTGGAGAGCCTACATCCAGTTTCACCTTTAAATACTATTCATCTCCTTTTCCATATTTATCCATAGTATAAGCAAGATGTTTTTCCTTCATTTGCTGGTCTCTTTTGTTGCTTCTAGTCTCTACCCCCTTAGTAATGGTCTTTTTTATCAACCCTTTTCTTTGGTTTAGAAAATGCTTTAAGTTTTCTCCACTATCATTTATAGTAAGATCCTTCAGAGGGAAATCATTCTTAGCCTGAGTCTCCCTGGACTGAGAAAAAAGAGAATCTCCCTCCTCTAATTCATTTCTAACTTCAGCCAAGAATTTTCCTCCCTCCAGCTCAGTTTTATCATCTACATCTCTCCATCGGTCTTCTATCTTTTGAAAGACAGCAATTTGTTTTGATAAATCTATCAAATCATCTATTCTTTGTTTAGGAATTATGGTTTCTAATTACAGCCCATATCCTTCTTTCTCAACAGCAAACTCTTCATCTGCCTCAGTTTGTGGAGCTTTGGGATCTTCAATAAAAATCTCTTTCTCCGCCTCAGCATGTAGAACTTTAGAATCTTCATTATTCTTTAGTTCTTGTCAATTATTTTCTTTGGGTTTCCATACTTTCTTGTGCTGAACCTTGATCTTTCTCTCATCCAAAACACTGCTAGGATAATTTTTACTTTTGTAAGGACAATTTCTGACCCAATGCCCCTATTTTTTACAAGCATAGCAAGAGTTGGGCAGATCTTCAAATAAAAACCTTTGAGTTTTTTTTCCATGCTTAGAAATTAGATCCACTCTTTTAGGGAGATGATTCAAATCTACCACTTTAACATAAAGTCTGGCACTTTGAAGTTTGGATCTGGTAGCTGTAACATTATCCAATGCCACAAGTTCACCAAAAGAGTTGGCTATACCTTTAAAAATGTCCTCATGCCAAAACTCTAAAGGGAGGCCAAGAAGTCTTACCCAAATGGGAGTGTTTAAGAAAAAAAATTGAAAGATCCATGTTAGGCTTCCATTTTTTAATGGTTAGAGAACATTTGCCAAAAGACCATGGTCCTCCACACAGCACCATATTCATGTCCTCCTTACAGTTGAAGTTAAACAGGAAGAAACCATTCAACATTGGTGCCACTTCTACCTCTCCTCGAATAACCCATTTCCTTTTAACCATTTTAGTAAGGGATTCTATATCTGGTCTTGCCCCTAAAAATTTACCCACTAGGGTGAATTCTAAAGAAGACACAGAAAAATCTATTAAAGGATCTAGAATAAAAACTTGAAACTCACCTTTCTCCCAACAAGATTTGGTAATCACCGGTAGGAAAAGAAGTTTTCCATTGGGTTTCTTGCCAAATAGAGATGACCACTTCTTTTGTTCTGAATACTCTGCCTTCAACACTTTTGAGGATTTTTCTTTATTTAAATGCACATTATCTTTCTCCTTTTTAGGCTCCTGCCCCAACACAACAGGAGGATAATCCATTTGAGAGACACTGGTCCCACAAAAAGGATCAGATCCACTCAAAGGTTTTCCAATTTTTTCATCAGCAAAAAATTTTGACCCAACATTTTTTTGTACATCTCCTGCTGTGCCTCTAGGGTCTGTACCTCTAGCCTAGTTTTCCACAACCAATTTTCCATTTACCTTCAAACCTACATATCCCCCATCTGAAAGGGCACCTTTTATCTTCTGCCCAGCACATTCAGATTCTAGGTGTGCTTCCAACACGCCTAACACACCCAGCACGCCCAGTGCATCTTAGTGCATCATTCAAATTCCTAGCATGCCCAAGGCAAACAATTTCTTTCAAAGAAATGAGATTTGGCTGATGTTGGTTCTACTAATCGACATCAATTAAATCAATAAATGATGTTGGTATTTCCTACCAACGTCGATTATTGTGTAAAAATTATGGAAACTAAAAATGGCAAAATAAAGTTAGAAAATCAATTTGTAAGAGTTTTAAAGGATCAAATAAATATTTTAGAGTTGTAAAATGATCTCCTTCATGTGTAGGATGCATCTAGTCCCACTAGGTGTGTCGTTATGTGATCTAGGAATTTGACTCAAGAGAGGATGGTTAGTATGGTGTTAGTTCCAAAATGAAAACAAAGTGAAATAAACATACTAATATAATAACATCTCTAGGCTTAGACACTAGGGAGATCTTAGTTAACAAATGCAAATGATAAACACAACTAAAAAGAAAGGAATCAAACACAAGAATTCCTTTACCTTCTTTGGATTCTCTAAATCTCTTTGTAGTAGTGGTTTGATGAACTTATGCTCATGAAGTCCTTGGCAATGGAAGTTTGGCTACCTCTATTTCTCCTTGGCACCTTTGGCTTGTAGCTTGGCTTGGCTTGGAATTAATTTTGCATGGTAACACTAGTTTCTTGAAGCTTTTGGAACCAATTTGGCATTATAACTTTGCATCAAGAAAAATTTGAAGATATTTGAGCATAATAACTTTACACCAAAATAGCTTAGAAATGATGTTGTGAGGCCTCCTATTTATAGATTTTTAGATTTGATCAGAATCAACCTCAACCATCCATCTCAAGAATGAGATGTGTGGTTGAGGATTAATTCTATTTTTGGAATTAAGTTTTTAATTATCCTCATCATGAAATTGGAATAAGGGTAAATTAAGAGGCATGGAGGGCATCATGGAAGGCATTGATGAGGCATGGGAGGCATGAATCCTAATATTTGTGGCATTTATGGCCTAGGGATCTCTTCCCAAAAATTGAGGTCAATTGATGATGTAGATATTCAATATTCATTTATAAAAACAATTATTCAACAAGTTTCCATGGAATTTTTAATTAGGCCTTGATTTGGGTTTATTAGCTCTTAAGCATCATTAAGTACATTATGCACAAATTACCCAAATTGATCATAATACCTTGTTATTGGTCTTAAATTTGACTGGATTGAAATTGGAAGGCACTATCAGATGAATTGGAACCATATTTCCATTTATAATGTTGCCAAAAACAAATATTAAAGGCATACATATTATGTAAAATATTTGATAGGAAAGAGTAGTCCAGAGCATGTGGGTGCAAAATTGACATTTTGACTTGAAATGATCTGATCAAAGTTAGTTGGCTCATAAATTGCATTTCCCAATTTAGGGATACCCTAGCCAAAATTGGCATTTGAATATGTTATTTTCACATATTTTAGCATGTTTTAGTGTTTTTAGGCCAAATTATGCATTTTGGGTGGAAATTGGCTATAACCCTGATTGGGGGTTATTGGTGGCTAGTTTTAGGTGTCTACAATTAGTAGCTTCAACTTGACTATTAGATTTTGGATGATATAGGGAGGTTGAATGGTGTGATATAGCAAATTTATTAAATAGTTCATGAATTTTATGTTTTTTGAAAGGGAACCCATTATCAGTAATGATGACCTATGGGACCCTTAATCAGTAGATGATTTGATTTAGGATAAAATTTATGATTACTAATCTAGTGATAATTGTTAACGGAATTTATTCTACCCACTTGGTGAAATGTTTAGTTGATATTAAAATGAAGTGATGACCATTCAAAGAGGTATGGGAGAGATTACCTTATAATCCAAGACCTACGTGTAAAAAGGCATGGAGTGATAATGGGATGTAATGCCCTACTAGGAATATGCATCTCATGTGAAAAATGTTGACATTTCTCACATTTAAGCACATATTCAATAACATCATATTATATAGTAGGCCATAAGTATCCCATCCTATATATTTTTCAAGGAATTTCATTGCTACCAAAGTTCCCACCACAAACTCATTGTGATAATGAAAGAGGACTCTATCTGACTCTTCTTGGTTAGCACATCAGAGTAACATGTTGTCAGAGGCCTTATGATAAAGGACCATATCTAAAATAACATACTTTAATGAGATTATATGAATACATATTTTTTTTAATAAGATATCACCTTTAGGATAGTGTGGTCAATTAGGTAATTGATTATATCTACGTACAAGGGAATGAAGTTAATAGTAGGATTTTCTAAATAGCATATCATCTCAATGGGAAAGTCAAATTGATAAGGTCATTAACTTATAGGGGAAAATCATCCAACTAATCAATAATGATTTATCACTTAATATACTTTTGGTTAACATACATTAAATTGAACTCACTTGGGAGTGTAATGAAGCACCTAGCCTTCCTAGAGAGAGTTGGATAGGTTAGGAATGTTTCTAGGGATTAATATCTCATGATAACTCTTATCTGTTGATTGAGTATATAGTGATGTAATTGACGAGTCCATAAAATGTCTCATTATATCCACATAATAACATCCTTTTTTATCATAGTAAGTGGATCTAAATGTATTTTTTGAACTTATAGTTTACATAAAATGAAATAGTAAGTATATATCATGGTTATGTCTTTATAATTCCTTGTTATCTATTTTTTAGATATTAGTAATGATTATTGGGGAAAAAGATGTCAATGATTGCATATATAATTCATAGTAAGCTAAGAATGATTTAAAGTATGAAGAGTAACCATTCAAGAATAATGTTGGAGTAGTTCAAAGTCTTCTACAACTAAGATCTAGTATTCTGGTCAAGAATGGATGCCTACAAACTTACTACAGACAAGCTATGGATTACATCAAACCAAATATAGATTACATTAGACCAGCTATGGATTACATCAACTAGCTATGGATTACATCAGCCAACTATGGATTTCACTAGGCTTGCTATGGATTTTGATATGCTTTTTATAGATTTTAGTAGGTTGCTACAGATTAAAAAGAAAATGCTCCAAAATTCAAAAAAACTATTACAAACTCATTTGGAAAGTAATTATAAGAGTGTTCCAATGTTCCATCTATCATAAAAAGTTCTTTCCATTTAGATTCCTTCTATATATAGATATCTATGTATAATTTTTTCTATAATAGATTGTATTATATTATGTGTTAATGTATTTATATTCCAATAAATATATCTCTCCATATTTGATGGGGATCAAGATTATGTTGTAATATATTTTATTATTAGAATAAATAACTCTCTCCATATTTTGTGGAGATTGAGATAGGATAGAATATCTTAGTTGTTACTCCCAAATAAGGTGTTGGTTGGAAGCATGGAATTATAAATACACCCTTCCACACTCGACTCAATCAATCAATACATTTTTCTTTCCATTATTTTGAGTAGTCCATCTAAAACTTGTGTTCTGAATAAATCCTCCTCTGAGAAATGAGTCAGCCACTCATTCCAAGGAAGATGGATGAATGTATTTTTATGTTATTCTTTTATTTTATAATTATAATTTTGTTGTATATTCTTATTTTATTTCCTTATTTCTATAAATAGTTTCTTTTGTATAGTTCGTTGTAAACCTATAGGTATTTTATGTGTTTGTCATTTATTTTCAATTTAGAAATTTAATTTTTACAAGTGTGTTTTAATTTCATGCAAGTGTGATTTTTAATTACATCAAGTGTGATTTTCAATTTTAGAAAGTGTGATTTTCAATTCCATCAAGTGTGCTTTTCAGTTCCTACAAGTGTTGAGTGTGATATAATGAACCATTTACCAAAGGTCTCTTTCTCCTATTATATACAACCTTCAGACACCAGTCCCTAGATTGACAATATTAAATGAAGGGTATTGATGACACCCATTAACAATCATTTATTTTTGATTAATATTGCTAATCATTCCTTTTATATTTTAATATATTGCATCTCATAATCAATGAGGGTTAAAATGATGAAATAAATAATGTTTTCCTTTCTAGTTTCATCTTCTTGATCTAACATGAAAGTGAGGGATACCTTAATTTCTATAATATAAAGTATCAAGGGCTTATGTAGCTTAGGTTCCATGAGCATAAAGGGAGATATAAGAAATTGATTTATTTCTTCAAATGCCTCTTGACAATCATTTATCCAAGTTATGCCACTTGCATTTTTAGTTGTTAATGGGGAAAACAATGTAGGCAAGATCAAGAATGAATCATCAAATGGATCCCAACTTACCTAAGAACATTATGATGCATGATTCATCTATGGGAGGGAGAATTTATATGATTTCTCAGATTTTAGGAGGGCCAATATTAATCCTACATTGGAAGATAATATACCCTAATTATTTTCCACCAATGACTCCAAACACACATTTATTCACGTTCATAATGATGTCATATTAGATTAAGCATGTTAAAATGGCATGTAATACCTATAAAGGGTCTAAAAATCATCTTTATTTCCTAAAATATCATCTATATAGACCTCCTTTATCTTGTGAATGAGATCATGGAATATGTGGGTCATGGCCTTTTGATATGTTGCCCCCATGTTTTGAGACTGAAGGGCATCATAACATAACAAAATTTCTGCCAAGGCATAGTAAATGAGGTCTTACTTTAGTCCTCATCATAATTTCAAATTTGGTTGTACCCATAAAAACCATCCATGAGTGATATAAATTCATGCCCCATGGTAGCATTAATGATGACATCAATGGATGGGAGAGGGAAGTCATCCTTTGAACATGCTTTGTTAATGTCACTATTAGCCAAATTTGGCCACTATTGATGAGTATAATTCAAAACTTTGGTCAACATGATATTAAATTTGTTGATATCCATCATAAATGTCTTTTATTAGTCAAGCATGGTCTTAATATGATAGGCATTATGTCATTCTTGGTAACTTACAAAGCCTTCTAGGATGGTCTAGTTGAAAACAAAGTCAAGTCACTTAGTCTTTCCATAAATGGTCATAGAATATAGTCTTCTTCATGTGTTTAACATAGATTAAGGTAAGTTTGACAAATTTAAGGTTTTTGTGTCAAGTTAAGGTCAATATTGAGCCATAATCAAAGAGTAAGAATAGTGACACCCAAAAGAGAAATGTGTTCCAAGACAAGTAAATAGACCAAGGAGGAGAACTAGTAAGTTAATTACATTGCATTTTTAAGTAGTTTGGAGAAATTAAGGAATGTAAAGATTAATGTATTTAATTCATCTTATCTTATGATATACTCCAATGTAATATGATTTCTACTAGGAGAAATCAAATTTGAAGGTTTAAATCATTGGATAGGGGTATTTTAAGTCATTTAACACTTGTGAAATGTCATGATATTTGTACTTGATCATACATCTTCTCAAAAATACATTGATACTAATTTTCCAATGTTAGAACCTCTTTATAACCCACTAAAATGTCATTTTATAATGTTTAAATAGGATATAATAAGGAATTTGTAGGTAGATTAAGATTAAAATGCTTTGGCACATTGATATACATTTGTAAAGGTTAGGGAAGGCTCCATGATCACTTGGTTCATTAGCTTCAATAGCTGAAGAAGGAAGAACAACCATATTCATGAAGAAAAAAATATTATGAAGGTAGTTTTTCATATGTTTTCCATTGAAGGGAAACATTAAAACCTCTTCAAGGATCCTCTTAGTCTTTTTAGACCCAAATCCATGCAAAATAAGGATTTTCAAAGCCAAACAAGTTACAAACCTTTACCATTTCTCCATCGACTTTATGAAGTCTTCTTATTAGCCTCAAAATGGTCAAAGGTTTTTTATTAATAATAATAGGAGAGAGAAATTTAGATCCATATATTTTGTTAAAAAAAGGGACCTTAATGCCCTTCCAATTTTTGGCATTAGTTGTCCGATTAAGTCCATGAGATTTATGAAAAATTGTTAAGAAGTTAAGGTGCAAAAAGATGAATTCAAACCCAACATGATTGATTTTAAATAGTTTCAAGAAAATTTTAAAATATTTAGTGAAAATATATGATTTTATGAGACCATTTAATACTGTACTATCCATATCACACCATTCTCTAGCATTTGGTTTTCACATGCAAGTTTGGATAAGGGCAAAATCTCTATTTTCAAGAGTCACATAGCCATTTGAGAAGCTACAAGTAGAGTTTAGGTTGGTTTTGTATGTTTTCATATTTTATTGATTCAAAATATATATATAAAACATTATGTCACCTTAAAAGATCAAATATAATGGATATTGTAGATGGAAAACATTGAAAACTATTACTGTTAGGGTTTTACAATAAAGTCTTAGATGTGAAAGGAGAGTTATAGGCCTGTGACTAAAGAATGAGTTGTCAAATGCATCATTGGGAGAGTTTAGTGATAATTAGAATATAATATACATATAAATTTTATTATAAATAATCAAATTTAACCAAAATATCAATATTCTTCTAGGATTGTATAGATTTGAGATACCCAAAGATATTGTAACCATGTATGACAATAGGTAGTAAGTCTATAAGTGGGATGAACTGGTCAAGGTTTATATTTAAGAAATGAGTTTTGAGAAGCCTTAAAAGGTATGACATACATCATATAATTAATGGTAAATGTTGATAGGTTGTGTGGAGTACTAGAATGGCCAAGACAGTCTTATGAAGCATACAAGGCTTATGTTAAGAAGGTAGACAAAGAATGGTAATTTTTTACATGAAAGTTGGGTTTTGAAAGTTCAAGTTGATTGAAAAGGAAAAATGAAAAATAATTAAGAATATGGAGAATAATATTTTTAAGGTAATATTATAAGACATCAATTTTATTGAATTGAAAAGTGTCATAAGCTTGTTGATGGCATTGGAGAGCAATAGGTGATCTTGGGCTCATCTTGGAAAAACCAATATGGGATTGGTTTATAATCTCTAGAAATGGTTAAAAAATGAAACTTATATCAATTTTAACTCACACACTAATTTTTTTATTTTTTTAAAATAAGGATATACATGAAATTACATGCAACAAGTCATGTGAGAAATATACACCTTACCAAATGGACTGTGTAACTTCAAGAAACATGACTGTTATGTTTAAGTGAGAATTCAATGTAGCTTGATCCATTAGATACATGTATAAATTAAATAATTATGATAATAAATTTTAAAAAATATCACCATTGATCAATTGGACTCAAAGATGATAAACCACAAGCAAGAGAGAGCTTTAGTCCTAATAAACACTTACATGCCTGTCATAGGCCTGAATGAAGAAAAGACCAATTATATGGTGTTAGATGGAAGGAAAAGATGATTATAAGTATAGATAAAATATTATTAAGTTTTATACCATTAATATAATCATAAATAATAATATACAAACCCAAATATCTTAATTTAGTAAACCTAACACTCAAGAAACCAAAGATATGCACCTACAACCTGTCATAGGTAGAATTGGAAACAATAAACCTATGGTGTGAAGTGAGGGGAGATAAGGTTTTTTAAAGGTTATGTAGATTATTAATTATCATAATAATAATTAAAAATAATTCAAAATTACAAAAATAGTTAAGGAGAACCCATTCTCAAGGTTTGTAGTCAAGAAGCCTAAACAGTCATCTACAAGCTTGTTTAGTCAACATGAAAATTTTGAGCAAATTTTGGACAAGGTTGAAGAATTCATGCCTATAGGATATTATTTAGATATCTATGAAATATATTATGAATTTTAACTCATTTAAATATTAATTAAAAGTGTTAAACATAGGTGGTTAGGGTCAGTCACACAGGACTATCTACAAACCCTCACAAAGACCTAATGTAAATTCTAATGAATAGAAAGGGTTAATTATTTCAAAAAACCATTTTTACATGTAAAATTAAGTATAATATACCTATTTTAGGTGATTTAAACCCAATTTTTTTTCCATAACCTATCTTTCCAAATGCCCTCTCTCGAGTATACATTCAAGCTTGTATTGCCAAAAAGGCGACTTTTAGTGCATGTGAACTTATATGAGGAGGTACATGGGATAATGAACACATTTTGGAAGGAAGGGTTTTATACATGATATTTATGGTATTATCTTATAAATTAAATCCCATAACTTTATATACTATCACTAAGACCTCAAGTGCCTCTAAAACCCTTGTTAAACCCTAAATGAGACTCGATGGAGGAAATCAGCTCACAAAGAGACTAAACTAGATAGAAATGGTTTTAAAACCAATTTTATGATCTCTATGCCTCTAATAATGACCCAATAAATTATAATATTGGTACATGTTATCAAGGATGTATGGAAAATGGTCTAAAAAGCTCCTTTTTGAGACTATTTTTAAGGTTTTGAGGTCAACAAATCTTCCTAAGTATTTTTAAGGATTTTTTTAAATCTAAATTAAAAGTATTTTGATTCTCTAAAACTCATTTTCAAATATTAAATAGTGATAAAATAGGATAAAAGTGGTCAAGTAGGCCTAAATGATGAGAGGTGACCAATATGACCTCAAGAAGGTGTCTCATAATGCTTGAACAAAGGGTCTATGAACTACTACAGTACCTTCCTTAAGGCAAACAACCATGATGGAGGTATATAAATAAAAAATCAGACTTTAATTCCAAATTTAGACCTTGATAGCAAAGATAAGGAATGAGAGGAAGACATCCATTTCCAACTCAAATTTAACTCTCAAAGGATGAAGAAGCATTGAAAATGATAAAGTGGGCATAAAAGGTTCTCAACTATTCCAAGTGTTAAGTAGATAACTTGTAACTACAATAAAATAATCATAGGTTTAAATCCTTAGGATGGAATTTATATTCAAGAGCATAAAATTTTCCAAGATGGCCTTCTATGCCATTCCTCATGAATAACTTCACTAACACATGGCCTAAAAAGTTAAGGAACAAGATGACAACACATTCCAAGTAGGTTTTGGTGTCGATTTATTTCTTTTTTTAACTCATTTGATGATGAATAAAACTTAAATATTTATCATCTTGTCCTATCCTTCTCTCTCATTTCAATTCTTCTATAAGTGAGGCATTGAAAGGCATTTGATTTAACCTCTAAATGTGTATGGCAAAGACCTACCAAATTTGATACTTGTTATTACCTTTGAAATAAAATTCAAGATAAATTCCATCTTATTAGTATTTCATTTAGTGAATTTGAGATAAATTGTTGATTAATGTTAGTGATACTTATATTACTCCCTTGCATTTTTCCTTTCCATTCATGCCTCTATATGAGTCAGTCAACTTTACATAGGTTATATGAAGTGTATCACATGGTTTTATAAGCTTAAGTGTTGAAATGACATTAGTGTCTATGTTTAGGACTCTTGAATAATCAACTTATCTATTATAATAGGAATATACTTCATATAAAAACACTTATGTGGTAGGATTTATCTTGAAGCTATAAAAATTAGATTTTTAAACTTGTTATTTCATAGTGCAAGCATTGACAACTAGAGGGAACTATATCTCATGCATCACCTCCATGTTTTCTTACTAGTTTTAGTCCTTTTATATTCCTTTCCCTTGAAATTTTAGTAGGTTATTAATATTTTTGGGTGAATCATCAAAGGAGCTATCCCAATCTAGAGATTCACTTCACCAATTAGGCCACCCATAATCTAGAACTAGTTTCATGCTATAATATAGTTAATAAGGATTGAAAAACCTTCTTAGGGGTTAAAATTAGATAGATAAAAATTATAGCATGACTAGTGGGACTTAATTTTAAAAAGGTTGTCAAATATTTATGTTGGTCTTAACAAATTTATAGTAATAATAGCTTCCTTCATGTAGCATCTGGTGACTCTAGCAAGTTTTTAGCTCTTGGTTATAGACTGATAAACCAATTTTCATGCCAAAGGTGACTATAAGGTCAAGGGATAAGTGTATTATTTTTGATTTTTTTAATTACCTTCATTTTCAATCAAGAGAAATAGTTTCTTTTATTATGTCCCTTACACCAAGACTCATATAAGGAAGCTCCATTTTCATTACACTTCAATCTCTCCTAAAGCTATCAAGATGGTTATATTCATACATTTTGTTACTTTAAATGGTGGATACCCTTTAAAATTTGAAATATATGATGATATTCCCATGACATCCCTCAAGATTAACCCATAATGTAGTGGAGAAAGTACCATTACTCCATTGAGCACATTAGAGATATGTCTATTTTCTACAATATTCATAATATCACTCTAGAGAATGTGGCCATTAGGTTGTTGGAGATATAATTTAATGGAAAATATTTGGATTGGTATAGAACCTTGGTTCCTAATTCCATTTATTCATGAGAATAATTAGGAGATAATTTAAGTAAGAGGTTTGAATATAAGAGTGATAATTTGTATCTAACTGAACAATTAACTATCATATGTGATGCTAGGAATTTGATGATGAAGGGGAGGTTAGATCAAGTGTTAGTTTTCATATAAAATAAATGAAATGAAAAAGACACTAATAATATTAAAACCTCCATGCCTATATCATATGGGGAGCTTAGTGAACAAACAAAAAATGACAAAGCTCAACTAAAATGCAAAGAAACTTACAAAAATTCCTTACCTTCATTGAATGCTCCAAATGATGTGTTCATTTAGTTTGCTTAGATTGTGCTCAAGAAGTCTATGGAAATGGACCTTGGTTATCTCCTTCTCTCCTTGGCACCATGGTATAGCTCATACTTTCTTGATGTAGCTTGATGTCTTGGCTTTTGATTCACAAATTTGGCATTATAACTCTATAGATTTCAATCTTGTCATAAAAACAACATTATAACATTACTATGTCCAAGCTCTCCAAATTAAAATCTCTAGGCTTGTATTTATATGTTTAGCAACTAACCCCAACCCAAGGTGAGTTTAGGTGTAGTTAGAGCTTGGAATGGGTTCAAACCTTACCTTTGTGAGTTAACTAACCCTAGTAGAGTTAAAAGATTTCAAATGGTCATGATTATTAATGAATAGGCATGTTGAGATATTTTTGGATATTTGACAACTCAAAAAAATGTAATTATGAATTCTTAAGATATTCTTTGATTTTTTGAATTTCCTTTTTGATATTAATTTAATTTCTCATGGATAATTCAATTAGGCATTTGATTAGGTTTTGCATTTTAATTAATTTTTTTAGGTATTTTAGCATTTTGAAATATTTTAAACTAATTGATCTGTGCATTTACCCTATTTAATTTTTTTAGGCCAAATTACATTTTATGATGCCAAAATTTGAGATATTTAGTGATTCTTAGGTTTGATTTGTAAAAGTTGACAATAATCAATCTAAAGTCTAGTATGAAGCCATTGGTGTCCGATTTTAGGTGTCTATAGTTTTCCCCTTTTTGTAATGGTGTTGTAATATATAAGCACATTAATGTATTCTCAAGGATTGAAAAGGTCCTATCTGCTTAAAACTTCAATGGTAATGGATGAACTATAGGGTTCCCCCTTGAGGGAGAGGTTGGAAAAGAGGTTGTAAAATGGTCCCTTGAAATAAGGAAATGAGTGGACCAAATAGATGAAAATGATGGGGTAGATTTAACTAATTCTCTAAAAGGTGGTTATAATCAGTGGCATATGGAGCTGCCCCAATTAGGGTAGACAAACATGATGAATTTTTGATAGGTATTTATAAGCATCAGCATAAGTGGGATTAAAAAAGGTGATGAATTTTATAAAGGTATTTATAATCATTTAAAAAGGATTAGGGTAACAAGAGACTAATTTTAACAAAGGAAATTATAAACAGTTAAAGGAAAAACAATGATTATTCCACAGGTTGTTATAATCATTGGTAAGATAAAAATATGCCCCAGTTGGGTAGAATAAAGTGAATTATTTTCACAAAGGAGGTTATAATCATTAACTCTTAAATTTTTGGAAACCCAATGATTTTCCAAAAGGTAGTTATAATCATTGTTAATGCAAGTGAGATGATATATAATGATTTGCCCAAAGGCAGTAGTTATAAGCCTTATACCCCAATTATAAAAAACAAATGTGATGGTATAAAATGATTTTTCCAAAGGTGGTTATAATCATTGTATCCAAATTATGGTAAATATGATATGATGATGACAAACATGATATAGATGATAAATATGAATTAGGAAACCTGTTAGTAGGGAGATGCTCATTTAAACTAACAAGGGAGAAAATTCTTTTATTGTTTAATTACTCTATTTAGGATATGAATTAGATTAGATTAGGAATGTTTCTAGTACTGGTGCTGGTGCCAAGGAGATATCATTACTACATTTTCCATGTAAACTTATCAAATCTAGTTTTTGTTGTAGCACATGATGGTAGGCATCGTGATAGAACACCATGATAACTTAGCCAAAATATGCATAAGAACTAGAAAATAATGAAAAAATGATAAAAACATGATGAAAATGTTGAAATATGAATATGGATGGATTCAAGAATAATGTACAAGGAATCAACCAATGAATGCATTAAGACTGAATCAAGGCAACTGTAATTAAAGCAAACAAACAAACACACAAATAAACAAGTAAACAAGCAAAATAAAGACAAACAACAAACAAAAAAATAATGGATAATCATAATGTTAGTAAAAACAACATGACACAAACAATATTAATAACATTTCCCCTATAAAATGATATGGGGGAATAGAAGAAAAGGAAGGGGGTGGCCAAGTTGTCTCTAGTTGCACTAGGAAAGTGGATGCTACCTACATAGTTCCATAGACTTACATCCAACAGAAAATTTAGGCCAAATTTAGTTCTCCCAAGATATGTTATAAAATAAAAATGATGAGAAAGAAAACATGATGGATTTGATATAAGAATATAGGAATTAACTCACAAAATGATGAGAGCATGGGACAAGGCTGAAATGAATGGGGAAACTAAATAACGAGTGGTTTATTATGACTTAGTAAGTGTTTGAAGTAGATACTAAGAGGGGGGGGTGATAATAAATAATTTATATTCAATTCCATTTACCATTCCATGAAGCATACATTCACATAAGATCACATAATGCATAGAGAAATAACCATAAGAGTACATCATAAGATAACACAATAAATTATGTGGGAACCCCTATTGAGGGATAAAACACACTAAAGTAAGTAAATGGAATACTATCCTATAATTAAAATATTTAATTTAGACTAATTATAACTAATCAATGATCACCCACCCATCAATTTAATCAAGCACCCATTTGACCTTTAGCTGGCACCAACTAGCAAGGAGACTACAACCCCCTAGATGATCAATCACTAACTCAATCACCTCCAAAATTTTATCCACATCTAATTTAATGTTTTAAAAACCTGATGATGGAATTATCTTTATTTAACACATGAAAACCTACCTCTCTACCTCATACAAACCACTTAAGCTCCTTTTCTCAACTAGGTCACCCTCTTCTTCTTCACTCAAATTATCTTCATACACATAGTTAGGATTGCAATAAACACTTTCAAACCTTTATCATATATTCAATAGGATTTTATGATATATTCCATGGAATATTAGCCTTATGAAAATTCTCACACCATTTTCTTCATTCTCCCATGGTCTAACTGACTCAAACAAGCCTATTAGGCCTTCTCTTATACCACACACTTCATTTAACCCATCTTGGTCAGCCAAAATACTTTACATAATTGAATTACACCTATATTAGATCTAAACACACATTAAATGGGTAATAAAACCACTCCAAATGTCACACTTAAGACATAAAGTCAATTAATTAGGCATAAGTGGCCATTTTAGGTCTCATGGAGACCTATTAACCCCTTTTGCACATCATCGAGCAAAGTAGTAACACAAGACCAATTAAAAGTGCATGGGTCCATGAAAAATGACACCTAAGACATATTAAAAATATTAAAACCATTTAAATACATCTCTTCTTAACTCAAATATATCAATTTAATGCATTAACCATGACCACCATGATGAATGAAGGAAAAGTCAACTTGTAAGTAATTGTTCATAATGAAGATGGATTAGTCAAACCTTAAAAATTCATATATTTTATCCTAAAGGAGTATAAAACACTCTAAAATGGATAAATAATCATTAAAAAACCAAACACCATCAATAAAAACAAAAAAATCCTTCTTGGTTCACTTGTAGAAGAAAGTCAAACCCTCAGTCAACTTTGAAGCTCTATAAATGCATATGTACGATCATTCAAAAACTTGAAACCATATTTTTTGGATATCCCTTGGATTTTTTTAATATTTATGTTTTAATTAATCATAAAATTCATCCATTATCAAAATTTATAATCAAAATACTATAAAATGGTTTTCCTTTGTAAATTCAAAAATTTGAATTTCAACGGTCATATTTTTATGCAAAAATGACCAAGTATGGAAATGACGAAATGTGCATTAAAAGCCCTATTTGACCTTTAATAAATTTTGATATATACATATAATGGACCTAAAATTTTAAAAATATGTTATCCTCTCTTAGGGTATTCCATCCATATATCAAACTACTCATGAGATCTTCATATGTGTGAATTTTGACATCAACAACCTGCTCTTTCAACTTGATTTGATAAGTAAACTAGGTTGACCTAGACATGAACATAAGAATTCCAAAGTCTTCCTATCACCTACAATGGATTATAAAACATTACGAAGCCTTTACATCATATATTAAGCATGCCTATACTCAACAGTCAAGTGTATGAAACCTTGTTTATGCCATCTTGATCAAACATGTCACATACCTTACACAAGAACATATTCATAACAATGATATTTTTAAGGAAACATTGTTATAACTTTGAATTAGGTTACATACACACTTGTAACTTATGCATACTGATGAAATATCAAAATAAACTAAGAAATTATAGCTCAAAATCTATTAATGAATATATCTCACTTAAGATACCTTGGCACACTTTGTCATAAAATCACTAGCAGACTTGACACCTCATGAAAAATCTTAGACACAATATGGACATCACTAAAAATATTGTATAAATCTCCCCCTTTGTCATTGATGTTAACATCTGTAAACAAGAATACAAATATATCAAATCATCTCTCCCTTGTTTGAGCTCTTTCTCCCCTTCTCCAATTCTTTCTCCCCCTTTGACACAATGATAGAGTGGGCCAATTGAAGAACATGTGAATCTAAAGTACACTTCACTAGACACTAATAAAATCTATAAATGATCCCCTTATCAATAAGCATGCCATTTCTAACAAGATATTCATATACCTTCTCATTGATAACACACCATCTTGACCATGCCCTACTCCTTGAAGAAGTAATTAACAAATATCAAGTAAAAAGGAGTGATGACACATTAGACCTATTTTTAAAAAATATTCCCTTACCAATGGATTAAAAACTTCATTTAAACCACTAATATACCTATATTAATCTTAAATTTGGTCCGTATTACCTTTTCTAACATTTCACCCCTGAAACCTTATAATTAACCCTTAGCCTTTTAAACCTTCAAGCACTTGGAAACACTGTCTCAAACTTTTGAAGCATACAAATAATTATATCACACAACCACATGAAAAAATAACATGTATGTAACCTAAAAAACCTATGTAACACCTTCATGTTACTTATACACTCCAACACAAATCAAAATACCTCAGAAACCCTCCTTCAAAAACACCACTTAGAATTGCTTGAACTACCAGAAACCAGTCAACTAAAATTTGAATAATAAAACCAAAATAGAAAATTATCATGAAAAAAATTATAGTGATCCCATAATACATATATCACACTAATAACTTCATCAAAAGCTTCAACTCTGATCAAAATACCTCTAAAACAACTCTACACACTACTCACTCAAAGCTATCAAACTCTACCAATACCCAATCATGAAAATATAGTAGTACAAAACCTATATAACCAATTCCAAGACATTATAATTCATGTAAAATGTCATATAAAATCATAATATCAACATAAAATATATATACTATGGGCTAAAAAGTCAATATTGGACTTGCAGACCAATCTCACTACTTTGGGTTTCACTATCTTCACATTACTTTGCCATGTCAACATGTGACCATCATATGCATCACTTAAAGATGAATAATAACCACTATAATTATATTTTTAAGTGTTATATGACCTATAATTAACCTCCATGTTCCTTATTTCATTCCTAATCACTGATAATGCATCTCAAAACACCTTTTCACACAGACAAGTAACTTCTCACTGGTTTCATCATCACTTAGATAAGCCATATTGAAAGCACATTTTTGATAGTATATGATAATTTTAAAAAATTATACACAAAATTAATATGTATTTTAATTATACCTCAAATCATTGGTTCCATCCCTAAACACTTGAAATCCATCCCTAAACATATTCTCACTCATACCTAGATTTTTCCACTATTTGTCAAATTAGCAATAGGATAAATTTATTGGTAAAAATATCCATTTACTTCCTATAACTAATCAAACAAACATCATGAACAACATGAATAAGTCTTAGGCTTCATCCTTTAATTATTTGCACAATTTGACTAGGTCAACATTGACTGTTATAGTAGATTTTTTGGAAATAATACCTTTTCTATAGGTTCCATTCATAGTTATGACAAAATAATTCCACTCATAGGTACCTATGAGAGTTTTATATAATATATAAACATCAAATTACCTTATACAAACCATTATAAGTCATTTCCATTAATTTATTCATCATCAGGTTAACATGAGGGTTTTAGGAGGGTTTAACCCTGTCTGTAATCTTAACAATCATTCATAGAGATTAGACCCTCAATTAAAAAAAAATTATTTAATATTATTATTATGAACCTTAACCATATATAATAAATTTATAAGACTCCCATGCATAGTATACACTTTCCAATTATCACTAAAAACGTTTTCTCAAGTTAGCATACCTCATTTTGATCAACTTGAGAGACCTCAAAATAGTTTTTTGTGCTTTAATATTTAAATATTTACCTAAAAATTGGTCCATATGCTTCATACATAATATAAAACCAAAATAAATGTTCATATATGTTTTAAAAAACTTTTACAATCACTTTGATCCCTAATTTGGACCTCATTAGGCCACTAGCATGATGGGTCTAGAACCACTAGTCAGACTTGACTCTTGAAATCACTTGGAAACCTATTTTATTATTATTAAAACATCCTAAAATTTTTAAATACATTCACATTATGATATTAAATATATCATTAATCCTTACATATATCACATACCTCTTTCCTTATTAAGTTACCAAGCTTGTGTCTTCACTCTAGGTCTCTCATACGAGGACTAGACCTCAATATTGACCTTTCTACCACTATAGGTTCTCTTTAAACATTATTCCCATTATTTTAAACATCCTTGTATGCCTTTGAAAAAATTTCACCTAGGATTGTATTACCTTAGAATCTGGTCCACTTGCCTCATTAGGCTAGGTAGTGTTCACACTAGGTTTGAGAATATATCTACACAAAACACTCTTTTTCTTGGGATCAACTTTAGACATTATTAAGTGTCTTATCAAAACTAATTCATGATTAATAATTTTTCAATAGGATCTCATTCCCATCTGCTATCATTCCACCATGATTGACTCTTCATTCCATAATCCATCATGGCTCTAGCTCTTACAAAGCTCCAAAGAACATGAATGAACTCATTTGCCTCATTAGAGAATAACTCAGGTTTTATAATCATAACTCATCTTGAATCCCTCAAATAACTAAATTTAATGCCTTTGGAATATTCTCCACATCTAGGAACAAAATAACCAACCTCATATCATCTACAAGATCTTCATGATATTAAAAACATCTTCAAACACTTGTCTATACACAAAAAATACCTTGTTATGAAACACATAGACCTTGATCAACCATAACTTGATTACTTACATGATAAATTCCTATATGAAACTTAGATAGAGACATCTACACATATGTATATTTTATAATAATGTGAAACTAGGAGACACCCAATCCTCCACTTCTTCTTTAAACCTCTTGATCATCTTCTTCATTTGAAACTCTCTATACATGGTACCCCTTTTGGATTAAACATCTTCCTTCTTCTCTTTTATCTAAGTAGAAACATAGAACTTTTGCATAATATTCTAGGAATTGGCAACATATGTAGATAAAATATTTTATTGACATACCTTATAAAACATACCATCTTACCTCTTAGGTTCATCTTGATCAAGCTTAACTATATTAGGTTTCCATACCTAGATTAGATTTTTATCATACATTTTAGGTTCTCTAGTTGGGTAGAATCTAGAAACATGATCAATATTAAGGTAAATATGTAATAATAGTGTTCCTTCTTCCATGTTCTAAAGAAAAATTATTTTTTGATGTCTTTCTAAAACCCTTTGCTCTATGACCAAACCAATGACACTCAAAGAAATAACCATGAAATGAATTTCCATACCTTATAACATTGGGTTGCTTGATAGATTTATTCATGTTGCCTTTTATGTTTGAAACTTCCTTGGCTATAAATATTTCTTTGATTATCTTAAACTTGCTTAAATTGATTTTAATTTGCTCATGCTAAATCCTCATAGAATCTAGCTTTGTCTTACGCTACTTACATTCTTCCACTTTTGAACTTAGATTTGTCTCTATAACCCTTAACTAATATTTAAGATATTGAATAGTCATCTTATCTTTTTTGATTATTTCAATCATTTTTTGAAATTTGGTTTGAAGATGACTTATGTTTTCTTCATGTTCCATAAATGACTTGGCCTATTCTTTAAGACCTTTTACCATTTAACTCAACTCTACATTCTCTTTCCTTAGCTACTTAGCCATCTTGTGCTACTTAAGATCACCCTTAAGCTATTATGCTTCCTCCAAAGGACATGCTTTGATATCAATTATTGGAAGTAGATATTGAGGGGAGGGGGTGAATTAGTAGTCAACAATGTATATTCAATTACATTTACCATTCCATGAAGAATACATTCACATAAGATCAAAGAATGCATAGAGAAACAACCATAAGAGTACATCACAAGATAACACAGGAGATTATGTGGAAAAACCTCTTGTGAGATAAAACCCACTAAACCAATCATATGGAATACTATCCTATAATGAAAATATTGAATTTAGACTATCACCAACTGATCCAGGAGCACCCACCCCTCAATTTAGTCAATCACCCACTTGACCTTTAGCTAGCACCAACTAGGAAGGAGGCTACAACTCTTTGGACGATCAAACACCAACTCAATAACCTCCAAACTAGTCTTCACCTCTATTCTGATGTATAACACACCTGATGATGGACTTCTCTTGCTCTAACACATGCAAACCTACCTCTCTACCTCATACAATCCACTTAAGCTCATTTGCTCAACTAGGTTACCCTCTTCTTCACTTAAACTATCCTCATACACATAGTTAGGCCTATAAAAAAAATCAGACCCCTATCATATCTTCAACATGATTTTCTAATATATTCCATGTCATTTTATGCTTATGAAAATTCTCACATCATTCACTTCATTCGCCCATGGTGTAACTCACTCAAACAAGCTTATTAAGCCTTCCCTTATACCACACACTTCATTTAACCCATATTGGTCAGCCAAGATACTTTATTTAATTGAATTAAACATATAATATATCCAAAAACATGTTACATGGGTAATAAAACCATTCCATATGTCACACTTAAGACATAAAGTCAATCAATTAGGCCTAAGTGACCCTTTTAGGTCTCATGAAGACCTATTCACCCCTTTTTCACATCACCAAGAAAAGTAGTAACACAATACCACATAAAAGTGCATGGGATATATGATAAGTTACTTATAATAAATCTTTAAAATATAAAAACCATCTCAATAAACTTATACATAACTGAAATCTATCAATTAATGAATTAACCATGACCACCATGATGAACAAAGGAAAAGTCAACTTTTAAGCAATGGTTCATAATATGGATGGATTATTAAAACCTAAAAAATACATATATATTATACTCAAGGAGTATAAAACACTCTCTAATAGATAAATCATCATTAAATAACCAAAACCCATCAATAAAAATACAAACATCCTTCTCGGGTCATTTGTAGAAGAAAGTCAAACCATTAGTCAACTTTGAAGCTCCATAAATGCAACTATACTATCATTCAAAACTTTAAAAAATATTTTATGGATATAAATTATAGTTATTTACCACTCTAATTTTTAATTAATCATCAAATTCATCAATTATCAAAAGTTATAAGCAAAATACTATAGACTAGTTTTCCTTTGTAAATTCAAAAAATTAAATTCCAACAATCATATTTTTATGCAAAAATGGTCAAGTATGGAAATGATGAAAGATTCCTTGAAATAACTATTTAAAATTTAATATAATTTTATATATACATATAATGGACCTAAAATTTTAAACATATGTTCTCCTCTCATAGGGGATTCCATCCATATATCAAATTGCTCCTAAGACCTTCACACGTGTGAATTCTGACATTACCAACCTTATCTCTTAGCTTGATTTGAAAAGTAGACTAGAATGACCTAGGAAATCACAAAAGAATTCCAAAGTCTTCATATCACATAATTTTTTTTCTCAAACCTTCTATAAATGTCATCAAGTCTTTCCATCATATATTAAGCATATGAAGCATACTTATACTTAACATTCAAATGCATGAAACATTGCTTATGCCATCTTGCTCAAACATGTCACATACCTTGCACAAGAACATATTAATGAAAAATATATTCTCAAGGAAACATTTTTATACATTTTAATTAAGTCACATACACCATTGGCCCTTTTGCATATTTATGAAATCTCAAAACAAACTAGGCAATTATGGATCAAAAGCCACTAATGAAGATATATCACACAAGATACCTTGGCACACTTTGTCATAAAATAACTATCACACTTGACTCCTCATGAACACTATCAAAAATAATAGGACCGTCATTGATAATAATCTAATAGTAATGGTTCCCATAATCATTATAGGAAATAAGTTGTTAATGTTTTTGGTGTTTCTACATGGTTTTTAAATATTTTTTGGATTTTGGAGCATCTCAAATCAATTGAGAATAATGAGACACTAAATGGTCTAAGATTTTAAAATGGTGAGAGTGTGGCTTAAATTTATCATAAGACAATGAGAGCATTGCTAAGGTTATTGATCCAACCTTAACAATTATCAAATGTTGTTGACATAGTCCCAGGATGGGACCTCAAGTCACTATAGTTCCACCTTATAGTAAAAGAATCTAACTAGTGTAGCAGCCAATTCAAACAAAATAGGAAAAGTTGGCACAATGGAGCAATATGACATATTAATGTCAAGTTATTATATCAAATCACAATAAATAAGTGTTTCCCCTAGTTTTTCCATAGGTGTTTATAAATAGGAAACAATGGCATAGATCAATGATACTAATTTGCCCATAGGTAGTTGTAATTAGTAGCAAGACTGGTGAGACACTAATTTTCCTAAAGGTGGTTATAATCAATCCCACACAAATAAAGCATGATATAGAACAAATTAATAAATAAAGGATGAAACTTATGAAACCTCTATCATACTATGTCAAAATATGGATTTTATCAAGAATTCTTGAAACAACTACTAAAATTAATATGATTCTACATGTTAAAAGCAGAACTAATATATGAACCAAGGTCATAAGAGCTAGATAGGTAGGGTCAAAATAAGTTTGTCAATAGGAAATGTATGGTACAATGGAATGGTGGAATGGCAAAGCGATAGAATGGTAGAATGTTATGATACAAAAAAGAAAATCGATAATATGGTATAACTTAAAATGGTACTCATAAACAATACACCAAGTCACTCAAGTGAAGTAACACTTGAGGTGTCTAATGTTCATCAAATAATCAAGTTCATCCCCATCTAGTGTGGTAAACCTGTATACTCTAGTTTCATAGTTTTTAACAATGATGAAAGGACCTACCTAGTTGGGCTTGAACTTGCCTTTATGCTTCTTATTGACCATTGTATTTTTTTGGTTTATTTTAAGAAAAAGATCACCAAGTTCAAATCATTTGTGCTTCATGCATTGATTGTAGTGTCCATGGAGTCAGTTCTGATATGATTAAAATTTATTTACTATATCCATGCATTTCTCATTATGTAACTCTAACTCTTGTAGGCAAACTACTCGATAGTCTTCATCATCTAAGACATGCTTCAAAGAGAAGCATAATAAAGGTAACACAACCTAAATAGGAAGAATGACCTTCATGCCATAAATAAGTGAGTATGGAGTGGAACCTATGGGAGTATAGTGATTGGTATGGTATGCCCAGAGGACAAAAAATATTTAGAGGTGCCAATTATAGTTGACATCATTGATAATATTTTTAAAGATGTTGATACAGGTTTTGTTAGATGCTTCAGATTGGCCATTACCTTGAGGGTAATATGCCATGGAAAAGTGTTGTTTTATATTGTATTCAACACTTAGCAATTTGAGATCCTTATTTTTAAATGATCCAGGATTATCAGATATAATGTCAAAAGGGATACCATAATGGCAAATGAGATGGTTGAAGATGAATTTTGAAATTTGCTTTCTGGTCACATAAGTGAGGGGTATAGCTTCAACCCACTTAGTGAAATATTATGTGGTAGTAAGGATATGTTTATGGCCATCAAATGAGGTGGGGTTTATCTTTAAAATGAGATCAAGGCCCCATGTAGTAAATGGCCATGATGTCAACATTAGTTTTAGAGTCTTGGTTGAGGCATGAATTAGATTAGCATGCCATTGACATTTATCATATATTTTTACATATGCATCTGGATCGACATCCATTATTGGCCAATAATACCCATTATGCAAGATATTTTTATATGGTAATACCCCATTGGTGTGGGATCCACATACCCCTTTATGGACTTCCCATAATGCTAATGTAAATTATGTCAAAGTTAAATAATGAAGTAGAGTTACATCAAAATTTTGGTGGTATAGGATTGGTCTGAGTAAGGTATAATGTGTATAATTATGGATAAATTATTTGGAGTGTTTGAGAGATAGATCAAGTGGATAATTTGGTTATGAATATAGGCATATAGGTCTAAATGCCAAGTAGAGATGGGACTAAAAATATCATATATCATTATGACATTTGATGGTTCATGAGCTAGCACTAATATATTTTAAATGAGAAAATAGTATTTTCTAGCTATTTATGTTTGTCAAATGAGAGATCCAATGGTAGTCATATCATATATTTATATTGTTGGCCCTTAGGTATATGTTCAAATTAGGCACCTATAATCTAATTTTTGAGAGTGTCAACCATAGCCTTGTATGGGACCATCTTGTCATCTTTGATATAAAAGTGGTTTGAAACTTGAATGATGATTAACTAAGAATCAATATAAACCTTTAGATGTGTTATGTTACATTTTACTACCTATTGAAGCCCTTTGATAAGTGATTCATATTTGGCCATGTTATTGGTACAAATAAAGTTTATTTTGAATGACTCAAGGATTAGATCCCCCTATGGAGTGATAAACAAAAGGCCTACAACCAATCTTTTTGTTATGAATGATCCATCAAAATAAAGATTCCAATGTTGCTCTTTAAGAGGTGTTTCCATGATGGTCATAATATATTCATTAGGAAATTGGAATTTTAATGACTCTGTATCTACAAGGGGTGCTTTTACAAGATGATCTATAAGAATTTTTCCCTTGATGGATTTCTAGTTGACATACTCTACCTCAAACTCATTGAGAAGCATGCTCCATTTGGCCATGTGGCCTTGTAAAGTTTGTTTAGATAGTAGATATTTGAGTAGATCTACTTTAGACATGACCATGGTCTTATTTTTCAACATGTAATGCCATAATTTTTGAGCTGTGAAGACCATAACTAAATAAGATTTTTCAATGGGCATATAATTTTGCTCATGAAAAACTAGTGTATGACTTAGACAGTACACAACATGATCTTTTACATTATCATCATGTTGAGATAGAAATGCCCCTATGGATTTATCTATGATTGATAGATATAGAAGGAATGGTGTTTCTAGCATAGGAGGAAATAAAATTGGTGGATTTATAAGCTAGTCCTTTAGCTATTGAAAACCTTTCTAACAATTGGTATCCCAAAGAAATGTTACACCCTTATTTAGTAGGTGTGTAAATGGGTGGAATTATTTGTCCAATTGAGATATGAAGCATCTAATAGATTGGATCTTATCCTGCAGACTACGAATCTACTTCAAATTAGTTGGTGGTGGTATTTCTATTATGGATCATACTTTGGTTAGTTTGACATAAATACCTCAATGAGACATAATGAATCGAAGAAATTTGCCTGAAGTAACTCCAAAAACACATTTTTTAGGGTTGATCTTGACTTTATACTTATGTCGTCACTCAAATATCCTCCTCAATGCTATTGGATAGTCAATCCTAGTCTTTAATTTATTGAGTATGTTATCAACATAATGTTCAAGAATGTCATGCATCATATCATGACATATGATAGTTATGGCTCTTTGATAGGTGTCCCCTATGTTTTTCAGACCAAATGGCATAACTTGATAATAAAATGTTCCCCATGAAGTGGTGAATGCTATTTTGTGTTGGTCTTCTAGTGTGATTTAGATTTGATTGTAGTCTAAGAATCTATCCATTATTGAAAGCATCTCATAACACCTTATGGAGTTGATAGTCATGTCAATATTTGGTAGATTAAAGTCATCCATGGGGCAGGCTTTGCTTATGTTCCTAAATTTACAATAGATTCTAATTCCTTATGGATTTTTGATGACTAACATAACTTTGGAAATCTATTTAGAATAGTCAATTGTCCTAATACATCTTTCTTCTAAGATATTTTCCAATTCTTTATTTAATAATATAGAAATACGAGGATACATCTTTCATATTTTTTGTTTCACTAGTTTGGCATCAAGATGTACCACAAGGTGGTGAACAAACCAGGTAAGATCTAAACTAGGCATGCCAGAGCAGGCCTAGGAAAATATAATAACAAATTCCCTCAATAGGGTTTAAGGAATTTAGACTCCTCTTCATTGAGGAAAATTCCTAATTTAATCCATTTTGGTTCATCTAGAGTCCTAATTTTTACCTTTGTTATGTCTTCCACTAGAAGGGTTGAACCATCTTCAAGAATAGTGGGCAAAGATTTTAATTGTTTGGTGATGTTAGAGTCCTCTATTAAGACAAGTAAAAAATACTGTTGGGAACTCTTAGATGATGCAATCAAATGAATACTATTATTTTAGACTAAACTTAGATCTACAGGCAAGTTTGTCATCAGTTATATCTTGGAAGATTTGATCAAAAGCATGTTCTTCTTCAAGACTAAACTTAGATTTTTAGACAAGTTATTCATTGGTGGTCTTTTGGTCTATGTTTGAGAAATGTTAAACACCCCATTTAGTGGTTCCTAAAACATGTTTTCACCAATAGATTGGCCATCATCTTTACTCTTTAACTGGTCTAAAAGTACCTCAAAGAAGAATTCACTTTGGGACCTCAATGTTTTATTTAATTATTTTTGGCTAAGGGTGTTCACCCACTCTCCAAAATAGGCTTCAATATCTACTTTTATTGAGAACCCTTGTTTTTTGTCCCCTAATGAAACATTTCCCCTAAGGCTTAAAAATTTGTAAAAGGCCTCATCATTTTAGAACTCATCAACTGACACATTGGATTCTAGTTGGCCCCAATCTATTAGTTGGAGATAATATAATGGAAGTGTGTTATGATGAATAACTAGTCAAAAGGTGAAAATGTCATTATTTTCAAATAAATTGGTATGGGCTAGGTCATCAAACTGGCTATGATTAGACTCTACTTCACTATCAACATCATCTTCACTAGTTAATGACATTATAACTCAAATAATATATGTGGGGTCACCCCTAGGTGGTTTAAATCTAAGTCCATAGATTCATTTATACCTATTTTATATAAATTGGATCAAGTGTTCCCTATTGATTTGGCCCAAGGTCTCCTCCTTCATAGTCTTGATTCTCCATGATCTGATTAGGAATGAGATATTTGAAATTATTTTAGAAATTAGCCAATTTATCATTATATAACCATCATTCATCTTCTATAAGAGGGTCTTATTCTTGGCTAGAGGTTGGTATGAAAGTGACAGGTGATGGACTATGTAGTTGGCCTTTGCCCTTTCTTTTCCATTACATGAGTGGTTTGGATTTTGGTCTTCCAAAGGACTTTAGGTTTTGTGGAAGGTTTATAATGTGAAAGGTGTCATGGGTCAAGTATTATCTTAGCCCATTAGTCAAGATGGTATAATGATTGGACATTTTAAGAGGTGGCATGTGGGAAAGTCAATCAAGGGTATCAAGGTCAATGCAATTGGCCTTTAGTGAATCAATAGGTATTACTTTCCCCTTGTCCTTCTTAGCAACTAGATTCATGATGAAATGGTAGTTATAACTTTTGAACTTAGCCTCTAAATGATTATAATGCTCATATGGATGAAAATCTCCTAGAATGGTAACCTCCATTCATAAATAGGAGAAATTGATACATTGGTGTAATGTCAATAATATTGAATGAATCTCATATATCTAATTTATACCCAAAAACATATTATATGATAAATTGATATCTAACACATAGCATAGTGTATCATGGGTCAAGGGCTCAATGATAAGTGAAAAGCTAATGGTGCCTTATGATTCTCATTATTCATTATCATAGGCTTTGATGGTGATTATTACTACTTGAAGATTTGATGTCATGTACCCAAAAATATTGATGATCGTTAGAGACACAATATTCAGGGTTGATCCATTATCTATGAGGACATGCTTCACTTTGTGCCATGTCATGTAAACTTTCATGTACAATGGATTATTATGAAGTGGGATGAGGTATGACATATCACTTTAATTGAAGGTTAATTGTTGGCATGGAGCTAGGTTTGTAATCAAATCTTGAAATTTGTCTAGAGATATGTCATTACAAACTTTGGATTAGATAAGGAACTCTGTTATGATGTTATTGTGGATAGTAGACATACAAAACAAATCTAAAATGGATATTTTTGTAGGAATATTTTGTAATTGTTACATAATATCAAATGTCTTTTCTTAGATAATGGTAAATGACTTGTTTCAAGGTAGAATGCTTGGTTAAATGATGGGTGAAGTGGTAGATGGTTTTGGGCTTGGTATGGTAATATTTGATTGCCAAATCATTATTACACAATTAATATTAGGTATAGGATAATTTTTTATAATAAATGAAGGTGGAGGGGGACCAAATAGGATAAGTTTTGGTTGTCGATGCACTTTTATGTGGTCATGGGTTAATGAAAATTTATCAATATAAGGTCCAAACATGGGAATCCCTATTTTTTTTTACATGTATGCAGTCTCAGGTCAAGGAAGGATTACTAGAATGGGTTGGTTGATAGGGTATTATTAGTAATGGTCTTATTTTATTGGTACTTGGTCTTATACTAATGTAAATGGTGTTAATGAAACCTCTTGCAATATGGCCTACAACTATGTTATAGTCATATGTAACTACATGGTAGGCATGCTAGTTGTTGGCATCATTCTAACCTTGGTTCTATATATTATTTTGACATTGTTGGTTTTTATGTTGGCTATGTTGGTTCAGTTAGTTTGGCCTTGGTTATTGATACTATGGTTTTTGTTGTTGTACTGACCATTGTTGTTGTTTCTATTGGCTATTATGTTAGGGAAAAGGATTTGATAAATGTCAAGGTTTTGATTGGATGTGGAAACTCCATGATCCAATGTAATCTCTCCATTTTCCAACATATTCTTGATACATGTTTAATTTTTAGATAGAAGATGCAAATTATCAACATTTACCTGATGATACTCATATAATTCTTCTAGACTATACTAATCAAGATAGGTAGCACCCTTAAGATCACACTTAGGAATAGGCTAGTCAATCAAATTGGCTGTGGCAAGTTTGTAAAATATAAATTTAAGGGGTTTTCTAAGTTTACTAAATACATGATGAGTAGGCACATTTCTCCTTAGAGGAGATTTTTGTAAAGTCATAGGTTACTATGTTTGTTGCATTTGATACATTGATCTAGGTTATTGTGCTTATGGTGCTTACTATGTTTGATGAAGAGATTGTTAGTTAGGAGTTATGTGCATATGTGGTGTAGGATATGCAAAAGGGTTTTACACCATTTAGATATGTTGAGACTCTACTAATCCATTTCCTATAACATTTTTGTTGTGATTGAATTTCTTGGGGTTGTTAAAGTTAGTGGCCTAGGTTGGTTGTGATGTTTATGCCTGGACATGGTTCTAATTATGGCCATTGTTCTAATTTTGGTTTTGGGTATGACTAGATGAGGTAAGTTTAATGATCCCTTTATTAATGAAGGATATTTTGATTAGAAAACCTTTATCAAATTGTAAGATATCTCACTTTGTAGATTTTTAGTAAACATAGTGGTTAGTTGCTTGTATGGTAGACTATGGTTAAATTTGCTTGTAAGGGATATTCATCACTAAAAATAGCTTGTACAGATTTAATTATCCTTTTGTTTTACTTGTGTAATATATACTAATGAAATATCATGCTCAAGATTGTAATAAAAATACTACATGAACTTGTCTGAAAGATCATCAAAATCAGATATGGAATTCTTGGGAAACTTTAGAAACCATTCTGATGTTTGCCTTTATAGGCTTCTTGGAAACAACAATAATAGGTATATGTCACTATAGGCCACTGGTTGGCATGAAACATATAATTCCATCAAATGGGCCTTGGGGTCTCCTTTCCCCTTGTATTTGCCAAAATTTTGTGGCTCATACCCTGGATGAAATGGTATCTATAAGTACTCCATGTTGAAAGGGTAAGAACACATGTCATCCAACTTTAAATTTTTGTTATGTATCCTAAATTTAATGAGGAAAATTACATCCTTCATTTACTGTAGTTATTATGCAAAGAAACTAGTGGGATCATTGACTTGAGGTGGAGGCTTTGTGGTCAAAAGTGAATTACTTTGACCGAGTATGATGGAGAAATTTAATGGGGAATGTTGGATTGGTTAGGGAATAGAATATGAATATGCATGCATGGATTAGGGTGTGATTTTTGAAATTATATGTACTATAGTGTAATATTTTAGTTGAGATTAGGTATATAGGTCTAATGTTGGGAATATTGTGGTTAAGATGGAGGAATATAGCCATAATGTGCCTATTGAGTTTGAATAGGGACATGTTATTGAATAGTCATACCTTGATGATTGAAGGGAACTTTTGAAATAAGGCCTTAGTGTTGAACATGTAAAATGTTTTAGATAAAGGTAAATTATTGCCTAATAGGTATTTGAGGAACATTAAAACCTCTTAGTTGCATAAATATATATTAGGAAGTGGATGAATGTTGGAGATTTAGAATTTTTCATTGACTAATACTTATACCTATTCATTATAAAATTTTTAGTTTTGAATTGACATGTTAGCCTATGATTAAAGAGGTATGTTTGCTACTACCTAGTGAGGCAGAACATTGGTTGCCCCTATTGAGGTGGAAATATGTTTTACCTCTAATATATGGGTACATTTGATGGTGCCTATTGTTGTGGAATATTACTCATCACCTATTGGGGTGGAATAATATTTGTCACATTTGGTTGTGTTATGGCATTGGTCTTGGGTTGACTACTTAATATTTCTTGTTGGGTACTAGAAGAAGTAGGTTGAGGATTAGAGGTAGTTGATTGAGGTTGGAAATTATAAACTCCTACCCCTAATTTTATGAACCATTCATGGTGTTATTTAAAGGTACATTTTATTGTTTACTATCTTTTTGTGCATTAACACCATTATGGTTTAAATTAGACATTACTTGCATGTTTTCCACTATGTTCATCTCAATATTTTGTATAGAAGCATAACACACTTCCTCTATGACTGGAGTATTAAATATTTTTTCTCCTGAAGTGCTTTACATAACTAGGTCAAAACCCTAATTTTCATAGCTTGTTAACTCAAATAAAACTTCTATTGAAGGAAGTAACTTAATTAGAGGTGTGTTTGTCATGGTCATATGATTAGATTTACATGTTAGGTTTTGATATGTCTGGTATGTTATCTACATTTGAATGAAATGGTCCTCCATGAGGCCTCTTTATGTGATAATCATCTGTGGATCTTGATATGGCATTGGTATAATGTCATTAGGGTTGTTAGAAGAAGTCTATTCATTATAAGACAAGTTGTAAGGCCCTCTTTCTAGAATTGGTGAGTTTTGATGATATCGTCATATCAAATGTCCAAATTGGTAGTTTGAGTGTGGTTTATGACATCCTAGCTAAATATCTTTCTTGCATGCTTTTATGATCCTTATAAACACCTTTTTTCTCATTACTAATCATTTGTGGCCTTCCAAATGGTCATTCTAACTCAATCAAACTCTATTTATCAAGCTAATTCTATCCCCTAAGTCTTAAGCCTATAGGATACTATAACCATACCTAGATTATAGTGCTAGACCCTAGGGTGTCCTATTTTTATCACTCCTATCCAATCATAATTTGATCCCAAAAGGTTATTTTTTCCCAATTCCTATTCTTCATCATGTCGACCTAGCATGAATACATCTAACCCATGACCAATAGTTCCTTATAAAATCCCATTCAAAGTTCATTTAGGAGGGAGGTGAAAATATTACAAAGCAATCAAGAATACAAGAAAACTACTAAGGTAAATTTCCCTATTATCTACATATAGTCACCTAGTACAACTATAAACACATTCAAACTCTCATACAAGTCCGTAACCACCTCAAGCACTCTTAATTTGTCATTTTTTCATCTACATAACACTATTTTACAAATCACATCAAGTGAGAGAACTACATATGGCTTGATACCTCTTCAAAGTATTGGTATGTAGGTAGCATGCCCACATAAGTGGTGTGGATCACAAGTTCAGTGTATCTTACACATACTAACCCCCCTCTTTCTCAAGTTTCATTCAAGACCAATGAAGGTCTAGGGTTTGAATATTAAATTAGATCTACAATGAGCTCCATCAACATTAAAAACTTAATATTTCAAACGTAGACTCATATAGGGACATTGAAAAAAACCTAGAAAACTTAGATCTTTGTGACTAGTTTGGATAGCAGTGGCAGGAGTGGACTATAAATTCAGACCTTAAAGTATCCTATTGTTGATGCTCCTATCCTTTCAATGAATGAAATATATATTTTTATTTACAACACTATCCTAGTCCCACACATCTAGTTTTAGCCTTTGTCTCAATTGTCTTAGTTCATTTTTAAGCTAAGTTATATTTCTTTTAATTTATTACTATTTTTAGAAAGGTATAAAAGACAAATAAAATATACAAATTAGGACTATAAGTATTGCAATATTATTTACTAATTTATTAATTCAAACCCTTAACTAAAATAGGAATAAAACTCCATTATTTCTAAAAAAGTTAAATCATTTAGTGAACTCAACTTACTTCATTTATGCACAAAACCCCTAGAAACCCTAGGGAAAATTCCTTTCTAATTTTAGAAATATTTTTCTAATTTTTTTCTTGCATATATAAATCAGAATTTCACATTTAAAATTTCAAATTTTTCTGTAGTAAATTTTAAAAATCATTTTATTTTAAACCCTAGTTACACATACTAGGTCCCATGCTTTTGAGGTATCACCTTACATGTTTGTGTTTTATACCCTTTTTATACATATTTTAGTTTGTTGTTTAGATTATATTTATTTAATCTTCTATTTCATTATTCAAGTTCTTTTCCTTATGTAATCTATTCTCCTTGCATATCTTCCTTTGAGATGAAGTGTAAGACTTAGTGTCAACCCTCTTGAATTCACCTAGATTAATTCAACTTGTTCATATATCATGGATAAAAACCCAACTTAGCTTCCTGTTATAGATCCTACACATCTAGATTACAATAATTTCCATGAAGATAATTTTGACAATAAATAATATGAGAATAACAATTATGATACACACATCAATGTTCATGACCCACCACATCAGACTCTTGATCTACTTCCACCTATTATTGATAATGAAGTTGTCCTCAACGAAGATTTGATTCTACAAGTTTTTATAGAAAGACTCGAGGAATATCCCTGAGATCATACCCTTATCTTACAATCTATCATGGAAATTAAAAAAGCTAAGTAGGTTGAGTCTTCCATTCCTTTAGAGAAACTAGTTGCAAATGACACTATGAGGGCAACTATCTCTCAACAACCCCCTATAGCAGTTCAACCTTCTTATGAGGCACCACCAGTTATGGCTACTACATATTTGTCTTTGATAAGCTACCCTTGTGTAAGAGATAAAATTTATTTAATTCAAGGTGCTACATCTTGAACAAGGTGCCTCTAGACGAACACAATCTTTGGATTCTTTTGCTCTACTTCATACACCATTAACACATCATATTGCTTCAAGACCCTTATCACTAGGTTTTTTTGAACCCAAGCTCACTTTATATGATGGAAAAGGTGATCTAGAGACACACTTAAGAGTTTTTCATGCAACATGCTTGGACTATGTGCCAAATGACTGGTTACTAACCAAGCTATTTTCATGAATTTTAAAGGATTATGCTTTACAATGGTTATATAGTCTATCAAATCAGTCAATCAATGCAATTAATCTTTTATTTGACATGTTCTTAGCTCATTTCAGCATTAACATAAGTGACAAGGTTTCTTATGCCCATTTTTCATAGTAAAAACAAAGGTCAAATGAGAATCTTACAAAATATGTTCTTAGATATAAGAATATCTTGGATAAAATGACTAGCCCCATGCTCGATCAAGAGTTACAAGATCTCTTCAAATAGAGTCTTCTACTAGTTTTGCATGAGTAAATAATGTTCAAAAGATTCTCCTTCTTCATTGAGTTATGTCATACACTAAAGGAAATGGAAGTCAGAGTAATTTCAAGAGGCAAACTCAAGTACACAAGCATATTAAAAAAAATAAGAGTAATAGTAAATTCCCATATAACGTAAAGGTCAATGATAGTAAAAGTCAAAATTAACTAATAGTTTTATCTATGCCTCCTCTGTGAACCTTTATCAATCTATCAGTATCTCCAACTAAAGTCATACAATAGCTATTAAAAGGTAATATCATATTTATCCCTTGTATTTAGGAAGTTGATCCAATAAAGCCTCTTCTATGAGTATATGATCAGAATGCATTTTGAAATTTTCATAGGGCACCAAGCCGTATAATAATTAGATGAATTAGTTTGAAACACAAGATATAAGATTGATAGATGCTAACCTTATTGACATTGGAACTCCAATTGAACCTCTTCAGGAAAAGAAAACACAAGATAAGGATTTAAAACTTTTCTCAAATCCTTTCCCACAACATTATAAACAAGAGATAGGGGATACATTAGGTGTTCATCATGCATATCATGCATACCCTTCACCAGCTACATATCAGGCACCTTCAATTGAGACACATCCTTTGAGAAACATGATTGGTGTGTATAATTCTAGAGTTTTAGCTACAAATTTGATCTATTTTTAAGAGGAGATAATTGAGGATGATTAGGATTACCATGCACTCTTTATCAGATCTTACATTAATCATCATCCCATTCATAGTGTTCTCATAGACAATGGATCTAGTGTGAACATGTGCATAATGACATTACTAAAACATTTGGGATATTTAGAGAAGGATATCACCTCGAGGGACATAGTTATCAATGGACTCAGTGGACACATACAGAGTTGATTGGGTGAGATTTTACTTCCTATATAGGTTGGTCTAACATATATGGCCACACCATTTACTAATGTTCCTAGTGTAAGAGACTTCAATATGTTATTTGGTTGACAATGGATTTATAAACTTTATGCAATACTTTATATAGTTCATAGATGCATGAAATTCATTCATGCTAATCAGGTTATTACATTTGGTGGAGTTTCATATGAGTTACCACTCCCCAGTTTAGATCTATCTCCTATTATTTATTCATTAGTTTCAGCTTCTCCACTAGTTTTAACTTCTCCACCAGTTATAGTTCTTCCTCTAGTTTAGATTCAGACATAGTTGAGACCTTCCTTACCAGCACAAAGATTTCATGCACTTCCATGGAGTCCTCTTTTAGATCAACCATAGTTTCAAGACTTTAGATAGTTTCTAGCTATAGTATTCACATCCAAGGTAGTATCATTGATATCTCATGGTTATACACATAGAACACAATTTTAGAGAGATTTTCATACTACTAGATGGGTCCCTAAGAGTGCTACAATCAGATATACTTCCTATATTGACAAGGAGACCCCATAGTCAGTTTCCACTATAGATATTTTAGAGTAATTACAACATACACAACTTTTTGAGTTATAGTCTCAACCATTCCATCGTGCTTCATGATCATGTATGATCCCTCTCCTCAATACATGACACCATGATAAGGAGTCTTTCATGAGACTCATTAGTTAATATCATTTCTTCTCAGTCTTGCTTGTGTATATATTCCTTTTAATTACTTATACATATTCTCCTTATGATTGATTATACATAGCTTATTTCAAAAATATCAAAAACATTCAAATATGTCAAAATACAAAAACATTCAAATAGATTAAAAAAACACCAAAAAAAATTCAATTATATGCATTATCCATGATTTACATTTATACTAACATGATAAACTTATTTTTTTATTATATGCTATTGTATGTCAATTTATCTACATTACCAGGCTTCACTTTATCTTCTTTGAGTGTGTGCAGTGACATCTACATCCTGGATTTCTTCACTCTACCCATTGAGAGGGAATCCTAATTCATACATTCAAGACATACATTGATATATCTACCCACTAGGGGAATATTCTACATGATTACACCATCTAGGTTATGTCTTACCTACACCACACACTCTAGTTATCATGTTGATGTACATTACTTACTAGCTTACATAGATTACTCTATCTACACTTACTAGTATATAACATTTGTGTATTTATTAGAATTTACATAGCCTTTTACTACATGTCTTACATACTTTCACTTCTTAATTTTATTAGTTAAATGTGATTGCTTTTCCAACATTTACATGCCTTCCTTTCTTACTTTGCATAGCTAGATGTGATTGCCTTTCTCATTTCCTATTTTGTCTCTTGTGTATGCCTTAGGACATTTTATAATGTGCCTTAGGATATTTTACAATGTATTTTCCATACACTCTTCTATGTGCTTATGGCCCTTGTGCCAACATTTCTCATTTCTAATTGTATGTGTATATGGCATTTGAACATGCCTTGTATGCCTATTTTCCCAGTTTGAGTGACATGTGCTCATGTCCCTTATTTGTTTGGCCCCTTAAACACTCTGATATGTTTCTTACATCTTACCTTGTGTGTTTTTTGATTGTTTGCTTCTCACTATTTGTAATGCCATGATCCACATCATGAATTATATTTCTTTCTTGGATGCCATGATGGGCATCATGTTCCATCCCTCCTTGAAAATTAACAACTAACAAATACAAACTAAAATTTCTAGTTTTAATTGAGTATACTACACATGCTATTACATTGTTACATCTATTTAAGCATACCCTTGTTGATATAATGATCTCCAATACAAACTATGATATATCTTGAGACATCTTTTTTATTATCATTAATATATCATGTATATTCACAACATAACACACTTACAGGGATTTTTATTTTGAGGGAAGTCATTTGGGTCTGCATTCCTACCCTTAGAAGAGGAAAAACAATTAGGGGTTTTATCACAGAGATTAGATCCCTCTATTGGTCAAAAATCAAATTTTAGAACACTCAAAACATCAATTAGAGATCAAACCAGGTAGAACAAATTAGAAAAATAGTGACAATTATAGAACAATGATCAAAATAAGAAAAGGACAAGAGCACTAGACATAAATAATAGTGACAAATACTAAGGTATCCTATTTTTTATGCTCCTATCCAAACAACAAAAAACTTATATTTTATAGAAATAGATAGAAAAGTAAGTTGAATTACAATTTTATCACCTATAGTTCAGATCAGATTTAGTAGTTTTAGTATAGTTTTTCTTAGAGAATATAGATATAGGGGGCATCATTCATGACATGATGGATCTCACTTCAATTTTTAGATAGGGTATTTGGTATAAATTCTAAATCAAAATCCATGCTATAAACACCAGTGATTGGGGGTAATGTGCATGGCACATTTGACTTCTTTTCTTTCTGAGTTTAGTACATTACCTAAGTATTCTCAGTAGTTGTGTGACTTATTCCATCTATAGGTGGTTGGAATATTTCTTGAGTGGCTTCCACATAATCTTAGTTCCTAGTTTTAGAGTCACTTTCATACAAGCCTAATCTCCACCTTTTAGAATGGCTAAGATTGGCATAGTTTCTAATACACATTCAACTATCCACACCACATTATTAAATTTTAGAACATTCATGAACTTTAAAAGACATCTCATACAATGCACATCAATATTGATATCATATCATAGCTTCACTTAGTGATAAATGATGTAGATGAAGGTCTAGCTAGCCTTTGTATTCTTAAGTCACCTACTTAGAGGGATTAGATACATAGTCCAAACATTGATTAATAGATGCATGTTCACATAACTTCAATTAGTAGGTGATGATGAAGCCAAATGGATATCCTTTATATTATTTATCCACCCTCAATGAATTGATAACTTAGCTCCATTCATGATATTATTCTTGGTTCAGCACATACCCAATATCACTCAAACATCACTCAACATCATAATAAGTTTTGTATTGGTTCACATACTTGGTGAGGTGTATTTATTCCTTTCTCTTCCTCTTTTTTAATATAGCCTTTATAAATTATTATTTTATACATAGTGTGTTTAGTAAGAAATGATCTAATCTTTATTTTCTCTTGAAAATTTACACTTCATGATGTGCTCTCTCTATACACACAACATCACACAAATCCATGGACTTCACCTTTACAGGTAAGTTTAAGTACACTCTCTATTTTTCCTTTATCTTAGTATTTCACTTTTTCTACATCACTAAAATAAATAAGGGGAAAATGTAGACATATAAAATGTCTAAATTGATAGTTTGAATGTGGTTTGTGACATCCTAGCCATAGTTCTTTCTTACATGCTCTTGTGACCCTTTTAGACACCTTTTTCTCATTATCAATCATCCATGGCCTTCTAGATAGTGATTCTAGCTCAACCAGACTCTATTTATTGGGCCAATTTTATCCCCTAGGTCTTAAGATTGTAGGACAAGAGTACCATAATTGGACTATAGCACTGAACCCTAAGGTGTCCCATTTTTGGCACTCCTATCTGTTGAGGCCAACATACCCCATTTTCTTGAAAATTGGGACCCTTGAGATGCTTTGAACCTTAACACTAAAAGTTTGGCATATTTTAATGTTATTATAATTTGAATATCATCCTCTATGATAACATGACCTATTCTTTTTTTATTATTAAACTTTAATTTGCCTAATCTTACTAATGATTTGCCCTATGAATGTAAAGTATAGGTTTCATGAAGATAACACTAACAAATACTGATTAAAATATTATGAATAGGTTATAAATAATTTATGGGGTGTTAAGAGTGCTTGAAATAAGTATGTAAGTGCTTGGTTTTCATCTGGTCCTTCATTGTGTTCATTTAGACATTTTTGTCAAGTGGTAGAAAAAGTTGAGTTGACACTTTGCTAACATCACCATTTCCACATGTGGCTGGGTTAAGTAAAATTGTTCATATGGATGTGTTCACATTTGTGCCAAGTTTATATGACCCAATTTTTATGTCCTTTACATAATCACATCAAAAGTTATTAGCCTTCAAAGTTTCCCTCTAATGCATTTTCTACTATTTTTTCTAGACTTAGCCAAATTTTTATGGAGTCAAAAAGGGCTTGGTATATATTTCATTAAGCCATATCTCTTAGGTGATATAAATTCAGATAAAATGATCAAATGTGTTTATTAACCCTCATTCCATGAACATTTTTTCCAAATTTGATCTCATGCAACATAGCAAATCAAAAGTTACAAGCATGCAAAGTGGGCTCTCAAACAATTTTAAATTAATTTCCTGACAGGTATGTGAACATCATGCAAAACCATGAAAAGGGTTCATTTCACATTTCATTAGTATGTTTAGAAATATCTCAATACCAGTGGGTTTAATAGGTTGGTTCTTTTTGGTATTAAGTCCATTCTCTATAAATTTCAAGCCTTGGTTAGTTCTACACTTCAAGGCAAAAAATTGCAAAATTGGCCAAAAATAGATGACAGTCTCACAGACATCAAATTTAATCCCATAAAATAATACATACGAGCATAAATTGATTATATTCATGATGTTAATGATGGTTGAGAGGATGTCACATGACAGTTTTGAGGACATCAAATTTAATCCCATAAAAAAATACATGAGCTTAAATTTGATAGTCTTACAACATCAATGATGGTTGTAAGGACGTCATGTGACAGTTGTAAGGATGTAAAATTTAATCCCATATAAATAATATATATGATATTAAATTTTATGGTCTTCATGATGTCAAATACTATTGTGAGGATGTCAAAATGGGAGTGTAAATAGAACCTAGAAGGTATTTTCAAGAGCTCATATCTTTTATGCACTGCATTTTTTGATGAAATGGTCAAATGAGTTTGTTAATCCTCATGCCAAGAATATGTTCACAAAGTTTGATCACATGTGACAAAATATAAAAAAATATTTAATCATGGAAGGTTTCCCTCCAATGCACTTTTTGTCATTTTTTCAGACTTAGCCAATTTTTAGGGTCTAAATAGAGCCTAGTATGCATTTTTATGAAACCATATCTATCACTTGCTATAGATGCAAGAGAAATGATCAAATGTGTTTTTTAATAATAATTTTAGGAATATATAAACAAATTTTCAGATCACCTAATACTATACATAAAAAATTATGAAGACCTAAAGTTGGCTTCCTAACTATATTTCACTATTTTCTATACTCAACCACTTGTCAAATAGAGCCATTTCATTTTTAAACGGAAGGTCCCAATAGTTCAGTGAAAAGGCTATGAAAAATATGAGATTATCATTAATTTAAATTTCTAAATGAAAACCAATTTTTTAAAATTGAGTTTTAATATATGTATTCTAGAAATGTTGTAAAAAAGGACAACTATCTTCATTTTTGTATTTGTTGTCAACATGGTTAACTAGTACACTGGCTATGTTCTCTATACCTAAGCAAGGGGTACTATTTTGGAGCAATTGATACTAGGATAATTTAATACAACTGAGTAATTCTAAAAATATTGTCTAGATAGTTTTGTTAAATGTCTATGATGTCTTTCAATTGTGAAGATTCATGTTGAATTTGAACGATTCTTCTTGTTTTGACTCACATTATTTGTCATAGGGTAGTTAATTTGTGCTGAAATGTAGATTAATTGTAAATATTTCAAGTATAATTAATTTTATTTACTCTACATTTGGATATACTTATGTTATTTAGATCACAATAACAAACTTGTAAAGTAAACTTGGTTGTTACTTATGATTCATATTTTTCCTCTAAATTTTTTATTATTTGTGATGTAATTGGAGATTATTCTATTTTATAACATAAATTGGTTCATGTGTACTCAAATTAATTGGAATTTTGTCATAATATTTGATATGAACATCTATAATCACTTTTCTTCTCTACCTTACCCTGCCTTTTGCTTCTTTTTTATCAATGTTTACTTTAGCTTAGATTTAATTGTAAATATCTATCTAGAATAGTTTTTCATTATAATTCTAATCATAATCCATCATCAAAAACAAAGATATATAAATTCAAGACCAAGGTGGCTCCCAACCGCTAAATCATATAAATATTGTGGACAACTCTTGCATTACTCTACTTTTATTTCATCACAAACAATCATTAAATAATCACAAACTACAACTCATATCATAGATTCTTAGAATCCTAAAATTAAAAGTGTTCTTCAACACTAAGAGCACCTATGAGGCAAATGGAAGCATTAATAGGAGCTTTAATGGCACCATAAGGAGGGCTTCAACAAATATTTAAGAATTTGTAGGATCTTTACTGGTTTTTATGTATTTTGATTAAAGATCACTCTATATTTTTTACATATTAGTGTTTTTTAACATAATTGTGTAAAGTTTGGTGATATTCATAGTTTTAGATTGATCTTTGTGCTTATTCAGACAAATATTGTTCTTATTTGAAGATATAAAGTTAAATTCTTGTAAAAAAGCTTCAAGTATTAAGAATTCATAGTATTTGAAATTAAGATAGCTTATTTTGGTTAAAGATTAACAATTCTTTATGAAATTTGTGTTTATTTGAGTCAAAGGTTGCAAAGAATGGTCATATTTACATAAATCAACACATCATTGAGCTTATTTATTCAAAGATCAGTGTCCTTTCTCTTTTTATGAATAAATATTTATAAAGTAAACTTAGTGTGTAGGTTGATTACTATTTTTTTATGAAAATATTACTTGATACATCGTATTTCAAACAATTTTTTTAATATTCAACCTAAATTTATACAAAATAGGGCTGAGGTGAGCAAAAATATTTAGGATTCCAATCTATTTAACCAACTTAAGGTACTCATGTGTTCAAGGTATGGCTTGGCTAGGTGGATTTTTAATCAATGTAACAGGTATAGTACAAGATCTTCCTCGAAATCTAGAAAGGTATTTGCCTTCTTTCAACCCAAATAATGGTGTTACTACTGAAGAACATATTAAGTCATTCGAAGCTACTTTGAGATTATTGAATGTAATTCATGAAGATGTGGCTTGTAAATTATTTCCATTTAATTTTAAAGATGCTACCTATGAATGGTTTCATAACCTTCCAGAGGATTGCATTACTAGCTATAATGATTTTAATAATATCTTCATCAATCAATTTGGAAAAATTATTAGTCCATGCATTCTGTATCAATAGTTCATCACCATGAGAAAGGATATTAATGAAACCATCAGATCCTTTAATGCTATATTTCAGAAGATGTTTAGCAAAACTATAACCCCTTATAGACCTAAAGAGGCTTTAGCCTTAGTGATTTCTAAGGATGTTATAGATCCCTTGACCTTTATGTTCCTAAAAATATCTTTTCTAGTCATAAATACATTGACTCAGGCCTATTTTGAAGTTATAGTCATTAATGACCAAATGCAGTCCCAAGGATAGATGGCATATTCTATGCATAATGTCAATTTGAATTGGCCCATCCATAATGTCATCCCTAATATGCCTACTTTAACACTAGTTTAGAACCATTTTTATTTGAGTAATGCATATCCTAGCCAAAAACTATTATTTTTAGATAACACTACAAATGGATTTCATCCACAAAATCATAAAATTTTAGTGTCTATAGCTAGTAATAATGCTTTAATTTCTGATCTTGAGATACCAAAATATTCAAATGACTTGATATTAGAAATGGTCCAAAAATTGAGCACTAATTTTCTATAGTTGAAAAAATAAGTATAAAATACAAGGCAAAGTTATGACAAAAAATATGATTCTCAAAGGTTTGATAAGCCTCTAGATGAGTTTTATAGTAGTAATAATGTATTGTCTAAAGATGTACACATAAGTTTTAATTATATTGTTTTTTCTGATCATTATAATATTTTTTAGGCCTTTGAAATTGTGCCTAATCAAGAATTTACTATAGGGACATCTATCTTTGTAGGAGTGTCTCAAGGTTTCATACAAGCCATTGATTTTTCATTTAAAGATGGAGACGAAGATTTAGATGGGCCAATTAAATAAATTATAATTGAAGATCAGAAGATGTCATCATTGATCTGCCTACAAATGAAGAAGAAAAGTTGTTGGAAATGGATATGGATCAAATACAAGATGATATTTATTTAGATGGAGGTAGTCCACATAAGTTTATTTCTAAAATAGAGAATACTCCTAAAGAAAATGATCATTGGAAACATTCATACCATGATTTATCTAATAAAACAAAAGATTTAGAAATGGTAAATAAAGGGATAAAACAACATATGAATGTTTCATCTAAGAATTTCATCAATAATCTAGAGTTTCCAAAAGGTGGTATTATTTTGGAGGAAGCAAACAAAGACAAGCTGAAGCTTGATTGGGCATCAGAGTTGTCTTTCTTCATTGAAGATGAAGATGAGGCATCTGAATAAAATTAGAAATTATCATATGAATTCATTAAGAGGCCTGCAATATGGGACCAACATGTTTCTCATGATGAGATTTCAGATGGACATCATTCAAATGATCAAGATGAAGATGCATTTTGGGATGAATTAGAATATTTTTGTGTAAAAATTGGTAGTCCAATTCCATCTCATAAAGAACCTAATGAAGACATAAATTTGAAGATGCAAGCTGAACTAGCACTATTGAGTGAAGATGCTAGAGACCAATACCTATCTATGAATGAAGTAGAACTGACACTCCTACTACAAAGTAGGAGAATTTGGGAAGAAGATAATTGGGTCTTAGAGTCATATCTTTGATCCACACATCTGAGGAGGTTGATAGGAGATCAAGTCACACCATCTAGAAGACACAAGCATACAAATTCCTTTATCTATAGGAAGATGACATCAAAAAACATTCAAGTTTAAAGGTGTTGTAGTAGATTAAATAATTTTCCATTTGATCTTGGAGGTAAGTATTTTGTTAAGTTAGTATAAGATGTAGATTAGTTTCTTTCCCATTCTTTATTTTTAGTTTTTTTCCTTCTTGTCCTTTGTTTGTAAATAAGCATGTATATATTTGTTTGCTTATTCTTTCACATTCTTATTTGTTGCTTCTTGTTATGTGTTTACTTTTGTTGCTTTGTTTTTTTCTCTTAATAAGTCCTTTTGGGATAGTCATAGCTCAAATTTATTCAAATTTGATCAAAATTCTAAAATATTCAAGAATGAAGGTATGAACCTCACACTTATATTGACCATAGTTTGAAACACAAGCTTGATGTCATGATTTAATTAAACTAGTAAAGACTAAAGAATAAGTTAAATATTTTATAGGAACTTGTACATTATCTTCACCTAAACTTGATTTTAAGAAGAATTATGTGTGTAGAATGAAAGATTGACCTATTAAGACAGAACCATGATTTCACTTAACAAACATCCTTACATAAGACAAAGGTCACAACCAGAGGTAATTGTCTAAAAATCAAACACTTGATCAAATCCCTAAACCTGGCTAGCTTGGTTCCCAACATTTATTGGAAACCCCAAAAAAACAAAACTGAGTGTAAAATCAAAAGCTTCCCAATCAAAGGTTATTCTGGTAATCTCCACTAGGACTATGGATGCCTAATAAGAAATAGAGCAAGGTCATGATTAGAACTAAAGGCATCTCTGTTAGGGCTATGGATGCCTAGCTATTAGTAGAGTAATTCCCAAGCCTTCCCAAAGCCAAAAGCATGATTCTTAATGAATATCTAAAAATGCTTCCAATCAGATGTTAATGATTAAAGGAATGAAACCTAAAAGTTGTTTCCTAAATCCCATGGTAAACAGTAAGTGGAATATAAGCACACACATTATATGGCTATGTTTTAAATATTTGATCTTAATTTTCCATACACAAAGCTTGTTTCAACCATGAAGTAGTCTCTATGATGGCATTAATCAAGTGGAATAGATGGCCTATTTATCTATCTAAATCAGAGTCTTTAGGTTTTAGCATATTGCTATGTTTCTCCTGTGAGTCACCATTTGTTGAGGCCAACATACCCCATTTTCTTGAAAATTGGGACCCTTGAGATTATTTGAACCTTAAAACTAAAATTTTGGCATATTTGAATGCTATTATAATTTTAAGATCATCCTATTTGACAAAATGGTTTATTCTCTTTTTATTATGTAACTTTAATTTGAATAATCTTACTAATGATTTGTCCTACAAATGGAAAGTATAGGTTTCATTAAGATAAAACTAAAAATGTTGATTAAAAGATTATGGATAGGTTATAGATACTTTATGGGGTGTTAAGAATGCCTGAAATAAGTATGGAAGTGCTTGGTTTTCATCTAGTCCTTCATTGTGTTCATTTAGACATTCTTTTCAAGTGGTAGAAAAAGCTAAGTAGGCACTTTGATGACATCACCATTTCCACATGTGGATGGGTCAAGTAAAATTGTTCTTATAGATTTGTTCAAATTTGTTCCAAGTTTATATTCCCCAAGTTTTAGGTCCTTCATATAATCACATCAAAATTTATTAGCCTTCAAAGTTGTCCTCTAACGCATTTATTACTATTTTTTCCAGATAGCTAATTTTTTAGGGAGTCCAAAAGACCCTGGTAGGTATTTTCATGAAACCATATCTCTGATGTGATGTAAATTAAGATAAAATGATAAAATGGGTTATTTAACCCTCATGAAAAAAATGTTTTTGCCAAATTTGAGCTCATAATATAGCAAATTAAAAGTTACAAGCATGCAAAGTGGGCTCTCAAACAGTTTTAAACTGATTTCCTAACAAGTATGTGAATGTCATACAAAACCATGAAAAAGGGTTCATTTCACCATTTAATTGGTGCATTTAGAAAGCTCTCAGGACTAAATGGTTTAATAGTTTGGTTATTTGTGTTATTAAGTCCATTCTCTACACATTTGATGCCTTGGTGAGTTATATACTTCAAGGTAAAAAATTGCAAAATTAGCCAAAAATAGATGATAGTCTTGTGGATGTCAAATTTAATCTCATAAAAAATACATAAGAGCTTAAATCTGATGATATTCGTGATGTTAATGATGAATGCGAGGACGTCACATGATGGTTGCAAGGACGTCAAATTTAATCCTGTAAAAAATACATATGAGCTTAAATTTGAGGGTCTTCACGACATCAATGACAGTTGTGAGGACGTCATGTGACAGTTTTAAGGATTTTAAATTTAATCCCATATAAAAATATATATGATCTTAAATTTTATGGTCTTCATGATGTCAAATATGGTTGTGAGGACGTCAAAATGGGAGTGTAAACAAAACTTAGAAGGCATTTTCAAGAGACCATGTCTTTCATGCACTACATTTTCAGATGAAATGGTCAAATGGGTTTGTTAATCCTCATGACAGGAACATATTAACAAATTTTGAGCCCATGAAACATAATAAAATAAAATATATAAGCATGGAATGTTACCCTTCAATGCACTTTTTGTTATTTTTCCAGACTTTGCCAAAATTTTAGGGTCTAAATAGAGCCTAGTATGCATTTTCATGAAGTCATATCTATCAATTACTATAAATTCACAAGAAATTATAAAATTTATTTTTTCACATTTATGCCAGGAACATATACACAAAATTTCAGCTCACCTGCTACTACACATCAAAAGTTATGAAGACATGAAGTTAGCCTCCTAGCCATATTTCACTATTTTTCTATACCAGCCACTTGTCAAATAGGGCCATTTGGTTTTTAAATGGAAGGTTACAAAAATTTAGTGGAAAGGATATGAAATATATGAGATTTTCATTAATTTAAATTTCTAAATGAAAACCAATTTTTTAAAATTGAGTTTTAATATATGTATTCTAGAAACTTTGCAAAAAAGGACAACTGTCTTCATTTTTTGTATTTGTTGTCAACATGGTTAACCGGTACACTACCTATGTTATCTATGAATAATTAGGGGTTACCATTTTTTAAAGAGGGAGAGTTTTGGCTCAATTTATACTAGGATAATTTAATACAACTGAGGAATTTTGAAAAGATTGTTTGGATAGTTTTGTTAAATGTCTATGTTGTCTCTCAATTGTGGAGATTCATGTTGAATTTGAATGATTCTTCTTGTTTTGAGTCACATTATTTGTCATAGGGTAGATAGTTTGTGATAAAATATAGATTAACTATAAATATTTCAAGTATACTTCATTTTATTTTCTCTACATTTATATGTACTTATGTTATTCAGATCACAATAGTAAACTTTTAAAGTAAACTTGGTTCTTACTTATGATTCATATTTTTCCTCTAAATTTTTCATTATTTTTGATGTAATTGGAGATTATTCTATTTTATAACATAAATTGGTTCATGTGTACTCAAATTAATTGGAATTTTTTCATAATATTTGATATGAACATCTATAATCACTTTTCTTCTCTACCTTACCCTGCCTTTTGCTTCTTTTTTATCAATGTTTACTTTAGCTTAGATTTCATTGTAAATATTCATCTATAATAGTTTTTAATTATAAGTATAATAATAATACATCATCAAAAACAAAGATATATAAATTCAAGACCAAGGTGGCTCCCAATCGCTAAATCATATTAATATTGTGGACAACTCTTACATTACTCTACTTCTATTCCATCACAGACAATCATTAAATAATCACAAACAACAACTCATGTCATAGATTCTCAGAATCCTAAAATGAAAAGTGTTCTTCAACATTAAGATCACCTATGATTAAAATGGAAGCATCAACACTATCTAATCATAATTGAGTCCAAATGGTCATTTTCTCCCAATTCCTATTCTTCATCATGTTGGCCTAGTGTGAGTACATCTAACCCATGACCAATAGTTCCCTATAAAAAAAACATTCAAATTTAATTTGGGAGGGAGGTGATAACTCTTAAAAATAAAACAAGAATATAAGAAAACTACTAAGACAAATTACCCTATTCTCTACATAGAATCACCTAACATACCTATAAACACATTTAAACTCTCATACCATCCCCTGACCACCTTAAGAACTCTCAATTTAGAATTTTTTCATATACATAACACTATTACACAAAGCACATCAAGTAGGAGAACTACATATGGCTTGATCCTTCTTTATAGTATTGGTATGTAGGCAATGTGCACATACAAGGGGTGTGGATCACATGTTCAGTGCATCTTACATACCCACCTTTTCTTGAATTTTATTCAAGCACAATGAAGTTTTAGGGTTTGAATATTAAATCATCTTTACAAAGAGCTTCATAAATATTCATCACTTAATATTTCATAGGTAGACTCATATAAGAATAGTGAACAAAACCCAAAAAACTCAAATCTCTATGACCAATTTGGACAACAACAATAGGAGTGGACTATAGCAATATACCCCAAAGTTTCTTATTTTCAATGCTCCTATCCTTTCACTGAATGAAATCCAAATTCTAATTGGAGACACTATCCTAGTCCTACATAAATAGTTTTAACCTTTATCTCAGTCATCTTAGTCAAGTATTAAGCTAAGTTATATTTATCTTAATTTATTACTATTTTTAGAAAGGTACAAAAGATAAATAAAATATATAAATCAAGACTATAACTATTTCAATATTATTTACTAATTTATTAATCCAGACTTTTAAATAAAATAGGAATAAAACTCCATTATTCCTAGAAAATTTAAATCAAATGGCCTACCTCTACGACTCTATTAGGATCATAGGCTAATGATATTATAATGAAATAAGGTTTTTGTTGGATTTTTTCTCATAGGTATGCTAGCCAAATATTGGGCCATTTATTCTTGGTATTGTTTCATGTAGGGAAGCATGCTAACCAAATAATAAGACAAAGGATCTTGACTTTGTTGCCCTATTTGAATGTTGAAAGGTGGATAGGAATCTGTCTCACAAACAACATCATCTTCATAAGGGTTTTGAACAAATTCCTCTTGTGTGAAAAAATTTCCATATCCTATATTATACATGATTCCATTATGTGTATAGTGAGACATTTTCAAATCAAATGGAAAATATTTCATGACAAGAGAGGGTTAGAGTTCTATACACTCTGAAATACTATGTCTAAAAATAGACAAAAGGTTCAAACTAGGTCTAAATTAATCAAATGGATAGAGTTTTATCTAAAAAATGTCTATGTAAACATTTATTAAAAATAGTATAACATCAAATTTCTAATGTTAAATGTCTCACTCAAATAAGGACAAGTAAAATTAACTAAAAACAAGATGCCAAAATCTAGGTCTAAAGATGTTTTAAATAGGTCTGAACTAGGAAAGGGTAAATTTGCTAGGTATTTTGGCTAAACATGACATCAAAACCTAAGATCAAAACAAGGAATGTGCTAGGAATTTTGGCCTAACTCAATGTCAAAATCTAGACTTAAAACAAAAATATGATTTTAATCTAACAAACTCAAAACATTTTGGCATAAACAAGGCACTTGATTCTAGACATAAACGTGATAAAATTGGTATAAAGGAATAAAACAAAGGCAAATGAAGATAGATTGATTCTCCCAAAGAAAGGCACAAATAATATAGTTTTTAAATTTTGGTTCAAAAATTAATCTAAGTTACACAACCCAAAAGAGAAAGATCCATGTATTAGCCCCTACAAAATGAGGCCTAAATAGAAATTGATCAATGTTTGGATCTAAACTTCTAAAAGTTAATTGGAAACTCAAAAAAATAAAAACTTAGGATTTAGTTGACCAATAATCTAGGTAAATTTGAAAAACATGACCTCACTAAAACAAATATCCCATAAGACACATGGTTTGGTTTCAATTGTAAAACTTGGACACAAGACAAGACAAGTCTATTGAAATAATTTGAATATCCTAATAGCAATATTTCTCTCAAAATATGTAAATAAAGGTTTCTTTCAAATAATTTTAAGGTTCAAAACTTGAATTGATATAGTTATTGTAATGTTACCCATTTCAAATAAAGTGACATACACAACATTTTTTTTTCAAATAATTTTAAGGTTCAAAACTTGAATTGATATAGTTATTGTAATGTTACCCATTTCAAATAAAGTGACATACACAACATTTTTTTTTCAAATAATTTTAAGGTTCAAAACTTGAATTGATATAGTTATTGTATTGTTACCCATTTAAATAAAGTGACATACACAACATTTTTTGACATAAACAAGTTTTCTAAGTTAAAACAAGGTGTCAAATGGATGGCATAATTCCTCCTCAAACAATAAAATAGTGTAGAAAAACAAAGTGTTAGACATATAACACCAACCAATAAAGGAAATTTTGTATCATTTATATTTATATCATTTAATCCTTTACTGGTTGGTGTTATATGTCTAAAACTTTGTTTCTCTACACTATTTTATTGTTTGAGGAGGCATTATGCCATCCATTTGACAAAAGCTCCTATCAAGGTGTGGCAAGTAGGGTTGAATAAAAATTATAAGTTACAACCATCTAGATTGATCCCAAGTGTGGCTAACATAAGAGAATCATCACATCAATTGAGTTCATAACAATCAAATTATCATGCAATGATTTATTCCTTTTCATGATGATTCCATCCATGGACTGCTTACTCAAATCCCATGGTTGACCAAACCTAAGTCAGGGCTTCATTATGAAAGGAGAGGTTATCCATTTAACCCCCTATATCTCATAGTATGCATACCCTAATTTGTATACCCCACCATGGATTGGTGTTGAAATGCTGCTAGGAGATGAAGCCCCTAGTTAATGATTCCCTAAAGAAATCATGGGAGGTAATGACATCCCCTTCATAAACCAAATTGCATGAAAATAAATGATAAGTGGAAAGACTTTAGGGTTGCTTTTATATCATCCAAACCATATGGGTTTTGGGGAGAGCCTAGACAACTTTATTTCCATGCTTTGGATTAGGCAAAAATGTAATGAAAAGGTATTTTTGGTCATCCAAGTTTCCTAGAGGGGATGGGGGGAGCATACACATGTTATTAATTTAAAATAAATAAATAATCAACAAATAGGTTATAATAAATTATGATTGGAGTTTGATTTTAGGAACTAAATTGAAATGTGTGATGATGTTCTTTACTTAGCCCCTTGGATTAAGTGCAAAACCATGAAATAATTACAAAAAATAACTTAAGCAAAACCATCTGTGTTCATTTTAATCCCAAAACCCAAATGTTCAAGATTTAGCCTAAGTTCATTTTTAAACACCAAAATTTTAAGTGTTCAATACCTAAGCATTCATTTTATGACCAAAAATGAAGTGTTGAAAAACATTAACAATTCTAACTCCTTTTAAGAACCAAGGACCAAATGTTCAATATTTAACATGTTCATTTTAACACCAAAATAAAATGTAAATGGCTTAACTAATTCCTTTTAGGTACCCAAAATGAAATGTTTTTTATTTGATAAGGTAAACCTAGGTTTTATAGGGACCTAAAACCACAAAAAGTGAGATAGAGAGTTATAACCAAGCCCCAAATGGCTGAATGAGCAAAAAAGAAAGTCTAATCAGCAAAAATTAAAAATAGACATAGAAAAAACACTTTAATTAGGGAGACCCTCTTGGGTGTCCTCCACAATATAATTATCCTTTATTGGGATGCTATACTTATGACTTATCTTTTGAGGCCTTTACTTTGGTATTTTTTTTAGGACCCTTATCTTGTTCACTAAGGAAAATCATCCTTGGGCACTTCATACCTTTCACTTGGGGGAAGGGATACTTTGGGGGAACCCCCCTAGGGGACCCTAGGAGGGGAATTAAAGAGTCTTAGGGAATTTGAAGAGTAGGGAAAGGGGAGGGGGTTGGTTATACTGCACCAACAATTGTACCATGGTCTTTTCCACCTGATGGATCTTGAATCAATTTAGCCAATTTGAAACCTACCTATTAAACTTTTACGTTGAAGTTTTTTTAGAATTTATTTGTTTTTCTCGTGATCCACTATTACAATTACCTTTCCATTATGATCAGAGGTATAAGGAGTATTAAATTTAATGGGTTTGGGTTTATGGATGAATAAAATTTTAAGGGGAATGTAATTTGGAGGGGATTTAGACAAACTGTTATGAGGGGAGTATTCTAGGGTAGTGGGATCTTGTAGAAGGGTCCTCCTCCAAGGGGTATTTTGGGGAGTCCTCCTTAGAGGATGATCCTTCTAGGGGGACTTTTTTACCAACTAGGGTTCAACTGTGTTTTGCCAGTAGAAAGATGAGGCCTTAGTGCAAGATTGGGTTAACATCATTTACTTGGTGAAGAAGGATAGTGCTTTCCAAATATTTTTAGGATAAAATAGGGAATGTTGATCTTAAAACCAATGAAATTATTGAGCAACATGAAGTGGTGCAATAAAATCAAGGTTTACTTACCTTTTAGGGTCATATACCTCATAACCTATAAGTAGACTTCAGTCCAATACTTATGTAGGTTGACATAGGGAAATCCCTTCTTCTCAATTTACACAAATTTATTAGTTTGAAATAAGTGTTATAAGGACTCCTTATTGTTGGATTGATCCTTGTATTCTTTATCACTAGTACATGCCATGCCCATGACATCTCCAATAAGCTCCTTAGAAACATTTATGGATATCCCCCTCATGGAAACCTTATTTTTCATCTAAGCAGCTAAAAAGACACTGACCAACAAAGGATTATACTCAATGATGCACTCCATCTACTTAGTTAATCCTACCTTCTTAAGATTTTTGCACACCTTTTTTTCCTCTTAAACATCTTTGTAGGATGTAGGCTCCAGTTAGTCTTTATTGCCACCCATGTTATCAAGAGTTACAGGGTTGGAGGGAGTGAGCTAAGGGTTTAATATGCTATAAAAATGGCTAGGGATTGTGTTATGAGGAGTGGCCACTAAATCCTCATTATCATAATAGCATCCCCTTTCCTTGAAATGAAAGCAGGTCTAAAAGGTCATGATTAGGCCCTTTGAGATGAAATGTTGTACATGTGATGACATGATGGAATTAAGAAACATGCATACCTTCTACATAGATGACACTAAGCATCATATGGAAGATTATACCTTCATTATAATAGATATTTAAACTTTGGAGATACACTCTAGTACTAGCCAAGGTGTTAGCCACCCCATTACCTTCCCTGTAAGTATGGTTGAGTTTAACTTTAGGAATTTTGTGAAGGATAAGCTTCACATCTTTAATAGTATGTGAAGGAGTGGTATTTTATTCTAATGCATTTATAATATTGAGAAAATACCCCTCTATACTGATTCTACTCTGGTTAAGACTTTTTTCTACTTGAATTCCCCAGAGGGCTACTTTAGCTCTAGCTAGATGGTTAGTCTATTTAAACATGGGGCCCGCATAGGCCACTAGCATTTTGCCTTTAGTATTTATTATAATTCCCCCTCTACTATCAGGTCTTTGGTTGAATTTTGAGGCCCGATAAAAATTTAATTTTATCCACCCCTCTGTAGGGGGGTTTCCATTTGGTTTACTTACGTATGATGTCTTTTGAGGAAGAGCTAATATCTTGTTAAAAATACCTGTTGTTAAGGATAATTCATGATGAAAGGGGGTAGGGATCCTTTTAATTTGGAAGAAAGGCCTCCAAATTTTTGGAAATGGCTTGAAATATCTTAGGGAGACATTCTTCCATTGATGCCTTTTATTTCAAAACAAGCTATCATAGCAATATTTCTAGATGCACCAAAACTAGTGAGGAAGTACAAGGTGCCAAAAGAAAATCAAAGAAGGGATATTCCATGAGGGATTCCATTGTAAAATGAGATCCAATATGTTTTTAGGTTTTACCCAAGTCATGTTGAAGTGACTAAGAATCTCGTTGAATAAATTCAAGCTAAAGGGGCATTTCAAAAATAGGTGCTAAGTGGAATCTTCTAGTTTTTTGCAAATTGAACATCTATTGGGGATGATTAGTACCCTTTTGGTGAGATTAAATACTATTAAAATTTTGTTTTAATCAAATATCCAAAATAAGAAGCTAATCTTGGGGGTTAGATGATTTACCCAAAATATTTTCTAGTAGTCCTAGTTGCTATCTAGATTAATTTCAATATCATGGCCTGAGGATATTGAATACTCTCCACTATCTTTTGCTCTCCAGATGAAATGGTCATCTTTTTGAATCAAAGTGATATGAATATTTTTAATATTCTGGTTAAGATTTTGAATAGCTTGTGATTCATCCTAAGAAATTCCTTCATTAGGTATGGCTTTCCAACACTTCTTTCCATCCTTGATTTTCTAGTAGTCCTTGATCTTGGATCCCCATCTCTACTTGAGCTAATCATACCAGTTGACCCATGTCTCTTATAATGAGAGGGGGATGGTAAATAACCATGCATCCTATGAAAATTCAATTTTCTCACCATTACCAATTTTCCATAAGATGACTCTTTTGAGGTCTTTATAGTTGGATATAGCCTTCCAGAAGGTGGAGCCTTCAGGAGGTCCTTCCTCCCCGAAAAAGGCATCCTCTTCCACACCTTCCAAGAATTTAGCCTTAATAATTATAGTATAGTTACCTTTCTCATTCATTACATGCCAACCCATTTTTTCCAATAAGGCTTTGTTCATGGAGTTTATACTTCTTATACCAAGACCTCCATTAGCTTTGGGGAGATAACCCTTTTCTCAGGCAATCAAATTGAATATAAATATTTATTCAGTTCCTCTCTAAAGAATTTTTTTTTGGATTTTCTCTATTTTGGAAGCTACGTTAGTCACCATTTTGAAAATTGACATAAGATAAATAATAATTATCTGAATTGAGGCCTTTAAAAGATGATATTTGCTTCTTATGTGAGTAGGTGCCCCTTACAACCTACTAATTTTTTTAGATTCAGTCAATCAAGGGATTCCATAGATGGGATTTCATTTTCCTAGTAAAGAGGGGGATACTTAGATGGTTAGCTATAATATTTCCCACTTGATAGTCTAGGATTTTAGCAATCCTTCTTTGTTGGGTGGGAGATGTGTTTAAGAAGAAAAGGAAGTTTTTTTAAAAATTGATGCATTGATTACATAGTTTTTCATAGTTATTGAAAATGCATTTGAGGATTTTTGCTTTCCCAATCAAATCATCACTTAATATGATAGTGTCATCTGTTAATTGCTAATGGGTGATAGGATCCATGTTCTATGCCACTAAGATACCCTTAAATAGGCCTTGACTATAAGCCCATCTCAAGATTCTCCCCAAAGATTTTTCCAGTATGATGAAGAGGTATGAGGAGAGGGGATCTCCCTATCTTAGGCCTCTATAAGCATGGAGATATACTTTTGGCACCTCATTAGTAATTATGGAGAACTTAGGGGAGGTAATGTAATTACAAATGATTTTTTGAGTGTCATGATTAAATCCAAGCTTTTCAAGGATCTAAAGAATAAAGTACCAAAAAACCCAATCATAAGCTTTAGACATATCTAGTTTAAGTATCATACCTTACCTAGAAGATTTGTAGATGGAATGAATCATTTCATGAGTTATGATAATACCATAAAAAATTTGCTTGCCAACTACAAAATCCCCATATTATTCCTTGATAGAATTCAAGAGGGGTTGTCTACACTTAACTAGAATAGAAGAGTAGATCTTATAAATGGTGTTATAAATACTGATGGGCCAAAAGTCATTGATGTTGTCTACCAATTATTTTTTAGGAATTAGGACTAGGAAGGTATTGTTGATTTATTTTAGGATAGATTTAGATTGAAATAATTATTTAATCACTTCTTCAACTTCTAGGTCGATAATGTCCCAAAATTTTTGAAAGAAAAGGGGAGGGAAACCATCTGGTCTTAAGACCTTCAATCCATCCATAAGAAAGACCATGTTTTTTATTTCCTTATCAGTGGGGATTGTCAGGAACCTAGAACAACAAACATGCTCTGATTCCACTGTTAGGATATAGGAAGCACAATCGATTACCATGTACAAGCAACTTAACATGCGGAATTAAACCAGAAGTAACAAGTAACTAGAATTCAAAAATAACATAGAATATGAGAGACAATACCCAATTGTATTAATACTCTTCCAAAAAGAAATTACAATGAAGAGATGCCACACTCTTCCACACCTTATAGGCTTCCCACACCAAGTGTACAGTAATTCACTTTCAAGAGCTCACTCTCTCAATTACGGTCCCAACACACAACTTAAACATAGAGTTGGTGTTCACCTCCAACCAATCAGTATCACTACTACTAGTACCACTAGTCAGTATCACTACTGCCATACACAAGTGCTCCATGCACTCCAAATTCTAGTACACACTATACTCCAAGTACACAATCGTACATCAAGTAGATCTCCCTGATCTTGCTCCTTGATATGTGGCTGTCACCTTTGATATTGCTACCCCGTAGACCTCCTTTGACCTTGCATACACACATATACAAATCAATGATCTTACTTACACATGTAGATCTCCAAATGTGGCCTTGCACACCTATCAACCAAGATCCTACACACATGAAGAATCCTTCTGATTCTCCAAACCAACACCCCTGTGGATCTCTACCAGACCTTGCAATAACTTGTAGATCTCCCTAATCATACACACTTGGCACTATGGCACTAGGAGGAACACACCTTGCTCTCTTCACTCTAAAGGAGCTAACCTTGCTCTTACTCAACTAGCAAAAATTACAATACAGCCCATGAGTCTATTATATAGATCCCATGTAAATAATAATTAGACATCTAATTACAATAATTAGATCTGTAGCTCAAGACTAAAATTAGCCTTTCAACATGAAAACAACCAATTCATTAACTAATTGTTCATGCAATCGATAGTTTTGAAACCACACAGGCAACTGACATCGGTCCCTGTCTGGTTAGAGATGACCGACATCGAGTGATCCCTGACTGATGTCAATTTGCTCTACACTAGATATGACCAACGTCGATTAATCAGACTAACGCTGGTTGCTCTAAAACTTAGCAACCTCTCAACAACCTCCTCCATGTTTGCATCAATGAAGCTTTTAGCTCCACAACCTAACAATCTCCCACTTGGAGATAAATAGTTGCACTATACCTGTACCTGTACACCGTCTAATTTGTTTCCTAGCTTGTATCCCTCTTCAAGCTCAACCTTGAAGACCAACCACCACAAAACTTGTGGTGCACCTCTTGTCATCCAAGTAATCTATCGCATCCACATCTACAAGCCCATGTAGAAAAAGAACTTGACCCTGCATAGCAAAAATCCCTACTGCTAGTCCCTCTTAGATACTTGAGAATCCACTGAACTACCCTCTAGTGCTTCTTTCCCAGATCAGCTCCAAACTTTCTGACAGCTCCCACTACCTGGGCAAACTCAGGGAGTACACATGTACTCAACCTCATCATGTGATTGGGGACCTTGTTCTATGAACTATCCATCCATAGGTGTGCTACCCTGTTTTGCATCCTGCACTACCTTCACACAATCATCCTGTGACAACATCAACATGTGATCTTCCATGTCTCTAGGATTACTCATGCCAAAGAATTTTTCTTCTCCCAAATTCTTCATGGTAAACCACTGAACTAACCTTACTTTTAGCTCAGCAAAACCCTATATGTCTAAACCTTCAGCTAGCATACCATCCACATACAGTAACAGGATAATGTTGCGACCATCATCCAACCTAGTAAGACAAACACAATGGTTACACTAACATTGACTAAAGCCCTACTTTGTCATCCACCTATCAAACCCTGTACCACTGTCCTATAGCTTCCTCAAGACCATATGACCTAGCCTTCCATCTCATGTGTCCATTCTCTCTATTCTTTAACTAAGGTATCCATTCATCTTTTAGTGCTTTCATACTGGCTCGCAACCCTACCAAATCTCCCATTTGGTTTTGCATCCTATTCATGCCATGCTCCCACTATTTCTTGGATCCATCCTGCTCTTTAGTGAGTAATGAGTATAAAGAAGAGGAATAATGAATTTGAGGTTTACTTACCCTTTTAGTCCTCCATATGGGCATTTGGGACTCCTTGATAGCTTAGTGTCTACCCAAAATCTATTCCAATGACTGACCTTAGTCACCATAAAGTCTGCATCCAACTGATGTCAGTTCCATGCGACTGTCCAAGTCACCGATGCCAGATATACTACTGACATCAGTCTCCACCTACTTTACACCACTGACTCCTCTGGTCTGCACATGACCGATAGTGGTACCTATTTGTTTGATGTCGGTTCCTCTTAACTGATGCTGGTACCTGTGTTCGCCTGTGAGTGATGATTTTTCACCCGTGAGCTCTCTTTGGATTAAAACCCTATCCAAACTACCCTACTCAGAGTTACTCAACCTTCTCCACTGATCTCTATCTATCATCTCCTCCATGAAAACCAAGGCTTTCCAGTTCTTAAGTCTGTCAAACACATCTGACTTCCTCTTAAGACCATGCATCTCCTTCTTGCTCATGTGACCAAGCCTACAAAGCCACATCTTCACAACAGAAGAAGAATCAATAATAAAAGCAAGTAGATAAAGAGTACCTACTTTCTTACCACATGCTAATTTAAGTGCATCCACTATGAGAGTTCCTATACATCTCTCATCACCCAACTTTCCTGAAGTAATTAGCCGCATCTTTAGAATTGGGACTTGCATGACATTCTTCAACACCCATGTGTTGGCTACTTGCAATTTCAGCAACACTTCCCCTTTGTCAATACTTTGACAAGGCTCACCAACCCCTCTATTTGGGGCTGAATGGAAAGAGGCAACATAATCTATAAACCAAGATTCTACTTTATCCAAGGAACATCCCAGCGCGTCCTGTGTAACAACACCTGCAACATTTGCTTCTTCAGTTCCTTCATGTTGATCTACTACCAACCAACAATCTTTCTTTACCTGCTCTTTCTTTCCATAACATCGTAATTGACCATTTGTGCCTTTGAGTTCCTCCACTCTTAGTGTACTTTCTTCTGCCATTGTTGTACTCCCACTCAATAAGAAACCCATTAGAGTGACTTGTAATCAAACACAAACCTGCTCCCTGCAACCTTAGCTCTGATACCACTTGTTAGGAATCTAGAACAACAAACATGCTTTGATTCCACTGTTAGGATCTAGGAAGCACAATTGATTACCATGTACAAGTAGCTTAACATGCAGAATTAAACTAGAAGTAACAAGTAACTAGAATTTAGAAATAACATAGAATATGAGAGACAATACCCAATTGTATTAATACTCTTCCAAAAAGAAATTACAATGAAGAGACACCACACTCTTCCACACCTTATAGGCTTCCCACACCAAGTGTACAATAATTCACTTTCAAGAGCTCACTCTCTCAATTACGATCCCAACACACAACTCAAACACAGAGTTGGTGTTCACCTCCAACCAGTCAGTATCACTACTGCCAGTACCACCAGTCAGTATCACTACTATCAGTACACAAGTGCTCCATGCACTCCAAATTTGAGTACACATCATACTCCAAGTACACAATCATACTTCAAGTAGATCTCCCTAATCTTGCTCCTTGATATGTGGCTATCACCTTTGATCTTGCTATCTCATAGACCTCCTTTGACCTCACACACACACACCTACAAATCAATGATCTTACTTACAGATGTAGATCTCCAAATGTGGCCTTGCACACCTACCGACCAAGATCCTACACACATGAAGAACCCTTCTGATTCTCTAAACTAGCACCCCTGTGGATCTCTACCAGACCTTGCAACAACCTACAGATCTCCTTGATCATACACACTTGGCACTATGGCAATAGGAGGAACACACCTTTCTCTCTTCACTCTAAAGGAGCTAACCTTGCTCTGACTCAACTAGCATGAATTACAATACAGCCCATGAGTCTATTATATAGATCCCATGCAAACAATAATTAGACATCTAATTACAATAATTAGATCCACAGCTCAAGACTAAAAGTAGCCTTTCAACATGTAAACAATTGGTTCATTAACTAACTATTCATGCAACCAATAGTTTTGGAACCACACAAGCGACCGATGTTGGTCCCTGTGTGGCTGGAGATGACTGACGTTGGCCGATCCCTGACCGATGTTAGTTTTCTCTGCACTAGATATGACCAATGTCAGTTGATCAGATTGATGCTAGTTGCTCTGTAACTCAGCAACCTCTCAACAACCTCCTCCATGTCTGCATCAGTGAAGCTTTTAGCTCCACAACCTAACAGGGATTTGGATGAGGGATGCATTATCTATGACTATGAATACCTTGTCAAAGTTTGATAAAGCCAAGGAGACTAAATAATTATCAGGATTACCATTTTCTAAGAGAATATTATTGAATAAATTGATAATATATCAATTTATAACCTCTTCATCCTTATTGGTGGTTCCATCTTCCATTTTTAGTTAAAGTATTTTATTGGAATTCCTATGCCTAGAAGCTGAATGGTGGAAAATTTTGGTGTTCTTGTCCCCTTATTTTAGCCACAAAAATTTGGATTTCTATTTCTATTAAACTTCTTATTTTTCTTCTAAATTATGAAAATTGCATAATATTTAGTTTTCCTTCTCAACCATGTATTCATTATAGTCTCCTAAAGCACTAAATTCTTCAATGATGGAGAGTTATACCTCTATGGATTTTTTTTGAAGGAATATGTTTCTAAATACTTCCTTATTATAGATTTTTAGCTTAGTTTTTAGGAAGTTAAGATTTTTAGTGAGAATAAACATGGATGATCCCAAAAAGGGTTCTTTCCACCAATATTTCAAATAATCTATGAAGTTAGGATGGTGAGTCCACATACTCTCAAATTTGAATGGGTAGCATTTGGGTTTAGAGATTTTATCAGCTTCAAAGATCATAGGATTATGGTCAGACCCAATAATGGGTAGTGAAGAGAGTCTACTAGAATAGAGAATATCCCAATTTAGGGAGATCAATTTTTTTCAATTTAGACATGTATCAATTTTTATCCTAGCCTTCTATTGGACCACGTATAGGGGATTCTATTAAAGTCCACATCAACTAAACCTACATTAGAGATGAAGTCATTGAGTTTAAGCATGATGTCAGTGAGGTTAAAAATGCCTCCTTTTTTATCCCTAGAGGAGAGGGGAGTGTTGAAGTCCCCCACCACAATCCAATTATGATCAAGGCATCCTTGGTGAAAGTTACTAAGGGCTTTTCATAAGATATTTATGGTTGATTTGGAATTAGGGGCATAAATATTAGTGAGGATCTATTTGTCTTTGCTAGCAGTGTCAGTAAATAGAATATAAATTTGGTTGGAGGATTTCCAAATAAGGTCTCCTTCTAGTGTGTTGGGGTTCCGAAAAATGGATAATCCTCTTGAGGCACTTGTGGACTATGCGGAAAGAGTCTGAGCATTTTTACATATTCTAGCCATGCTAATTTTATGAGCAAAGTTAGTCATTTTAGTTTCCTACATGAATAAGATAGAGGGGTTAACCCTTTTACTATATTACAAATAGTCCTTTATTTATTAGGTTTAGTTATAACCTTGATATTCCAAGAAATAACTTTCATTTAGGATCATGAAAGACTTTAAGAGTTTGATAGGAGCCATTAATAATCTCATTAGTAGTTTCTAAACTTTGAGTTAAGATACAAGGAGATCTACCCACTAGCTTAGGGGTGACCCAAAGATTGACTTTTTCCTACATCTTTTAGATCTGGGGAAAACCACTTGCCCTTCATCTAGGTGGGATCTCAAGAAGGAGATAGGGGGTCAAAAGAGAGATTCCAAATATGAAATGTTAAAAATAACTAAACTTACAAATTTGTGTTTAAATCACATCTTAGTCCTGTAATGGTTAGATAGTCTCCTTATGATTATAAGTAATTTTGATTTTGAGCAAATGGACTTTACAAAATTAGCTCTGAGGTTTTTATTTTTGAAAACATAGTGACTATGGTTAGTCACAAATGATTGATGCTAGTTTCAAGGCAACTAATGTTAGTCAGTCTCAAAGATAACTGATGACAATAGTAAATGATTGATAATGGTTGAATACGACTGATGTCAGTCACCTTTAAACCTAAATACAAAACTACACAAGATGAAAAATGTTAGTTTAGTCAATGGTTAGCTAAAAACTCAACAAAGCCTATAGTATAGGGACTAGATAGAGAGTTTAAATGTTATTAAAACCAAGAAATGACAATAAAGGATTCTAGAAAGATTCAAAATCAAATATTTTTCAACCATTTTTTGCCTTGCATACCAAATGATGATGGTCACACACAACTAAGCTCATTTGGGTTGAATCAATGATTTTCATGCATAACTAATACTGGTTAGGCTTGACTAATGTTGGGCTCTATGTAGATCTGAGTTAATTCAAGAATTAAAAGTCTAGTAAAATCAAATCTAAAATTGTAAATTTGAAGATATTCAAGCGCTATTTTTTCAAATTTTTAGTTGCATCTTCATCTCTTTATTATATGGGGTGTTCAAGGTCCTATCGACATGTCATTTGTGATGCTAGGAATTTGATGATGGAGGGGAGGTTATATCAAATGTTAGTTTTCATATAAAATAAATGAAATGAAAAACATAATAATAATCTTAAAATTTTCATGCCTAGAACATAGGGGGAACTTAGTGAAAAAACAACAAATGAAAAAGCTCAACTAAAATGAGAAGAAACTTAAAAAAAATCCTTACCTTCCTTGAATGTTCCAAATGATGTGTTTGTTTAGTTTGCTTGGCCTGTGATCAAGAAGTATACGATAATGGATCTTGGATATCTCTTTCTCTCCTTGATGCTATGGCTTGGATCATACTTACTTGATGTATCTTGATGGATTGGCTTGTGATTCATAATTTTGGCATTATATATCTATATATTTCAATCTTGTCATAAAACCAACATTATAACATTATTATGTCCAAGCTCTCCAAATGAAGAGGTTTAGGATTATATTTATAGGTTTAGAAACTAACCCCAATCCAAGGCTATTTTAGGTGTAGTTAGAGCTTTGAATGGGTTCAAACATTACCTTTGTGAGTTAATTAACCCTAGTAGAGTTAAAAGGTGTTAAGTGGTCATGATTAGTAGCGAATAAAAATTTCAAGATATTTATGGATATTTGATAACTCACAAAAAGGTAATTATGAATTCCTAGGATATTCTTTGATTTTTTGAATTTCCTTTTTGATAATTCATTTAATTTATCATGGATAATTCAATTAGGCATTTGATTAGGTTTTGCATTTTAATTAATTATGTTTAGGGATTTTAGCATTTTGAACTATTTTGAATTAATTGATGTGTGCATTTTCCCCATTTAATTGGTTCTTAGGTTTGATTTGTGAAGGTTGGTAAGAATCAATATAAATTTTAGTATGAATCTATTGGTGGCCAGTTTTAGGTGTCTACACAATCAAGATAAATTCATAATAATTTATGAAAGACTTCAATTCTAGGTTTAAAAAAACATGGGATAGGATCCCAATTCTTATGAGACCTACTCTAAATTATGATTTACTATACTATATCACAGTATTGGATAGTGAAATAGCTATTATGATACAAAACATGGAAGGCGAGATTGTAATGCCCAAAATGTTTGTCCCAAAATCCATGCAATATTTTTCTTTTGTTTTAGTGTTATTTATTTATTCACTATGGTTACTTAATCTATAATTATGTTGATTTGGTCAAGTTACAATTAGAGTGTAAAAAACACAATTATTATAATTTTTTTAATACCTTTGTTTACCACCACAAGGCCTATCTAAGATTATAATACAAGCATGAGAGGTTAAAAATCAAATCAATAAGTAATATCTTGATTAAGGAAGTGAAAAGTCATAGTATTAAGAAAGACTAAATTATAATTTCTTGATTTAAAGGATCATAAATTTACTCACACATATCTTGATCAACACCCAAGGGAAAATAAATGAGTTGGAATAATAACTAATAATCATAGGGTTATCACTTGACACACCAAGAGAGAGTCATCTAACACTAAAGGAATATACTTTTAAGGTACTCAAGATAAGGAAACCTACCAATTTAAAGTGAAATGATTGACAAAAACCACATGAGGGTAAAATTCAAACTTAAATTAAAATTAAACATATATATCCAACTAGAGACATATGATCCCAACATAAATAAAGATGGCAAACATCCCTAACCTAGCCTAAGGACCTATACCTAATTCCCCCACCATAACTTGGACAACATACATATCAACTCTATGGAATCTAGGTCTAATGTAGTTTTCCTTACACTTATGATGGCCTACTCCATGATGCATCATCATTGAATAAGATTTGGTGATATAATGCAATAAGAGAAATAGTACATCACTCAGGTGATCTTCTAAAGCTTTAATCACCTACTCTAATGATTGACAACTTAAGGTCATCAATCACTATTTATGTCATATTAAAGTGCAAGTGCCTACCTAATTAGTTTTATGTAGTGTCACAACAATAACATGCATGAATAGGAACTTCTATTCTCTTATTTCAAAATTATCTATGGCTCTGCAATATTTAAATTAAACTATTTAGAGAAACTCTGACTCCTGAATGAATATCAAAGGGTGTCCATGGTTAATACAAGAGATAAAAAGGTAAAATATTAATAAATAATAGGGGTCACTATCCATAATATATGGTTGAATAAAAAATCATGATATTAAAATTGATGATAAATATAAGTGCAATGAAGAATATCATACCATTCATGATTAAGCAAACACACTAAGAATTAGATACTTTAAACATGTGTTATAATAACACATTGAATCTAGTTGTCAATTACCCAAATTAGGAAGGTGTTATAAGGGTAGTTGCCTAAGCATGTTATCCAAGAACATACTTAAGTTAGTAGATAAAATGTTCACAAATGGGTGTTCTAAGGGTTAGTATTTTAAACCCACACCCACTACTTGAGTTGCCTACATATATGTAGTGATCACATCACATGTAGAATTAGTGTTGGTTGTAATTCACCTATTCCTAAAAGAGTGTTAGTTTAGATGTGAATAAAATAATTATTCACTGATCATCTACATGACTAAGAAAAACATCATTACCGCTAGTGAGTAATCTTGTAGCCACTAGTTAATCCAAATGCAACTAGACACTACTAGGAGTTACAATTACCATCGTACATATGGGAAGTATGAGGTACATAGAATAAGATCAAATGCAAAAACCAAGACTCATTCCAATATTACAAACTAAAAGGACTTAAAGTGGGCCCTATCCTAGGTCCATCCACTAGCAACTAAGCTTAGACACAAACATTTGCAAATGTGGTCCAAAATTCAAACTAAGGAAATAAGTATAAAAAGGGACAAAAAATATAATGGAAAAACCATGACTCAAACTATAAATGTTGAAAGGTAGAAAGACAACTATTAAAATTATAAGACCTTTCATAAAGAGATAAAATACACTAATTTTGACACTAGTAATCAGGTACAAAGGTACCTATAGTTTAAATCTGATATAAGAGAATAAATTTTTATTTTCACAGAAGCTAATTATCTAAGATATAAATATTATGTTTAAGACAATGAGATATTTCTATAATGAGAAAGTTCATGAATTAATAAACTATTGTAAAATGACTTTAATTCTATAGAAAACTTTTTCAAAATTATAAATAAGTAGGCTATGGAATCACTAAAGGAAAAATAGTAAATTTAATAATAAAATTTATTTTATTCTTTTAATGATAACTTAAAGCTATCATAATTTGCTTACAACTTCCATATTTGAAAAATACCATTCTTTGGTATTTTAAACATGTCAATTCCAAATCAACTTTGGGGTTAGAAACTAGAGTTAGATATATTTCTGTAAAAAGCCTTCAAAAGTGGTCCCAAAGAATCTCTACTAAAAGGGTTAAAAATTATTTAATGGTTGGTGGTAGATTCCAATTCTTAAATAAATCATATGTAAACTTTAGTTTTGGAAAACTTGTAGTTTAAGTATTTTACACAATTAAATTTCAAAAAGGTTTTAAACTATTTAAAAGGGTGTAGAATAAAATTGAAATTAATTAATTGTCAAATTAAAAGGGATTTGGCCTTGTGGCCAGGGTCCATCTAACTTATTTATATATCCTTATTATTTACCATCTAAAATTTATTCACAAGAATTTAATTATTGTCTTAAAATTATAATAAGGTGGAATGCATTTCAAGGTTATTAAAAGGAAAAATAAAATTAAAGTCTACACATAAGTCAAAGTTAAATAATGGATTAAAGGTAATTTAATATAAAATAAACAATAAAATTATCACTTGAGATGAGGGTTAAATATCTAACCTTAGATAGGGTGGATCAACACCACTTGATCTAGAGTTCTCTCAAATTTACCCTAAAATTCTCTTTAGAAGGATAAAATTCTACTTCTTTCATTTCTCTCTTCCATTTTTTTGTCTTGCAGTTTGAAGATAGAGATTCAAGTGAAGACTTCATTTAAATATATATTAAATATACACACACATTATAATATATGTACACACACACACACACACACACACACACACACACATATATATATATATATATATATATATATATAATTTTATTTTATTTTATTTAAAAAAATGGATGGTGGCTGTGCAACCATCACCCCCTCCATGGGGCGGGTGGTCAGCTACCTAGCTATTACCCCACCCCTTTTAATAGGGGTTTTGGGTAGCTAGTTATGTCTTCATCTCCTCCCCTATATTTAGTTGGGTGGGTAGTAGTGTCTAAACCTCCCCTTGTGTGTGTGTGTGTGTGTGTGTGTGTGTGTGTGTGTGTGTGTGTGTGTGTGTGTGTGTGTGTGTGTGTGTGTGTGTGTGTGTGTGTGTGTGTGTGTGTGTTTGTGTCTATATTATTTTGTAAAGGAATATGATGATGATGATATTCCTTTACAAAAATAAAATAAATATATTTAAAATAATAATTAATATATATAAATAAAAAAGTGTATATATATATATATATATATATATATATATATATATATATATATATATATATATTTATTATCTATATATAATGGAAATTTCAATTTTATTAAATGTATATATACATTTAAGTGCATTTATTTCAAAAAAATATGTTTATTTATTTAAAATATGTATGTACATTCCAAATGAAAATATTTTTATTTTTTGAGTAAAAAATTTAAACAATTTTCACTCTTAAATTTTAAAGGTCATTACTAGAGAAAGAGAGAGAGTTCATTGTTTGTGTAGACACCAAAAATCTGCACATGATAGTTCTGAATATCACAACTCCCTTGGACCACTTCAAGACCCCCTAGGGTCCCAACTTGACCTTTTGACCAATAAATAGACCTAACCCTAGTTATATTGACCTACTGGATATACCTACCTCTTTAACTCAACTTCACCTTGACCTTCACCCGTTGATGGTCACCCTAACCATCGACAGTCACTCTAACTGTTGATGGTCAGGTTCTTTCATTTAAACCACTAAAACAACATATTCAACTTTTCCATACTTTTATATAATTAGATTTTCTAATTCATGTGTGAACCCATGCATGTTGAAATTAAAATTAGACAACAAGTTGCATCTCTTGTTAACATATTATTTCACCTCTCCTCATTTCCTATAAGAAGAGAGGGGAAAGAGGTGAGAAAGGGCCCATCCACAACTCTTAAGAGCTTTTGTATCCAAAATTTATTTTGTGGGCATTCTTATATCAATATAACGATTTAGCCATCATGGCAAAGAGCCAAAGTAATATTGTCTATAGGCCAACATCCAAGTAACATTAATTTATTAAAATCATACCAGATTCCACATGAGTTTATTAACAATCTACCTCAATTTTTCACCCAATCAACCACCAAAAAGCTAAGTATCTATTTTTAATTATTCAATCACTTTGTTTATATTTTGAAATCAACCTAGCCCAATCTCTCAAAATCCCATTCTATAAACCCATCCAAATATACTTTTATTACCCAAACCCAACCCACATTAACCATCGATGGTCACTCTAACTGTTGATGGTCTATCCCAACCATCTATGATTATCAAAACTACCAATAGTTACCTCAACTACCGACGGTCACATCATCCATCAATGGTCACTATGGCACAAAATAATAATAGTCTATTTTTACCCACTTACCCTCAACCAAATCTAACTTTGTCTCTGCCTATTCATAAAGCTCTAACCTATTTTTTGAACCACAACCAACCTATTTAGTATTAGTATTAACCTAATTATTATAGTTAGTTAATTTCTTTATCAAACATTTCTGGTACTTAATTTTAGTGTATTCTATGATTTATAAAAGCACCTTATCTTTTGATTTCTAAAATTAATTATTTTTAAAAGCATGGATTGATAGCTCCTAAATAATCTCTTGCTTCTAGGATATATGTAGTGTTAGGCAATCTACCCAGCTATATGTTTAACCAACCATTTTATTTAGTGATGTCTTATTTGTAGGTCATTCCTCCCAAGCCAAAAATTATTTCTCTATAATCATATAGTTCAATGTGCACATAACCAAATAGGTTTTTCTACCATACATGCATCTAGTTTCTTTCTTCTTCCTTCCTTGGAATATAAGCTGAAATTCTTTGAAATATTATGGCATGCCTAGTGGAACCTTTGATTCTTTACTTGGGTTTATTTAATTTGCATCTATATGCTCTTCTCCCTATTTTATTATCATAAATGAAATTAAAATTTATTTTGGGTTTAAAATCAACTGCATACATTGGTTGCTTACAAGTCTAGCTCATTTAGCTAAATTAAAGCAAAGTAATTTGATCGTAGCATCATTTGTATCACACACATAAAACCAAACCACCTACATCAATCAAACATCAAAACAAATTGATGTAAGGTCTAACTGGGGTTTTATCACCTAGAAATCACCTTACCCTTTCTTGATGATCCTACTTGGAGGTCACTACCAAAAGGAGAACCAGCTTAGCTCTTTGGTTGAGTATAAACTCTAAAAATTGGTATATATTGGCTAAGTACCTAACACCTTTATTGCTATAGTGTGTGAAATGAGAGGGTAGGCCCCAGTATAAAGTCATATATTGATTTCCAATATAGATCCTTTTTTAGAGTCTAAACATAACCTAAAACCAACCATAGACTTCTTTTCTAGTACATACTCTATAAGCCAACTTTAGTCACATGGTTCTTAAATCTTAAGGCATAAGCTAAAAGAGAAACTAAAAATAACTTTAGGACTTAATGTAATTTTTAATGTGTGTTTAATTTTCATTATCATTTCTTGTCTTCTCTCTTTTTAAGTGGTGAGGCTATTTTTTTATTCTCTCTCCCTTATCTTTCATGGTCCTAACTTACCCATGGTGAAATAATCCATTAGAAAAAAACCCATCACTAAACTAATAAGCCTATTATACCTCCTCACCTATGGAGTACATCTCTAAAATAGAATACTCTCATCACCCTTAGGGAAGTCCTTATTTCCCCTAAGTATTTCCCCAAGGAGACACATACTTTTCCACCTTCCTACATAATAATCCTTTGGCCCTTCAACATTATCTCAACACCATGCCTCACCATACCCCTACTTCAATTCCACCTATGGACCCACCTTATGGCATTCCCTCCCACCTTTTGGGTAACATTTTTATTACCATAATCACTAGCCAACCATTGACTACCCAAGCATATTCATTTACCATTAATCCCTTTGATACTACTATGGAAAACCAACCTACCCAACAAACCAACACCATTACACCTTCCATACCCACCAATGACTCCTCTAACCTAGGAACAACACAACCATTAACCACCTATACTCCCCTTACCATGGGGTCACATACTACTAGAATTTTTAATCTTCCTTTGATGACCCCCAATCCATTAGTCACTACTCCACTTCAAAATATTGTGGTGTCTATACTTTTTACCTTACCATTGATCTGTACAAAGGTCACCACCTTTCCTTTAATTAAAAACCCAACCATGGATCCTGCCCATCCCACCTTAACCTCATAATAGGTGCCCATTGCACCCAAATTGGGTTACATCCCTAAACCATAAGGGCATGTATCTCTACCAACTACCCAACCACCTACATCTACCTACCCCTACATGGCATCCACCCAACCACCTATGTTCACATATCAATATATGCTAGCTCCCCAACCTCCCACCAATTATCAATATGTCACCTAACCACAAAAACAATATGCACCTCACAAATTTATAGGCACACAACCCTAAATGGATCTGATAAAAATGCTCATGGATAAAATGACTACTTTAGAGTCATCCATCTCTTGGTGCTCACAATATTTTATCATATGACTAGATCTACAATGAACCCATTGACCCATCTATCCTCCTCAGTGGGAACTTCCTAAGTTTTCTAATTTTTAGAGTAAGGAGGATTCCCAACATCACCTTAGAGAATTTAGGCATTCATGTTATTGGATTATCTATGATGATGCTTTCCTTCTTCATACCTTCTCCATGTCCCTATCTAATCCATCACTAGATTGGTATAGTGTCATAACCAAACATTCTCTCATCTCTTTAACCCAGCTAGCCCAAAATTTCTTAGATCACTTTTAAATAAACATATATAAGAAAGTTTCCATCACTGATCTTTACTCTATCTGATAATTTGATGATGAATCTATTGCTAATTTTATAGCTCATTAGAGGAGACTAATCAATCAACTTTCCTTATCTTTACCCCAACCTAGATTGATAGAAATTTTTTCTTGGGCATGTGCTAAACACATCTCTTCTACATTATGTTTTCATAGCCTTATAAAATTTGATGAAGCTTTTACCATGGCACGTAAACTAAAAAAATATTGTTATCGATGAAGGAAAGTTTAAGTTGAAAAACAAAAACTCTACCTATAAATTCAATGAGGCATCTTTCTATAAACTAAGAAACCAAACCAATACCAATGCCAAAAGTAAGGGAAATATGAATTTAGTTGTCCTTAAGGTCACTCCACCATTTATCAATTAACCAAACTCTTCTAACTCCTAAAAATAAAACATGAAAAACCAAAATTGAAACAATCATAATCAATTTACTCCGCTTGCACAATCTTATGCTTTGATCTTAGATAATTTATTGACCTCCCATCAAACCCCCTCAACAATTTTATTCTTCTCATCCTACACCTAGTTGGTATAATGAGAATGACCTATGTTCTTTGAATCAAGTAGTGGGGCATGATGTTAGTAGGTGTAATAACTTTAAAAACATTATCCAAACCCTCATTGATAAAGGGGAGCTTGTGTTGGATAACCCAAATACAACTTTGAACTAAGCCATTGACATTTTTAGATAACCTTTTCCTAGTCATGAACATACCAAAAATGATAGCAATAGTGCCAAGTCTTCTCATGATGCCCATAATATCAATATGGTTTTGACACTCTCATTGTTGAAGAACCTACCATCCAATCTACTTATTCTTCAACTTCTCTACTTATTGAGATAGAATAATTACCTTATCTTCCTTTGGAGACCCAAACCATGGAAGTAACCTTTTCACCTCCTCCACTTATTGAGGTATTGGATTCATCAACCCTTTCTTCAACTGATATACCTAATAAAGTAACCATCACCATTGTACTTCCTCCTTCAACCATCAAATAATTCACTTCCCCTTTAGAGATCATTCCCAAGGAAGAAACCACCATATCTAAATATACCATAGAGGAACCACCCATATAAACCTTACATCCTTTGATTGAAGAAAAAGATGAGGTCACCATTCCCCTTTCTCAACCTATGGGTTTATCTTTCAAATCCACTACCTCGAGAATAAGACTAGTCTATAAACCGTTCTCTAGACTAGTTTAGAGATTGGAGTTTATCTTCAAACTTGACATGGATAAAGGAACTTTTTGGAAAAAATTGGGGATACATTACGTCACCAAATAGGAAACACTAACCACCTCATTGATGTACCAACCCACCACTTCTATTATCTAACCCCCTATCTTATCAGCGAAACCAATAAAAACCTCTACCAACTTGACCATTTCTTAACCATCTAAAGAAATGAAATATCAAATAACCAAACCATTTTATATCAATTAAAAATAAACCAAATAAAAAACTTAACATATTCCCTACATAGAGCCTTAATCACCCATCCTTGAAATTGGAGCTCACCTCACTAGACCCACCATCCAAAAACCAAACCAAATCAACCAAGGAGGTAAAGCCACCAAAAGGCTAGAGAGATAGACTTTTACCCACCTGAACCTTTCCATCTATATTAGGGCCTCAACTTTTTACTTTGATTAGGAAGCTATCTATTTTAACCAAAATCCAACCACCTCTTTTGGTTACCTCATCACTTTTTCTATTTGACATGCCTATCTTTTTTGAGCCATCAATAACTAACCTAGCTACCTTGGCATCTCCTACCTCTAACTTATCAACTCCCTTATCTAAACCAAAATAATCAATTATGAACACTAATTTACCTAAGACCTCACTAAGCTTATTTTTAAAAGGAATTATATCTCACTAATCAAGGCTAAAAGATTTGGACCCTCACCACATTTAACTAAGTCTTAATCAACTATATTCTAAAGGTTATTACAAGCTTATTGCTTGAACTTACCTCTTATTAGATCATTTGACCCTCTTGGTCTAAAACTCATCTGGTATAACTAATAACAATTATGTGCCTATCATAAGACACCCATGCATGACATGGAGAACTAAAAATCTCTCCAAACCATAATCCATTGCCTCTATGATAAGGATGATCTATTAACATATGAATGTCTCATAATCCTGCTACCAATACAACAACCAATAACCACTACCTAATGCCTACCTACTCCCCCACTCTCACCTTGAAGTGGTAGGGAAACAAACCAATCTCTTACCCCAACTCTTCCCTCCATCTATAATATACATGTGATCACATGATCACATGCTTAGTATAAAGACAAGGGGAAGGCCAAAGTGTCCATCGCATAAGCATACCCATCTTCTACCTCCCAAGTAAGTTAATTTCAAGAAACTTCACCTTTAGCCAAACCCAAGGTATCTATTTTGGGTACCTCTCAATATAACCCCTTCAAATTAATTAGAAGAGTGGTTCTCAAACAAATTCACCAAACCTCAACAAACATTAGCCTATATTAGTTAATTTCTACCTCACCTCATCATTACCAAGAAATGATAGAGGCATTATAATCAATAGAGGTCCAACTTAAAGACCCTCAACCTCTAGTAGCCTTTGTTGGTACTCTCTACAATTTCAACCTTGTCATTAAAGGATTTATAAATACCTTCTATCCACCTTGATGACCCAGACCCCCCTATTTTCATCATTGCATACATCAAGCGAACCCACATCAAACTAGTTATGATTAATAGTGGGATAGTATTAATATCATCTCCTTTCATGCCTATGATCAACTTAAACTACCAAAAAATGTCATGTCTAAAACCTCATCCATCCTTTGATCCTTTAATGACACCATGGCTATACTCTAGAAACTTTTGTTCTTCATATATGTTTAGGACTTGCACACTCCCCAAACCCTTCTGTGTAGTGGAAGGTGAATTCTAGTATAATTTTTTGCTAAGATGACCTTGGATCTGTTCCAATGGTTGTATGGCCTATACCCTTCATAATTGTATCAAATTTGAGCATAAAGGTTAGGTTATCACTATACAAGCTAACCCAAGTCCCTTTTTGTCATGCAACATGACTTATCGACCTAATAATGTCTTCCTACCTCCATCTAACACACCCTCATCAACCAAAGACAAGCCCTCAACCACTAAGGATGAAGCTATATCTCCTTCAACCAATGAGGCATCTACTATCTCATCAATCCCATTATGTCAAATCCCTACCATAGACCACTTAGAATCCACATTCCAACATCTTTCACTTGGGGAATATTACCTCCTCACCCTGGATGATCTCTCTACTCCCCAAGAGTATGGGAAACTTGACCACCAACCTAGTTATGACCCCAATATCATAATTATTATCCCTTTTAAACCTAAAAACTATTAAACCCATTTCATATATGGAGGACTTGACAAACCCCTTGGCACTTTTGTCACCTCTTTTTCACCTCAACCATTCATGCCCAATTTCTCCTATCTAGATAAACTAAAGTTTTCCAAGACATACCTCCATTAATGTACTTGGAAGGGATTTGGTCTTGGATGATATGAACATAGGCCACATGATTTGATTTAAATTGAGACTAAAATCCTCATGAGAAACACGGCCTCAGCTTCATTCCACCCACAAAGAAAACCAAACCACATACCATCACCATTGTTGAGGAAGACATGCATTCCTTACCAACTTTACCTCTACATGAGTGCGATGATGATTTTATCATCCCCCTAACTTTTATTTTAATTTTCATCAACATGATCAAGCTTAGACCCCTAACTTATAAAAAGGATGGGGAAACTATAACCACCCCTATGACCCATCCTAAAATTATAGGAGATGGGTCTCCTACCATTAATACCATTTAGTGTCAGGATGATGATTCCATTCTCACCTATCTTGGTTCACTAGATTATACCATCCACATTTCCCTTCTTCCTAATATTTTGACCATGTTGAATGAATCCACCATGGATATCAATTTGGGAACTCTAGACAACCTTCATATTGTCAAAATTGGCCAATTGTTAAATTTTGAAGAGCTTCAAGACTTCCCCTCATTCTTGCAAAACTACAACATAGGATTTGTTTGGTCTTATAGTGACATGTCATGAATTGACCCCTCTATAGCTACCCATAACATAGTAACCAACTATGATGCCAAGCCCATTAAACAAAAGCTTTGATGAATGCACCCTTGCATAACCTTCTTGTCAAAGAAGAGATTCAATGTTTCTTATCCATCAATTTCATTCAACCTATTGACTATCCCCAATGGGTCTCAAACATCATGCCTATTACTAAAGACATATGGGGAATACACATTTGTGTGGACTTTCATGACCTTAACCTTGTTTGCCTAAAAGATGACTTCCCTCTGCCAAGCATCAACCAACTAGTTGATCTTATAGCCAGCCATGAGATTTTATCTCTTATAGATGGATTCTTGGGTTACAATCAAATCCTAATCACCCCCAAAGATCAACACAAAATTACATTTATCACCCCATGAGTGACCTTTTGATATAATTTCATGCCTTTTAGACAAAATTACACTAGTATAACCTACCAATGTGATATGACCTACATCTTCCATGACCTCATCCACAAAATTGTCAAGTAATATGTGTATGACCTTCTTGGGAAATCCAAATATTATAAGGATCATTTGGCCATTCTCAAAGTTATCTTTGAGTGCCTCATCCATTACCATGTTTGCCTTAACCACAAGAAGTGCATTTTTAGGGTATTGTTAGGAAAACTCCTTGGATTTATTGTCTCCCTTTAGGGAATCAAAGTCAATTCTACCAAAATCAAAGACATCCTCAACATGCTTCTTCCAATCAACCTCAAACAACTCCTTAGTTTGTAAGGGAAGCTCCAATATATTCATCACTTTATCTCTCAACTATTGAACTGATGCCAACCCTTCCTTCACCTCCTAAAGAAGGATGTATGTTTCAAGTGGAATGATGACTGTCAAAAGGCCTTTGATTCACTCAAAGGGTAACTTTTGTCTCCACCTATCCTCACCACTCCATAAGATGACCAACATTTTTACCTTTATATCTCCACCACCAACCATTCCCTAGGGGTAATACTTTTTCATCAATATGAATAACAAAAATATAAATCCATCTACTACATTATCCATATGATTGTAGAGTACGAGACTACATACACCCATACCAAGAAACTTTGCCTAGCCCTAGTTTTCATAGCCACCAAACTATGCCACTACCTTCTTAACCACAAGATTTATGTCATAACCAATACTAACCCACTCAATTATATTCACTCCAATCCATACTAAAACCAATGTATGGCTAAGTGGCTCATGTTTTAAGATAATTTTGACCTTGAGTTTCTTTATTAGAAGTTAATTAAAGGCCAAGTCATTTCCAACTAATTAGCTGAAGCACCTTTAGCAGATAATCAACCTCCTCTTGAGTTTCCAGATAAGTCCATCATGACCCTCTCTTAGGAAGACTTCACCTATAAAGTGACCATGTTATTTGATGAATCAAAGTGTTATCATGGTGGGGGAGCTAGTATCATACTTATTTCCCTCTATGGTGAACCTCTTCCTTTATACTTCAAGATAGATTTTGAATGTACCAATAATATGGTTGAATACAAAGCCCTAATCATAGGCCTTCAAATTACATTAGCCTTCAGAGTCAAAATGTTAGACATCTTTAGTGACTCTCAACTAGTGGTTAGTCCAATCAATGACTCTTACCAGTGTAATAATAATGCTTGGTAATAGTACAAAAAACTAGTTGAAAAATTCTTAACATCATTTTAACACTACCATATCCAATCCACCTCACAATCTAATGAAAACTTTACCAACACCATGGCTTCCTTCACCTTTTAGATCCTATATTTAACCTTTAACTCTAAGCTATCTATTATAATCCATAGACTTACCTATCCCTCTTATTTCAAACTAGACTCTCCCACCATCTTCAATGTAGAGGAGACCTAACCTGATCTTTGGTACCAATAGACCTTCGACTATCTTAACCTTAACATCATTCCTTTTGGTCTTTCTAGGAATGGTCAAAGAGATTTTATCTAGAGTACCTCATGTTTACCATACTAGGGGAAATTATTTATAAATACATATTTGATGTTCTCCTCTTTTTTTACCTATGCAATCATGAAGCCTTTCATGCTATCAAGGAAACTCATGATGGGATCTATGTGAGACACTTTAGTGGACTCACCATGGATAAACACATCCTTCACCTTGGATATTAATAACCTACCCTTAACCAAGACTATTGTGATTATGTGAAAAAGTGTGGTAAGTGTCAAAAACATGCTAATTTACATCATGTACTTAGCCATAGTGTTCATATATCCACTAATTTTTGGCCCTTCTCATAATGGGGTCTATACATTATTAGTGAATTTAACCCGCATGCTTTATAGTGACACCGTTATATTATCATTGTGACCAAGTAATTTACTATATATGTAGAGGCCATTCCTCTTATCTCAATCAAAGCTAAAAATATTATTGACTTCATTAGTCATCACATCATCTATCATTTCAGTGTTCCTCATAAAATCATCACTGATAATGGAAAACATTTTAAAAATAAACAAGTCCAAGGTCTTTACAACACATTTGGCATCAAGCTCATTTTCTCATTACCCTATCTCCCTCAAGCTAATGGATAGGTAAAATCCTCTAACAAAACTCTTAACAAAATGCTCACTAAAATGGTCAATGTATTTGGTCAAGATTGGCATTCGCACATCCCCTTTGCCTTATAGGAATATATTACTAGAATTTTAATGCCTATGGGTGCTACCCCATTCACTCTTATGTTTGGAATGGAGGATGTCTTACCTCTCAAAGTCCAAATTCCTTCACTTTGCATATCCCTATAGGATATCATATCTAACTATGATTATCATCAACACCATTTAACCTAGCTTGAGCTACTTGACAAGTGTTGTTTAGCCATCCTTACCCATCTTCATGTCTATCAAGAACATGACAAACATGCTTATAATAAACACCTTAGAGTATGATAATTCAACATCAGAGACCTCATCCTAAAGGAAAATAAACATGCCACCAATATGGAGAAAAGCAAGTGGGGTAAGCTTATTTTTAATTGGTTTAGACCTTACATCATAACCCATAAGTATGGATCAGGAGCTTATAGATTATTATCTCTAGAGGGAAACCTAGAGCCTAAGCCCCTCAATGCATTGCATATGTTCCCTTTTGTTAAAAATAATCAAAATCACCTTTTATTTACCTTAAGCTCCTCCCTTGATTTCAAACCACATTTATCTCCCTATTTTAGGGGCAACTAATTAAAACTAAATCATGTGATTATCCATCACAATCATAGCTTAATCTTGAAAAATGGATACCATAGCTCTACCCATGGCATGATTCTCATGGTACTTTCCACCCCTTTTATAGGATAGATTCCCATGATTATTGTCACCTATAACCTCTTTACACCCAAATAACCTTCTTGTGCTTTTAGTTTCGCCTTCATAAAGGTGAAACCTTAAGCTTATATAAGTGAGTATATGTCAAACAAAATCAAAATTCAAAATAAAATTCATAACCAAAAACAATCATAGGTCATCCCTAACATTCACAGACTACTCCCTTAAAGGATAGTGACAAATAACATATCAAAATTACTACAAGTAAGGTGGAATACTCTCTTGAAGGAAAACTATCAAAATACATTAAACAAAGCACACAAACTTAGACCACTACCTAGAGGGATGGTTGAGTAAAGACTTTATCAAAGTATATAAATTTATTAAAAGCTTCCCACATCAGTCAACTTCCCCAACCCTTTCACACAACAAAATACGTAAAAGACTAATTATCAAGAAATAAAAAAGAAATTTTGAAAGTTGAAATCACCCCTCATAAGTGATAATTTTGAAAGCCCCAAATGGATCTCATGAGTATACTTCTCATATCAATTAGTCTACACATTAGAATACATATACTTATTTATACTAACTCTTTGGTAACCTATAGAAGAGGGATGCTAGTCTCTCAAGCAGGTTCCATTTTCATCCATATCCCCTTTATACACTATAAGTAAGGGATTTTGAGCTCACTTGACATAATGTGATCAAGACACATTTTTAACCAACTAATGAATACTTATTCAAAGCATTCTAAGGGCTTATGTTCTTTAATCTAGTCTACTTTCAGTCTTGATTTAGTCCTTACCAAAGAAGAAGCATTGTACCCTCTTCTTTACTCTTATAATTGGTTGATATATTCACTTAGATGCTTTGTATCTTGATTATCTTCTCACTCTCACATTGTTATTTAGCTTACTTTATTTGTTTTATATTAAACAAAATAACCATGATCATAACCACATCATATCAACATGTATTATGAACAAAAATATACATCATTAGCATATCCATCATCATGTCAAAATCATAGCATCCATGAATAAAAATGTAATAAAAAATTTTCACCACATGTCTAAATATAAATTTGGAAACATATTTTCATTCAATTTTAGCATGAACACCATAATTATATCATATCCATAATCCACATCATCATCATCATCATAAGACACATAGTAATAAACCATAGACAATAATCCATGAGATCAACATCATAGCATTATCTATCCATCACCCATACCATTATCATATGTAACATACCAACTATAACCATCATATCAAAATTATCATAAACACAAATAGAAGGCCATCTCATCACATGATTATCTAGGTGAGCCCACATCAATATCCATATCCATAACATAATCATAATAAATACAAGATCATCAATGATGAACATAACTATAATCAACATCATGAACATAAACATCAAATCACAAACCATGAATAATAATTAATATATGAGGATCATATATATAAATCATGAGTTAAACATAATCATGTGTATAAAAATATACATGTATCTCTCTATAAATATACATCTCACCACATCAACTCATAGTTTGATATCAAAATGATGTATAAAAAGATATAATATCCAATAACCATATCATAACTATGCCCCTAGGGCACCACTATTTCTTGGGGCACCCCTACCTCCTGGTGCCTATCCTCTCAAGGTACCTACTTATTCACTTACAAAAAAGTCCCATTGACTTGGTGTTGCCATGTTATCACCACCTACTAAATTATCTCTATACTCACCCCATCAGGGCTCATTAGGATAATGTCTTAAGATTATGGCTTAATATTAGCATAGCTCCTCCACTATGGTTAGATACCATGCCATGGGGATAGTATTCAGTGGTCCTAAAGTGCTACAGCTCCTCTTCTAATCTATCTCAAAGAGTCTCTATTAAGTAACCAAGGCTAGTGTAGCTCTAGCTTGGTCCCTTTCACTTGTAACTATAGCTATCTAACCCTATGTTATATCTATCTAACCTTATAAAGCTACCACCTAAGCTTATGCTATGGCTAGTAGCACTCCTACCTGTGAACCTAGGAAAACCCCTTGTACCTATTCCCTTTAACCACCTCTACCAATTGGGTCAACATCCATAGAATACCTAATAGACTACCTACCACCACCATGACCACCAAAATATACTACCACATAAATATCTTGGTACCATGTAGGGTAACCATCCACAAAATCTACATTGTCTATATCTGGCTATGCTGGTAACTCCTCTTGATATAGTAATGTCTAGAATAGATATGGCCTAGGTAGTAAGATCTATTCATTTTATCACCTGTATTTTGGAAATGGGCTTGGGATACCCTACACTAAGCCAAATTTCCTTTACACCCTATCAAATGGGATGATCTCTTCCTCCCCATCCTACCTACCAAGGATCTACTTATAACTCTACAAGGATAATGTGTGTCTCTTGTATCTAGCCCACTCTATAAACCTAACATATGGCCTCTAGATAACATCACCAATAACCAATGCATCCAAGGTACCTTCAAACCAATTAGTATCATGGACCCCTCCACTGCATGAACCTAAGTCTAAAGTCCATCTAGGCATAACCCTCCCATGGTAACCCCACCAGTCATAGAACTCAAATGTACTCATTTTCCCAATAGTGTAGCATGAACCCAACACTGATGTCATATCTCCTATGAGCTCTAAAACCCCACATCTCCCTATATATCTACACTAGAAGCATAGGCACCTAACAAAACACTATGTGACCTAACAACATCTCAACTAGAACCCTTAGTAGTAGATTCAAGAACCTCCCATTATTCAAATCTAGGATGGCAAAGCATAAAACTACCATCATCATCATAATGAGTAGTCTCCTCTAACCCCTCACCCTTTGATACAATAGAGTGTAGATAAATCCTCTAGCATGTCATCTAAAAAGATCATGTTCATCTCCATATACAAGATTCAATAACTCATCTCTCTCCTCCTACTCAATGTGATAAATTAGATCAACCTATATGGGTAACCAAGTGATCCTATGCACATCCTCTACAAGATTGTCATCTCAGTAGTGGGTAGAAGGAAGGTGTTCATGGTCAGATCCCATCTATCGATGAAGGCCATGACCATCACTACATATTATATCATGTGTTGATATTACAACATCACTCTAATATTGACCTCCTCCATATGATCCTAATCTATTGGGTTCATCCTTTGATGAATCTCCAAAATGATACACAACACCTAATAATTCATTAGAATCCACTCCTATGCTTTCAAGGTTTGGTATAAAACATACTTAGTTCTCTTTAATAATGTTATTTATGAACTTGAACTCTTAAAAATACCTCTTTTCTATATCACTTATCCTATTTTTACCCTAAAATATTAACAATAATTTCCTATACCCTAACCAAAAATCACTACTCATTAATCATTTACATTTGTAAGCCACTATTTCCATTCAAACCTATCAAAATCCATAAAATTAATCTTAACCTTTTCACCATTTCACTAATCATCAATGATTATGATGACCGCTAATGGTTATGTAACCATTTTGCCTATGGTATTTGAATATTGATGGTTGACATCACCACCAATAGTCATTGTGTGTGACTACTGGTAAGAAACTCCTAAACCTAACCTACCCAAAACATACATAGACACCACCAATCTATACTAATCTTCATAAATACCTACCCATACCCTACTATAACAAAATTACCCCTTCTTAATTTCACTTTCATCCATAAAATTAACCAAAATCCCATAAAAACCCTAATACCTAGGTCAACCCCATACTCACCCACCAAAACAATGACAAATCAAGAAGCAACCAAACCATTTACAATACCACATCTAAACTATCAATTTAAAATAGCCCCTAACTTATTCCTCAACCATCATCAAGGAGGAATTTGAGTACCTATTTCCCATCCTCATTCATGCCCACCCTATATCCTCATCAGTCTACCCTCCACACTGTAGTCAACTCAACACTCAACTTTACCCAGTTACCCACTCAACAAATGCCTCATCAACATTATTGCACAAAACACCAATGAAAAAAGTTCCAAAAGTAAAAAGAAAAAACGTGAAAATGATTCACTTAGTGATTTTGTCTCTATGCTTTTAGGGTTTTCCTCATTTTCCCCTTGATTTTTGATAGTTAGAGTGACTACCGATGGTCAACCCTATGGTTGCCTTACCATCGATGGTCAAGGTCCTAAAATTTATTCAACCAACTAACTTTTAAAAATTTTGGCACCCACACTTAGTGCCCACCAATGGATACTACCTTCTCCACCCACCCAACCACCTCATCACCTCACTATTGGTCCATTTTCATCCCAAACTAGTGTATTATTTTGCAACAACCTTGCTTAGTCCTTTTGACTACCCAGATAACAATTGCCATTTTTTACTATTTTTGAACTTGTGCTACCTTAAACACACTAGACTAACTTTTGTATTTTTTAGAACACCTCTTACCTTAGATAATCATGACTTCACCTGACCAATTTATGTTTTCTCAAGATCACTTCCAACCTTTGATACCCATGGAAACATATACCTTGCCTAAGAGACTTGCATTTATGAGTGTACCTAGCTACCATGCCTAAATTTAGTCATTCGGTCCACTTGTCACTTGTCCTTCTATCACCCACCCTTATTTTTACTAGCTATGACAACCTAGTCACTACATGATCTTGGCTATCACACTTTTTTGCACTACATGCACATGTTTGCACTTTAGTGCCCAACCTATTGCCCATATTTTATCATCACCTTCACTACTCTAAAACTCATACCCAATTATATTTTACCTCATCAGATCCTATTTTAAGTGAGAACACCTCCTCTTATTCTTGAGGCAATCAAACCTTCGACCCATAATATATTTTTGTTTTATAGCTCATTGATACAAATTGCATAACAAAAAAGGGAAAAATGTAGACACTAGAAATCTGCACATGATAGTTCCAAATGTCATAACTCCCCTAGACCACTTCAGGACCCTTAGAGCCCTAAATTAACCTTTACATTGGCAACTATACCTAACCCTAGTTAGATTGACCTATTGACTAAACTCACCTCTTTAACTCAACTTTACCTTGACCCTTGACCATCGAAAGTCAGGTTCTACCATCTAAATAATGAAAACAACAAATTCAAGTCCACCTTGTTTTTCTATAATTAGATTATCTAATTCATGTGCGAACCCATGCATATCAAAGTTAAAATTAGATAGCGATTGGATCTATTTTTAACATATTATTACACCTCTCATCCCTTCCTATAAGAAGAGAGGGGCAAGAGGTGAGAAAGGGCCCATCCACAATTATCAAGAGACTTTATATATAGATTTTCTTTTATAGGTGTTCTTCTAATAATCTATTTATCTATCCATCATGATAGAGAGTTGAAGTACCACTATCCATCAACAAACATCCAAGTACCATTAATCTACCAAAATCATGCCAGAATCCACCAATGAGTTTATCAACAATCTGCCTTAACCATTTAGTTGATCAAACACTAGTAAGATAAGTATCTATTTCTAATTATTTAGTTATTATATTTGTATTTAACAATCAACCCAACCCAAGCTAATATCTCATAATCTAATCCTATAATCCCATCTAAATAGCCTTTTATTACCTAGACCCAACCCATAATAACTGTTAACAGTCACTCTAACCATTGATAGTTTGTCCCAACCACTGATGGTTATCATAACTATTGACAGTTAGCTCAAATTTTAACACTCACCTCAACTATTAATGGTCACTATGGGACAAAATAATAACAAGATATTTTCACCCACTTAACCTCAACTAAATCCAAATTTCTTTATATCTACCTATTCATAAAGCCCCAACCTATTTTTTGAACCACACTTGACCTATCTAGTATTAGTATTAACCCACTTATTGATATAATTAGTTAATTTATTTATCAATCATTTATTGTAATTAATTTTGGTATCTTATATAATTTATGAAAGTACTTTATCTTTAAATTTCTTAAATTAATTATTTTCAACAACATGGATTAATAACCCCCGAATAAGCTCTTGATTTTGGGATCTAGCTAGTGCTAGGCAATCCACCTAGTTATCTATCTAACGAACCATTTTCTTTAGTGTTATCTTGTTTATAGGACATTCCTCCCAAGCTAAATAAGAGTTCTCTAAAATCATTTGATTCAATGTGTGCATAACCAAATAGGTTTTTCAACCATACCTAAATCTAGTTTCTTTCGTCTTCCTTCCTTCAAATATAATCTAAAATTCTCTGAAATAGTTTGCAATAATTTAACTTACAATTTTATTTCAATATTTAAATAAAAAAGACATTTTATTTCAAAAAAACCCAAAAAATACAACTAATCATTTCCATTTTCAATATTTATCTTACCTAAAAATGCAAGGAAAAGAAGGGATATATATATATATAATGTTTTTAATAAGGGATTATACAACTCTAAAAATATTCTATATTTCATAAAATATGGGATAAAAGAATATAGAGATCATCTGCTTCAACAACCATCTCATTTTCATATTTATTTTATTTTAAAATTCAAATAAGGTGTTAGAAGAGAGTAAAGGAGAGAAAGAAATGGGAAAATCTATTAATTTAACAAGAATGTTCAAAAAAAAGAGAGGAGAAATGGGAAAATCTATTAATTTATCCTCCAAGGAATCAACTCTCCAAAATGACTGAAATGAATCCCCAAATTAAAGCCAATAGTTTGAAAATAAAACAAGGGAATCAAATTCCTCTTCTCAAGTTCATTAAATAAAGGGAGTACCCTTATTTCATTGGTAATTTCATGTCATGGAAGGATCCATGCTTCTCTTGCCTATTATGTACTTTTTTAGAAGACAAATATTATGCCAAAAAAGTTCTCTTACATGTCAATATGGCTTCTACAACAAATAATTTTAAATTATATTTCTTTAAAAATTCCCACCAAGTAGGTCAATGCCTACTGACTAGGCTAAGACCTAAGGGAGTAGGTATTCTATAAGACTTATCGAATAGGGTTGAAATGATCTATAATAAGCCTAAGACCTATTAAATTTAAATATTTAATATTACCAATTTATGTTATGTAAATATGTATTTAGTGTGTGAAGTTATGATTAAAATAATCTTTCTTTATTCATGGAGGAGCATTAATCCATTAATTACCAAAGGGGGAACTATATTTAAAATTATATATAACCACAAAATTGAATTACTTAATGTCTTAATTGGTAAGGGATCAATATTCCTCACATGGGGGTATTACATACTCCTTCCCTTATAAAAGCATCATACTCGATGCACTAAACCAACACAAGTCATTGAAGAACTAAATATTACTAGAGCATATACTAGGTTGTAAATAGTGTAACTCTAACCAATAATAATACAACAACACATTTTATACTTAACATATTTCACTGTTATTATGGAATCAGCTTTCTTATAATTAAGAAGTTTTTTGGTTAATAGAATTATAAATTTTATTAATACATAACCCATAGTGTCAAATTGTCATACTATCATCTAAATTTGTCTCAACCAACTGAAACCCATGATATTTTATCAATGTATAATCCTAGTGAGTGGCATATACGAAAATAATATTCTCTTCTATGAAAATATATTAATTAAGTTATGCACCATCCCATAGAAGGAGTGTACTCGCTAAGATTAGAACCATTCCATGATGAATCCATACTGAGCAATACTCAACACATCTAACAATATTTTCCAATACTAATAACCACTATCTATCACAAATCAACTGATATCATAGACTATTTTTATCAAAACATCTAAAGGAGTCTATGTACAAGTATCTATCTCTTGTAATATCATATAGAACATATTGTGTGTCATCTATGGTAAACATACAAGGTGAAGGACAAGTAAAAAATCATGAAAAGACCACATAATTCAATACTAAGCAATGCTAAGAAATAACATCAACTATCATCTGAATTGATAAATATCTAGGTTGAATAACCAATCAATCATTATGTTCTACAAATATCTTCCTTAAAATTCCCAATAAATAATAAACATAAGCTATAGCCAAATCATGTATAAGATCATATAAACTCCTTAGACCTCCTAATAAATAATGAACTTAAGCTTTATCCCAATCATGTATAAGATCATATAACCTCCTTAGGCCTCCCAAATGAACATAATCTATTTCCAAATCATGTATAATATTGTATAACCTCTTTAGACATCCCAACAAGGATTCTACTTAAACCTACCAAAAGTAGGATATTAAGCGCTTTAGCTAAATCCTATATGAAACCACCATGTTTTTTGGGTAGGAGGATGGCTCAAGACTTAACCTCTCAAGCTAGCTCATTAAACACTATATCTATATTCCAACCCACTTAATCTCCCCATACATGTAAAAGGTGTATAATGATCACATCATGACATTCCCAAAACCAACTTTCAAACATAAAAATAACAAAACCTCATCAACATAATCTAATAACTAAATAAAAATCCAAATGGCCTTAAAGAAATATTTTAAAATAAATACTAAATATAAACAAATCATATAAATTATGTAATAAGGTGAGATCCAAATTTTCATATATTTTAAAAAAAATTCATCAAGTAATTCAAAACCAATTGAATAACTGTGTAAAATAAAATTTAGATTCAAGGGAAAAGTGTTGGTTTTATAAAATAACATAAAATAGAAATAAAATCAAAATAAATTAGGGCTCAAAAATCTTGAAAAAAATACACATTACAAAACTATATGGCTAACAAATCAACTCAAGGGGAGAATAAATAATATAAGTCTCAATTACCTCCTAAAGGTAAGACTAAAACATTAGTCTTTCCATATGTCTCCCAAAGGATCACAAGGTTGCATCAAATATAATTCACAAATTTTGTTATTTTGACAACCACTAAGGGGAGGGTGAATGAACACATAATTTATAAAGTGACCATTATGCACAAAGAACCCATGGTGCCTAAGGAAATCATGGTCTACACATCTAAAATAATTAGGTAACTACCTCATGTAAAGGGGAAAAGTGGGGTTTTAGCCTATAAAAATCTCCACTTCCTAACTAATGACTTGGTCTAAACCATTATAAACATAGTTATACTCTACCCTTGAACCCCATACTTGCATTGGTACCCAAATACTAAAGCAACAATACATGGTTACAAAACACAACACATTACTACATAACATCAAATTTTACTTATGCATCATATGTTTACATGAAGAAAAATTAATTTACACCATATTTTCAAAATAGGAGTTAGACACAATACACTTCAAAACATATTCACATTAAAAATAGGAAAATTTGGCTTCACACATAATATCATACTAGTACCATGACATACTCACTCTACAATCACATAATATATTATCTATATATATAAAGAAAAAACTATTTATAGGGTTTGTTACATAGATAATGATATGTGTATTACATAATATGTTAAAATTATACATGTACATAACAACTACAAAAGTTAAGGGTTCACATGATTGACTTGAGATAACTATTTACATTGATTCATAATCATAACACAATTTGATTTTTATTGGTATCACACAAGGGGTAAGGGCATCTCACATCCACATCAAAAATACTGACATCCTCCATATCATATCAATTATATAATCCCACACTAATAATTAAAAAGAAGTACCATCATGGTTATACATATATGTCACCCATCACTAATGATAATTGTTATGAAACTAAAAAATAAAATCCCCCATCTCTCACATAAGAATCACTAATTTTTTTTATCAAAGGTATTCTGACCAAATAAGAATCATTTTATTTTCATTTATAATTTGATACTTTGTTCTTGGTTCAAAATATATATTCCTTTAAAAAATTGAAGGGTATTATTTCTTTATTAAAAAAACATCATATTTTAAGTTTTATTTATCACAAGATTTAATTATTTTTTTTTAAATGAAATATTACATCAAAATTCCATGATAAGTGATTATCTATGAATAATTATATAAATTAAATTATACAATTTTCATTCATAAATTATAGTTTACCATATCTTACTCAAATATCCATCGAATATTCAAAAGTACAACATTGGAACCTAATGCCTCATAAAAAAATATTAGATCACTAGCTATAGTAACAAACTATAAAAAAAACAAAATTTGAGCCCAAAACTAACACAATCTCATGGTTTTGGTGGTAATGTGCCTCATTCCCTAATTCCATCAATATTAGGCTCCTTTAATGTCGATTCATTTTCAATTCAGCCATCATGTTCATCCTCAACTAGTTTAGTGGTTAACCTTGCCTTTAGAGGGTAATATCAAATGAAATAGACCACACCCCCACATAGGTAATAAGCCTATGTATAAGGTCTATAAGGTCTTATGCCTAAAATATATACTAGCCTAGTATTTGCATTCAAACATACTTGAACTAGATTTACTTTCTGTCTTAGGATAACCCACTTTGTACAATAAGGTGATGCCACCTTGTATGGAAATTAAGAGTGATTTTCTTGCACCTTTGGATGTTATCTAAAGAAAACCCTAGATTAATATGGTTTTTGGATCCTTGGTTATTGATTTTGTATAGGGCATCTCACTTTTGGTTGACATGGAGGGGTTCTCTTAGACATAATTTGAACTCAAGGTAGTCTCTCCTCCAAAATATTTTTCAAGTGCTAAAAGTTTTGGAGGATTCATTGGTTTATTTGCGTTAGTTTTTCAAGTAGTGGTTATTGATTATCCACATTACATGATCTACCCATTGTTCCCATATACTCCATAATGAAATAGATAAAATAAAATAAAATAAAAAAATTGATAAGAGTATAAAACTACTCTTATACATCTCAGAGCTCCTAGTGTTTAAATTAGGCTCTGATACCAAAATGTAATGCCCAAAATTTTTGTCCTAAAACCCATCTATATTTTTTTTGTTTTAGTATTGTTTATTTATTCACTATGGTTAATGTTTAACTATTTTGATTTGGTCAAGGTAAAATTAGAGTGTAACACACAAAATTATTATAAAATTTATTTAATACCTTTGTTTTCCACCATGAAAGCTATCTAATATTAGAATACCAGTGTGAGAGGTTAAAAATCAAATCAATAAATAATATCCTGATTAAGGAAGAAAGATAAGTCACATTATTAAGAAATTCTAAATTATAATTTATTGATTTAAAAGGTCATAAATTTATTCACACATAACTCAATCAAAACCCAAGGGAAATGAAATGAGTTTGAGCAATAATTAATTATCATAAGGTTAACACTTTAAGACTCACCAAGGGAGAGTCATATAACACTAAATAAATCTTCTTTTAAGGTACTCAAGATAATTAAATATTCCAATTTAAAGTGAAATGATTGACAACAACCACATAAGGGTTCAAATTAAAACTTAGATTAAAATCATACATATATATCTAACCAAAGAAGTATGAACCCAACATGAAGAAATACGTAAGTATCCCTAACCTAGCCCAATAACCTAAACCCAATTCTCCTACCACAAATTGGGAAACATACAAATCTACTTTGTGGAATCAAGATCTAATTTAGTTTTCCTTACACTTGTAATAGCCTCCTCCATGAGACATCTTCACTAAACAAGAGTTGGAAATCTAAGATAAAAAAGGGACCTAGTGTGTCACTCAGGTGAGGTTCTAAATATCTAGTCATCTAATCTAATGAATAACACAACTGAAGCCCATCAATAACTATCTGTCATCATAATGTACAATTTATTACCCAATAACTTTCACACAATGTTAGAACAAGAACATTCATGACTAGGAAATTTTATTCTCTAATTTTAACATGGTCAATGAATTTATAATCTCTAAATTATGATGTTTAGAAATACTCTAACTCCTAAAAAAATATCAAAAGGTATCCAAGGTTAATATGAGAGAGAAAAAACTTAAATATTAATAAATAATAAGGGTTGTTATCTATAATATATGGTTGACTAAGAAAACTATATTGTTAAAATTGATGATAAATACAAGTGCAAGGAAGAATATCATACCATTTGTGATTAAGCGAGCATACTAAGAATTAGATAATTTAGGCATGTGTTATAATAAAACACTTAATCAAGTTTTCAATTTCCCAAAATAAGATGGAATTCTAAGGTTAGTTACCTAATCATGTTCTCTAAGAACATTCTCAAGTTAGTATATAACACCTGCACAAAGGGGTGTTTTATGGGTTAATACGCTAAGATCATTCCCACTGCTTAAGCTATATACATATCTACGGTGATCTCATCACATGAAAAATTAGGGATGGCTATAGTTTGCCCATTCCTAAATAAGTGATAATTTATATTTGAAGATATTAAACTTTCACCAATCATCTACACAACTAATCAAAACATCTTTACCCCTAGTGGGTAACCCTACATCCACTAGTTGACCCAATTAAAACTATACACTACTAAGAGTTATAAGTACCTCCCTACATATTGAAAGTATGCACATACACAAAATAATCTCAAATACATAAATTAAGACTTGTTCCAATATTACAAACCAAAAGGACTTCAAGTGGACCCTATCATAGGTCCACCCACTAATAACTAAGGTCAAATACAAACATTTGAAAATGTGATTCAAAATTCAAACTAAGGAAATAAGTGTATAAGGGACACAACATAGTATGGAATAGACATGACTCAAACTATAAATGTTGAAAGGTAGTAAAACAACCATCACAATCATAAGACCTTTCCTAATGAGATAAAATACACTAATTTTCATGCTAGTAATTAGGTATAAAGGTACCTCTAGTTTAAATATGATATAAGAGGATAAATTTTTATTTTTATAAAAGCCAATTATCTAAGATATTAATATTATATTTAAGACAACACAATATTTTTATAATGAGAAAGATCATGATTTAATAAACTTTTCCAAAGTGACTTTAATCTTCTAGAAAAGTTTCCCCTTAAAATTTTAAATAAATAGATTACGGAATCACCAAAGGAAAAACAGTGAATTTAATAATAAAATTTATTTTATTCTTTTGATGATAATTTAAATATATAATAATTTGCTTACAAATTCCATATTTGAAACATGCCTTTTCTTGAATGTTAAACACATTGATTCTAAATCAACTTTGAGGCTAGAAACCAAAGTTAGTTTTATTTCTATAAAGAGCCTCCAGAAGTAGTACTAAAGAATCACTACTAAAAGGGTTAAAAATTATTTAATGGTTGGTGGTAAATTCCACTACTTAAATGAATCACACACAAACTTTAGTTTTACCAAACATGTAGTTTTTTTTTAAAACTAAAGAGGGTAAAATTTTTATTGAAAATAGAACAAGAAAAAAGAAAAGTTACATAGCTTTATCCTGGTCAACAAGTTGAGCCAGCTTTTGAGAAAGATTAGGAGGAAGCATCATGTGATCGGGAATGTTCCCATTTGGCCCATTCTTGGAAGCCCATTTGGCCAGACAATCTGCTACCCCATTCCACTCACAGGGAATATACAAAAACATCACTGAATCCAAAGAGGTACATAGCTAAAGGATTTGTTGAACAGTCGAAGCCAAGTGCCAATCCACATTCTCTAAATTCCACTTATTTAGTAAATTGACCACCACCTATGAATCCAATTTATAGATAATTTTGTGCCATCCCTGATGACAACATTGTTGCATAGCCTCTAGGATAGCTTGAGCTTACATGAGATTGTTAGTGTGGTAGCCTTTGAAGAATGAGAATGCAAACTTAATATCACCTGAACTATCTCACCCAATGCCTCCAATGCTAGCTGCCCTAGGATTTCCCTATGAAAATATCTTAGTATTGACTTTGAGGACTCCAATCGCAAGGGGCATCTAATGCCTAGCCCGATTGACAGGCTGCGCATGTTGTCTGGTATCCTTCACTGGGTGCTTGTGGGGATCAAAGGGTGTGCCACTGGAAGGGACAAAGGAGAGGCATGAGTAGATCCCCACCTCCTTAGGATTCAAATTTCCAGTGACTTCACATTTAGCTTGAAGGGTCTCTTATAAAGAATTGATAATTTTCCCCCACAGAACCCTGATCTCTAGGGACACACCTTGAAAAATCCTTCTATTCCTCTCTAGCCAAATATGCCACAAGATAAGGGAGGGGCCAATAAACCAAGAAACCTATATAAATGAGGTCTTAATAGGTGGGCATGCCAGTCCATCCCAAAATTTAGATAGAGAGACAGCATGCCAGCATGGGCATTCCCATATACTCCACCACCGATGCCAAATCTGTCTTACAAAAGGGCATTGAAAGAAAAGGTGAGAAGCAGATTCTTCATTACTACAGTATAAGAAACATATAGAAGGCCCCTGGAATCCTCATTTGCAAAAGTTGTCCCAAGTAAGACACCTATTGTGAACTAGAATCCAAAGGAAGAAATTACACTTAGGCCATGAAAAGTTGTTCCAAGCTCTCTTACACCACAGGGTCTCCACTTCTCCAAGAAGTTGTCGTGTCAATGCCATGTATCTAGAAGAAACTGAATATTTCCCAGAAGGTGCACCCCTTAGGCCAAGACATCATGATCCTGAATAGAGATGCATCCTCTAGAGGACAAAATTTGAGATAACTCCTACCACTCCTCCACCAAGCCTCCTGGAAGCCAATCTAAAGAATTCTTCCATTGATAACCAACTACCGTGCCCAAATCAAAAGCCTCCTTATGCTGAGTCACTGTGATCCACCCAGTAGCTAGGAAGGCATCACAAAGGGGCTGCAAATGTGGATGAGAGAATATTAGAGGGGGTGAACCATTCCAAGAATCAATCCAGAAGAGGGCCTTAGTGCCCCTATTGTAGATCCATAAAAGGTTGTGTTTCACAAGATGAGCTCCTCGCTTGAGGGTATTCCACACCATAGAGCCTCTGCCTTCAAGAGGCAGCCTGGCAATACCAAAAAACTCAATACCAGGGAAGTACTTGTAAGACAAGATCTAGGCCCAGAGGTGAGATTGGTTGGAGCACCATCGCTAGTAAAGTTTGGTAGCAAGAGCTTGGTTTCAAAAAATAGCAGAGCACAGGCCCAACCCTCCTTCCTTTTTTGGCTACCAAATAATGTCCCTAATTAATAATGCTCCATCTAGTACCTTGCAAATTACCATTCTAAAGGAATTGATGTGAGAGAGCATCGAATTCCTTAAGAAATTACATCAGGGCAGCCTGAACCATGCTCCAATAAATGGGAAGGGCTTGAATCACCGATTGTAGAAGAATCACCCTACCAATAGTAGAGAGCCACCTATGAGACCAATGATTCACTTTTTGTCTTAGTTTGTCTAGCATGTTCTACCAAAAAAGCCTAGGCTATCTTCCCACAACAATAGGGACTCCTAAATAAGTCAGGGGAGAGAATGAATCTGGAACCTCATAATAGTAGCAATCCTCCTCTGGATAGAGTCAGGGGTATTGAAGAAAAAAAGGGAGGACTTATGATCATTGATTTTTTGCCCAAACGTAGCCAAATAAGTGTCAAGGGTGAGCCGAAAGGCAGCAACCTCTTGAATCTGAGCTCTCCTAGCAAGGGCAGTGTCATCAACAAACTGGAGGTGGGTCAAAGTAGGTAATCCATTCCCCCATTTCTAACCATGGAGCAGGTTCTAAGAGACATGAGATTTGATGAGACGCCCAAGTCCCTCAGCTAGAATGATAAATAGCTAAGGAGAGAGCGTATCTCCTTGGTGAAGACCTCTAGTCATGTCAAATAGCTTTGAGGGTTCAACATTAATAAGGACTGAGAAGGAGGGAGTGGTAACATAACTCAAAACCCAATGAACCCAATCCTGATTGAAGCCAAAAGCTAGTAAAATTTTATGTAAGAAGCCCCACTTGACCCTGTCATAAGCCTTCGCCATATCCAACTTGATGAACATGGCACATTCTTGGGAGGTGCTCATCGAGTGAATAGATTCCAAAGCTATAACCACCCCATCCAAGATTTGTGTGCTAGCTACAAAACCACCTTGTTCCTTAGAAATCACCTTGGGAAGATAACCTTTAAGCCTCTCTGCAATAAGCTTGGTAATGATTTTACAGACCACATTGCACAGAGCAATGGGCCTAAAAAATTCCAGCTAATTTGCTTGCTCCTTCTTCAGGATGAGGACAAGAAAAGTGGAATTCAAGGGTCAAAGCATCTCTTTGCTAGAGTAGGATTCTTGAACCACCTCCAACAGATCTTGATTAATAATATCCTAGAAGACTTAGAAAAATTTAGTGGGGAAACCATCAGGGCCTGGGGCTTTGCCTTTTCACAAGCTAAAGACCACCCCCTCTAGTTCTATCATGATAATTGGTCTCATGAGGGAGTCATTCATTCCCAACATCACAACTGAGGGAATTCAAGATAGGACTACATTTTTAGCCAGCTCGTCTGAAGGCAAATCATCAGAGAAGAGAGCCGAGTAGAACCGAGTAGCCTCCCTAGAAATAGCTAGATATGAGGTCAGTCATTTTCCATCCATGGTGATGAGGGAAGAGATGAAGTTCTTGTTATGTCGAGCCTAGACCAAGTTGTGGAAAAAAGTAGTATTCTTGTCCCCCTCCTAGAGCCAATCTATCCGTGCCTTCTGTTTCCAATAGATTTCCTCCCAGAGATCCCACTTTGCAACATCCACAATAGCTTGAGCTTCTGTAGCTTGCAGAGCTTTCATCAACCCTGCATCCTGGATCTACCTAGTTATGCCATCTAAATGGTCTTGCACACTCTTCTTCATAGAGTGGAGGTTGCCAAAGCTATTCCTGTTACAACTTTTCAGATTCCTCTTAACATATTGTAGTTTTTTGGAGAAAGAATACATCACGGTACCATAATCAGGACCTCCCTACCTCCACCATTGGGCCATCAAATCATGGAAAGAGGAGTCATGTAGCCACATCAGCTAGAATTTGAAAGGTGGCTTTTTGAGAGCTATAATGTACCTAGTAGAGAGCTTGATTGGCTAGTGATCAGAACCCCTCCAATCAAGGATTTCTAAATAAAGTGACATAGAGCTAGAGAGCCAAAATTAGGAGACTAGGAACCTGTCTAGGTGTTCAGAAATGGCTGCATTACCACTTCTATTATTCCAGGTGAAGAGGCTATTAAGAGGTTTAACATTTGAGAGATGCAATAGCTTGATATTTTATCGAAGAAGTTCAAAGGAGGAACCCAGGTGTGTTATTCCACCACTCTTCTCCTCCAAACTAAGAACCGCATTGAAATCCCTAGAAATAATCTAAGGTAGGAAGGGGTCGTAGCTTCTAACCAACCAAATGTGATTCAGAGCTTGAGTTGTCTAGGATACTTAGTAGGAGCATATACTATGGTAACAAGAATCAGCTCCCCAGTTTCAAGTGAGGAAGCCACCATTGAGAGCGTTGAGAGATAGGATATCCAATGGAGTGGCAAAACTTTCCTTGGGTCCCAACACATGGCAATACCACCAGAGCTCCCTAAGGCACCCACACATTGATAGCTACCCATAAACCAAATATTAGGAGCACAAGTAAGCAAAGAGTCCATAGAAAGCTTGGTTTCTTGAATGCAAAAAATATCTAGAAAATGATCAATCACTAATTTGTGCATAGCTTTTTGTTTGGGGATGCTATTCAACCCCCTTGTATTCCATGATAGAACAATCATTGAGTAGAGTGAGGGAAGTGTTCATCTAGGGTCTTAACAGCCCCTGACTCTACTAATAAGTCTCCTCTAAGTCTAATTTTGTCCTGGTCCTTCTTATGCCCAGCTTTGGAGGGGGTAGTGAAGGATACTTTATTAAACGGCCTTTACATTAGTCCTAGAGTAGTATATGATCCCCTCTCTTTACTGAGTGCATCCACATCTTTCACCAAATATACCCACCAAACCTCCTTATCCTGTGAGTCTGAGAAAGCTACCAAGGCACCAGATTCTAGCCCAAGAGAGGTCTCTGGGACTTGCTAAACTATCATATCCTTGGAATCATTAAGCATAGACCCCTTCTCGCCTAAATCAAGGACCCCACATTGCTCCTATATGGGGACTCCATCCTCGATGGCCATATTGTCAAGAGCCTCGAAGCGATTAAAGCTAGAGTCTACCTGCTTGTCTAAATGTGGCCTTTTCTGACCACGTCCCTTAGTGCAGTGATAAACCAGGGTGAAACCCTCCCTATCAAGAGCATTAGAGCTAGATGGGCCTTGTCTTAGAGTTTAAGAATTTAGGTGAGCCTTCCATTTTGTGGTAGTATCCGACTGAGAGTTTCTAGTTCTCATGTAAGCTGGTTGGCCATTTCCTTTACCCTCATAAGTGGTCCTTGGCCCAGGTGGCACATCAAGTGTACCACCACCTCTAGAGGCATGAGGGAACTATCATTACAAATTCCCATACACATGATAGATTCTATAGTGGAAGGGGATGGATTCATGGTCCAGTTGTTGAATCCAAGAGGAAGACCCCAGGCAAATTTTCATAAAATCTGGCAAAGGGTTATTTAAATCAATATCAACATAGATACAGGCATAAGAAATGACCTTTTTGTCTAGTGAATGATGCACTATTGTAGTTGGTGTCCTGATCATGGCAGCTATCTAGCATAGAATGTCCTCACACCATAATTCTAGAGGGAGTCTTGGCATGTGAACCCAAATAGGGACCCGAGAAGGAAAATCCTCAGTAGAATTAAACCTCGCATGCCAGGGTTTGATAAAAAGCCCAATATGGTCATAAAAGTAAGGACCTCCCTTAAATATTTGATTTTGATCAAACACAGAGGAAAAATTCACCATGAAGTAGCTATTACCAGCTAGCATGATATCAAAATTGCCTTTGACCTGCCATGAGTGGTAAATCCAGGTTTCCAAAGTCAATAGGGGGATTCAGATCCCAAGAAACTTGCATATCAAAGCATGTGAAGTTAGATATTCCACATCTTCCTTAACCATATTTGGAGGGATGACTAGTATAGGCCAGTCCTAACTATGTGTAAGGTAGCCGTTAATCTTGTTAAGCCTCGATCGTTTGCTAACATAAAATGGCCCTTTTGTCTTGAGAGCTCTCCCCTAGTTGGGGTCGATCACCACTGTAAGCTACCACCAGTCTGAAACCCCTAGAACTCCCATTTGTATCCTTCCCTATGTCACCTATCATCACTCCCCTCCCAAAGGTCTTCTTTGCATATATTATTAGTCTAGATGTCCACCAAACATGTAGTTTTGCCAAACATGTAGTTTACGTATTTTACACATTTAAATTTCAAAAAGATTTAAAACCTATTTAAAAGGGTCTAAAATGGAATTAAAATTAAAATTAATTACTTATCAAATTAAAAGGGATTTGGAATTGAAACCAATTTCCATCTAACTTATTTATATATCCTCCTTATTTACCATCTAAAATTTATTCTCAAGAAATTGATTATTGTTTTAAAATTGTAATAGGGTGGAATGCCATCGTCCCCTCCCCTATATTTAGGTGGGAGGGTGGTAATAGTCGACACACCCCCTTCTCTCTCTTTATATGTTTACACAAACACAAACACACACACACACAGACACACACACACACACACACACACACACACACACACACACACACACACACACACACACACACACACAGAGAGAGAGAGAGAGAGAGAGAGAGAGAGAGAGAGAGAGAGAGAGAGAGAGAGAGAGAGAGAGAGAGAGAGAGAGAGAGAGAGAGAGAGAGAGAGAGAGAGAGAGAGAGAGATGTGTGTGTGTGTGTGTGTGTGGTGTGTGTGTGTGTACATATATATACATAAACATACATACATACATACATACATATATACATATATACATATATACATACATATATATATATATATATATATATATATATGTATATATATATGTATATATTTATATACGTACACACACACACACACACACACACACACACACACACACACACACACACACAATATATTAGAATTTACGTAGGTGTTAATTAATGCATTAAGAGTTATACTAAATCTCTTAATAATAAAATATACCTATAAAAACTTAGCATAAGTCATAGTAATATGGTTTACTTAGGAAAAAGGATGGCGTATAAGTTGTATTAAAAGTTTATCTAACATTATTAAACATAATATTCAATTTTTCTTTCCCCATGGACTTGTGGTTTATTTTTTTATTAATGGTATATTATCTATTGGATCATTGGAAAGGTTATATCACATATCACTTCATAATTATAGGTACATATTGCTACTTTTAGATACAAATTATTATATTTTGATACAGATCACTGTATATTTATTTTACTACTATGGATTTCTATAAAGTGGCACTAGAACATCTCATGTAGTTCATTACATTATGGATGCCATAATCTCTCTTGTAGATGATTGGAGACATTCATAGAACCCAATTTATATAAAGTGTTTTATAAACAAATTTTAAGGAACACAAGAAAATTATAAAAGATAGAACTATTTGTAGATGGAAATGTATAGGCTATCAAATCTTACTTGGAATAATAGAGTAGGTAATTATAGTGGATATAAATTAATATTATGCATGTGTCCTATATATATTATGACATTTTTTGCATAATTTGGACTTTGATGGGCAATGTAGAGGTCATACCAATTTAGGTGACTCACTAAATCTAAGGTTCAATCTTCAATTTTGAGGAAATAAATCGCTAAAGCTCATATCTTTTGATTTATACCATATGGAGTCACTAATTTAAACTGCTATTATAATACTTTTTATACATTCTAACAATAAAAAAATATCAATCATTCAAATTGCTAATATAGAATTTGCATACAATTTGAGCTAATATATATATAGTATATATATATTACTCTAATAAATTTTATACAACTAGTGATTAATAATCACACCCTAAGCGTATTTATACAATACTTCCATGCCAATAGCTCACCTCCTTAATTTCCTCACTAAAATTGATTAGGAAAAGATACTTTGATTTTTTTAAATAGAGGTAAGTGCTAAGAATGATTTAAACATGAAGCCTTCTTGGAAAAATGCATCGTTGTTTCTTCTTTGTTTTTTATCTTCTCCAATCCTTCTCTTCTCTATTGAGATTTGTTGCTTATTCCTTCTCCTCTCTTTCCTAGGTGCCATTATTCTCATGTTGATTACCTTTCATAATCCCCATTGAGATTAAAATGGTGAAACTTTGTTTTTAGTTTTTCTCTTTTAGTTTTATTTTATTATTTTTATTAGTGATTTAATGTATTTTTATTTTATTCCCTTTTAGTTTTATTTATCCAATTTTTCTTTATTATTATTATTTATTTTATTTATTTATTTTACTTTCCTATTAAAACATAATTTCTAATTTTATTTATACATTTTAACATTAATTAGACTAGAAAATACACTAATTTAATTATCACTACCCAATGCCTTGATGAATCAATCAACAAATCTAAACTTAATAAAGTTACACTAATGTATAAAATATTAATGATCATAAATGCAATAACACAAGATAAAATCACCCAAATATAAACTTGGACTAACACACAAGCCATGAAAGATAATTCCACAAAACCATGATAGCAAGCCAAGTATAAATGACTATCTAATGAAAATGGCATTAAACACACTTTATTAACCATTAAATTATGCATTTAATCATATGTCAAATAATGTGGTGTGTGAAAGGTACTAACTGATATCTTAGTCATCCTTTGACATTGTAATCTATATCACCCTCTCTGATGATGCTCTTCCTCCATCACATTCCTAAGGATGGATTGTCCTGCATCAACCTCATAAAAAAATAGGTAGTTAGACCATAATAGTTTTGATATACATTCATTATAAAATATATCTAAAATGACAAATCAACATGATCATAAAGTAAAAATATACTTACAACTAAATCATAGCAGTTCAATCATGTAACTTAATCCCAAATATTCTACTTAAGAAATATTCTACTACCCCATAATAATATATAGCTAAAATTAGTTAAAAATAGCCAAAACTTAATTTTTTAGCTATGGATATCCATAGATAATCCAACAAGTTTTCTTGGATAGGAAATGAAGATGTAACAAGCATGGTCCAACTACCTATGATAAATTATTTCTACTAATCAAATACATTAGTATTCTAGTCAATCAAATCCATTGCATTTTATTTACTTAAAATTTCCTAAATTGATACAAAAGGTATAAATGGTCAAATAGAATTTTAAAAGCTCATGAATCACATAAAACTATGATTATATACTAGTTTTTAAATAGGTCATTCTTATAAATATTTAATTCCTATTGACTATTTTGATAAATACTTAACATGGTATGGTTTTATTTTTCACTATTGTAGGTGCACTATCCAAATCTGTGTGTGTGTGTGTGTGTGTGTGTCCATTCTAATATTGAGGGTTACTTATCATCTAATTAGTCATACATGGATTTTAGAACTAGATATGGTACTAAATTTATAATTATATCTAAACTTATGTATAAATTTCACCTTAATACATACACATAAAACATATCAAATGTGAGTTAAACCATTATTGATGAATAAGTTCATCCTAATAATCAATAACTAGTTGTACCTCTTGAAGATATATCAAATATTTTCCTTGATTAGTGGGGAATAGAAAAGCATGAGTATAATCCATATATATGTGTTGAAAAAGGTGATATAGGTGTTTATTATTTTCATGAAGAAAGTAAAACCATACCAACTCTCTCTAATTCAAGTGAATATAGTGATGGTATATGGAAGCTATTCTTTGATGGTTCAAGAATGGAGTAGGGGTAGGTGTAATGCTATTTTTATTCTTAAAATGAGAATTAATATTCTACAATCAGATTTTAGTTTAGTTTAAATTGTAATGCAACTAAGTATGAGGCTCTTATACATGGGCTTTAGTTGGCAAGAAAGAAAGGAGTGAAAGAATCACAAGTTTTTGGAGATATTTAACTAGTAGTCCACCAAGTAAAAGGTAAAAGTGCTACCAAGAATACATTGATGAGTTCATAAAAGCATAGGTTATTGGACCTTATTTAATATTTTGAGGACTTCAATATCAAATCAATTTGAAGAGAAAAGAATAAACATGATGATAGGTTAGATTAAATGGGAGCTCAATTTGGCATTCTTAATGATGTTAAAAACTCAAAAACTCAACCAAATATTAAGGTGGTAGTAAGGCCATCAATATTGGATAATGTTTTCAATTGGAATTTTTTTGAGTATTACAATCAAATAGTATGTTTCATTCAACAAGAAGATGAGTTTTCTTGGTAAATCTAGTCTAAATTAAAGCATCACCATGGAGATCAAATTATGTAATTAAGATCCAATAAGCTTCCCAAAGTGTTGGTAACTCTTGAGAACATATTATACGAGAGTGATAAAATGAGAAATGAAAAACTAAGGATGTATATCAAATCATAACATAATGACAGAGTGGTCATATTCAAAGATAATTTTCTTAATCTCATAAAGGTATTACTTCAGCTGAGAGATTTGCATTTATTGAATTATGTAGAGAATTTTTTGATATCTTTACTTGTGAACATAGTGATATCAAGGGGTTTGATCCTAAATTATCCCAATATAATATAGAGCTTGATCCAAATTATAATAATATAATACAAATAAAAATGAATATTAATCCTGAATTTGAGCTTTTAATAAGGAAAGTGCTAACTAATTTGGTAGAGTCAAGTATGATATTCCCTATTAAGCACATTTAATGGGTTTCTAATCGAGTCCCTATGAGAAAGAAGAGTGGAGAGATAATATTATGTGTATATTTTAGATATTTTAATAAGTTTTAATTTAAGTATCATTATCCCTTACCCTCCATGGAGCAAATTCTTCAAGTGGTTACATGTTCTCAATGCTTCTCTCTCTTGGATGGCTACTTAGGTTACAATCAAATCTTGGTGAAATAAGAATATCAATATAAAAAAAATTAATACTAAATGGGATACATATTGATTTAAATTAATTTTATTTAGGTTTTATAATGTAGGTCATATATTACAAAGATCTATGGATATGGATTTTCAAGGCTTGATCAATGAAATGGTGCTAATCTATCTTAATGACATAACAATTTTCTCAAAGACCGATAGTGATAATTTAGCTTACCTTAGATTGATTTTTTGAATATGTATGAAATATGGGATCTCTCTAAACCCTAAAAAATGTGTTTTTTTAGTTCATGAGGGTAAGTTATTAGGCCTCATTGTTTCCAAGGATGGGTTTGATATAGATCTTGAAATGGTAAGTTCCATATTGGATTTATCCTTATCCAAGCATAAGCAAGGTTTTAAAAGTTTTCTTAGGAAAATAAACCTTATTATAAGGATCATACCTAGTTTTTCAAACCTTGTGAAGCCTATTATATCCATGCTAAATAATCACCAAGTCTTCAATTAGAGTAAAGAAGGGGAAAATAGGTTTGAGGCTATTAAGCAAGCCATTGCATAATCACCCACATTGATCAATCTTTATTTCTCAAAATATTTATTCTTGTATAATTTTTATAACATTGAAAACTTCTCATCCATGTTGATGAATAAAAATAGTGAAGGTTTGAGGAGGCTATTACCTTCTTTAGTCAATAGCTAGAAGATTATGAAGAGAGATACAACTTCATTAAGAAGCAAGTGTTGGAAATCATAAAGAAGATTATGAAGAGAGATACAACTTCATTGAGAAGTGAGTGTTGGAAATCATAAAGAGCCTTAAGAATTTTAGGTATATGGTTTTTAATAAAAAATTCATGTCATGATGATGCATCCAACGACCACAGGCAAAACCTAAAACATAATAGACTTATTTTTGAACAATAATTTCAAAGATAAAATGACTAGATGGATTACCAAGGTCATGGAATAGGATGTGGATATCAAGGATACTAAGTTGGTAATAAGAAGAGGGATATATGAACACTTGTAATTAAACTACTTCTGGTTACTTAAATAATAATAATAAGAGGACATTTTTTGATTGTAATATCTTATGTGTTCTTATTAGGATTGTTCCTTGTACAATTATACCTTCATTCCCTCCAATTTGGACACAAGAAATGGTAAAATTTCTTCTAACAGGGAACTTGTATTCCTGCTTTCTATTCCTCCCTCTTCCTCTAAGCTTTCCTCCTGAGATGTTCTCCCCCAGTGTCATATAAGTTTGGATAGAGAAAAGATAAGATACCTTATATTATAGTACATCCACTATAAAAGGGAAAGGAAATTCTTACTTTGTGTCTGATGATTTAGGAATACAAAGTGGAATTTGTGGACTCTCTTGCTTCTTCCATCAAGATGAAGTACTCCTGAATACAACATAAGACATCCCTCCAAATGCCCTTAATCTGTTCCAGTTCAAAGAAATCCCCATTCTTTTCTAGCTTCTGCTCTTCAACGTCCGTCTTAGGGAATTTGCAAAAGGCCTCATTTGAAATGCTATGGATTAATTTTTATAAGATATATTAATTATATTCTATTAATATGTCTTGAAAATAATATTTATAATCTCTTAGAACAAATCCATGATGGACCAACTGGAAGTCACTTTACGCCTAAGACCAAAAAAAAAGTAATGAGATCTGGTCACTATTGGAATTACTTGTTTAATTAATCTTATTCATGGGTAAGGAGGTGTTAAAGGTGTGAATTTTTCATAGGTAAACAAAGGATTTTAGTCCTTACTCTCTATCCTATTCAAGTAGATCAATGATTCTTGTAATAGGGTATTGGTTTCATTTGCATGATAAATCCCCATTTAAGTGTTGGCCATAAATGGGTACTTACAACAATTGATTATTTCACATGGTGTGTGAAATAAATATATCTCAAGAAATATAATGAAAATTTAGTTATTTACTTTTATGAAGGACTAGTGACTAGATTTAGAGTTCCTACAACAATAATTTTTGATAATGTAGTGGTGCAAGAATAATTGAGTGGGATCTTAAGCATGGAATATATCAAATTTATTATTGAAATTATTATCACCAAGGGAATGGGATAGATGATTAAACCAATAAAAACTTGATCATAATCATTAAGATAATAATATAAGTCAATCAAAGGACTTGGCACACTAAGTAGAAGATATCCCTATAGACTGATAGGATCACCCCCAAGAGGGCTATTAAAAATTTACCTTACATGTTTGTGTATATAGAGAGAGGAAAAGCTACCTATTTATCTTGAACTACCATCCCTAGGTTTATCTTATTAACTTGAGATGATGGAGAGTGATCCCATGGTAATAAGGTTGATAGGATTGATGGCCTTAAAGGAGACAAGAAATCATGTTATTGATACCATGTAATGCCATCCAGCTAGAGTGAAGAAGACCTTTGATAGGAGGCATATTTCAAGAGCATATCAAGAAGGAGATATTTTATTGTAGTGGGATGAAGATAAGGATAAAATTGGTAGGCATACCAAGTTTGATACATTGTGGAGTGGGCTTTGTCTTGTCATTGGTTGCAAAAAACATAATGCCTTTTAGTTTGTAAAGTTTGATGGATAAGAGTTGAGTATCCTAGTGAATGGGATACATTTGAACTCATGCTACTAAGTTAATCTTTATAGTTTTGTATACAGTAAATTAGGTCATTGTTTTACCTAAGTTCTTAGATCACAAGTTATTTATTTTCTTTCTATTGTTATCCTTCCTCCAAGTGTCTTATGACACGTGTGTGTGTGGTATGCGTCTTGACTTAGTTCAATTTTCGTTTGTTTTAAGGCTTATATCAGTTTCAAATTTTAGTTTTCTTTTAAGTCAAGTAGCATTCATGACCCCACAACCCAATGGATTGTCAAGGCCATTAGTTTAAATGCATAGTAAACATGTAATCTTAGGAGGTTGTCAAAGATGTTAGCCAAAATTGGCAACCATTAATGAGTATCATTCAAAAATTTAATCATCATGATCTTAATTTTGTTGATAGCCATCATAAAGGTGTTGTATTATCATGGATGGTTTCAATGTGATAGCAGTTATGTCATTTTTGGTAACTTACAAATCCTTTTAGGATGGTCTAGTTGAAAATAGGTTCAAGTCACTTAGTCTTGCCATCAATGGTCATTCAATCTAGTCTTATTCATGTGTTTATCATATATTAAGTTATGTGTCACAAAGTTAAAGTTTGTGTGTGAAGTCAAGGTAAATATTGATCCATTATCAAATAAGAGGAATGGTGACACCCAAAAGATAAATGTGTTCCAATCCAATCAAATAGAGCAAGGAGAAGAACTAGTAAATTGATTAAATTTTATTTTAAAGTAGTTTGGAGAAATTAAGGTAGTTTTGGAAAGATTAATGCATCTTATTTATCTTAGTCTTGTGTTATAATATAATATTATATTATACCTATTAGGAGATAAAATTTGAAGGTTTAAATCATTGGATAGAGGTATCTGAAGTAATTTAACACTTGTCCAATGCCATGATATATGTACTTGATCCTACATCTTTTCAAAAATGTCTTGATACTACTTTTCCAATGTTAGAACCTATTTGTAACCATGAAAACATCATTTTATAACATTCAAATTGGAGATAATGATGAATTTTTAGTGTAAAGGTAGATGAAAATGATTTAGAACATTGATATACATTTTTATAGGTTAGGGAAGGTTCCATGATCACCTAGTTCATTATCTCCAATAGCTCAAGAAGGCAAAAAATGCATATTCTTGAAGAAACCAAGGTCATGAAGGTATTTTTGTAAAGGTTTTCCATTTAAATACAATGTCAAAAAATATCCAATACTCATACTAGTATCTTAAGACCCAAATACATGTAAAATAAGGAGTTATAGAACCAAACAAGTCAAAAATCTTTTTCCATTTCTCCATCAAGTTTCCTAGGTCTTCTTGGCAACCTCAAAATGGTCAATTTTTTTGCATTAGTAGTTAGAGGGGAGAGAGAGAGAGAGATTTGGATCCAAATATTTTTGTAAAATAAGGAGACTTGAGAGCCATTCCAATTTATGTCATTATTTGTTTGATTAAGTCCTTGAGGTATATGAATAATCAATAAGAAGTTAAGGTGTAGAAATATGACTTCAAACCTAATATGCTCAGTTTTCAATGGTTTCAAGACATTTTTAACTCTTTTTTGAAAATATATGATTTAATGAGGCCATTTAAGAATTTAATATCCCTATCACACTATTCTCCAAAATCTGTTTGGCATTTACAAGTTTGGATAAGGGTAAAATATCCATTTTTAAGAGATGTAGATCCATTTGAGAAGCTACAAGTAGAGTTTTGGTTAGTTTTATATGTTTTCATACTTTAATGATTCTCAATATATCTTGAAAACCTTATGAAACCTCATAATATCAAATATAGTGGATATTATAGATGGTAAACCTTGAAAACCATTGGTCTTAGGGTTTTACAACAAAGTCCTAGGTGTGAAGGGAGAGTTATAGGCTCATGACTCAAGAATGAGCTGTTAAATGAATAGTTTGGAGAGTTTAGTGATAATAATATAAAAACATACCTATAAATTATATTGTAAATCATCAAATTCAACCAAAATATCATTCTTATTTTAGGCTCGTACATAACTGAGATACTAAATTACAATGTAGTGATGTGTGATAATAAACTGTAAGTCTATAGGTGGGATGAATTGGTCAAGGTTTATGATAAATAAATGAGTTTATAGAAGCATAATAATTTATTATAGGCATCATATAATTAATTATAAAATTTTAGAGGTTGTGTGGAGCACTAGAATGGCTGAGATAGTCTCAAGAAGCATACAATCTTATGTTAAGAAGGCGGATAGAGAATGATAAGTTTTTGTATGAAAATTGGGTTATGAAAGATAAAGTTGATTGAAGAGGAATAATTAATAATAAATAATAATTTGTAGAACCATTTTTGAATATAATAATAAAAAACATCAATTTTATTGAATTGGAAAGTGTCCTAAGCCTGTTGAAGGTCTTGGAGAACAATAGGTGATATTGGGCACATCTTGGAGAAACCAATATGAGATTGGTTTCTCATCTCTAAATATTGTTAAAAATTCACCTTATATAAATCTTACACAAAAAATCATTATTTTAATTGGTTGAATAAGGATATATATGAAGCTACATGCAACTAGTCATTTGAGAAACATACACCTTACCAAATGGACTATGTAACTTCAATAAGCATTAATGTGTTATTTTTAAGTGAGAATTCAAGGTAGATTGAGGAATTAGAGACATGGATAGATTAATAAAATATAATAATACATTTATTTTAATGTCACCATTGACCAAGTAGACTCAAGATAACAAACCACAATCAAGAGAGAGCTTTAGTCCTAATAAATACCTACAGGCTTGTCATAGGCCTAAATGAAGAAAAGACCAATTATGTGGTGTTGGATGGAGCACCAAGAAGTTTCAAAGGAAATATAAAATATTATTAAGGTTTATAACCTTAATATCATCATAAATAATAATATAAAAACCAAAAGAGCTTAATTTAGTGAATCTAACACTCTAAAAACCCAAATGTGCACGTATAGGTCTATCACAAGTAGAATTAGATAAAATACACCTATGGTATCAAGTGAGGGGAGAATAATGTTTTTTTAAGGTAAATGAGATTATTAATAATCCTCCAAATAATTTCCAATAGCATAAAATTCCAAAACCATTTGCAGAAGACCCATTCTCAAGGTGTGTAGTTAATAAGCCTAAACAATCATCTACAGACCTGTTTAGTCAACATGAAAAAATTGATAAATATTTAGAAAAATATGAATAATTAATAATTATATGAGTTTAATAATATATTTTTTAAATATCTTATTAATTTTAATTCATTTAAATATGAATTAAAAGTGCTAAATAGAGGTGGTTATTACCAATCACGTAGGACTGTCCACAAACCCTTACAAAGGCCTAATGCAAGTTATAATTAATAAAAAGGGTGAATTACTTCAATAAATAATTTTTAAATGTCAAGATAAGTGATACAAACCTCAATCATGTTATTTTAACCCAAAAAAATTAATTTTATAACCTATCTATCCAAATGACCTCTCTCAAGTATACATTCAAGCTAGCATTACCAAAAAAGGTGAATTTAATATGTGTGAAATTTTATAAGGAGGTGGATGGGATATTGAGAATATTATGGAATAAAGGGAGGGTTTTATACATGATATTATTGGTATTATTTCATAATTTAAATCCTATAGCTTTATGAACTATCATTAAAACCTCAAGTGCCTCTAAAACCCTTACTAAACCCTAAACAAGACCCAATAGAGGAAATCAGATCACAAGTGCCTAAAATGGATTGAAATGGTTTAAAACCCACTTGTATTATCTCTATACCTCCCATATTCATCTTATATAGTAGAATTTTTTCACATGTGAGTTAAGGATGTATGGAAAATGGCTTAAGAATCTCTTTTTTAGCCTATTTTTAAGGTTTTGATGTCAAGAAATCTTCCTAACTATTTGTAGGGGTTTATTGAGCCAAGGTAGAAGTGTTTTAATTATCTAAAACTCATTTAATAAGATTAAATAGTCATAATATAGGTTATAAGTGATCAAGTAGGCTTAAATTATGAAAGATAAATAATATGACCTCAAGATGGTGTTTCCTAATGCTTGAACAAAGGCTCTATGAACTACTATAGTACCTTGCTTGAAGAAATAAACCATGATGGAGGTATATAAAGAAAATTTAAGCCTTGATAGAAAATATAAGGCATGAGAGGAAGCCATCAAGTTCAAGCTCAAATGTAACACTCAAAGGATGAAAAAGCATTGTAAATGACAAAGTGGGCATAAAAGTTTCTCAACTATTCCAAGTCTTAAGTAGATAGCTTGTAACTACCATAAAAGAATAATAGGTGTAACTCCTTAGAAGGGAAGTTAGATTTAAGAGCATAAAAACTGCTTAGATAGCCTTCTGTGCCATTCCTCATGAATAACTTCACTAACACATGGCCAAAAAAGTTAAGGAACAAGACGACACCACATTTCAAGCATGTTTACTATAAAATTCATTATGTTTTATAACTCATTTGATGATGAATACAATTTCAAGAGTTCTCATCTTATCTTATCCTTCTCTCTTATTTCAATTCTTATATAAATGAGGCCTTGAAAGGCATTTGAAGTAACCTCTAAATGTGTATGGAAAATCCCTGCCAAATTTGATACTTATTATTACCTTTGAAATAAAATTCAAGTTGAATTACATCTTATTATTCTTGAATTTAGTGAATTTGAGATTAATTATTGATTAATGTTAGTTATACTTGTAATATTTCCTTGCATTTATCCTTTCCATTCATGCTTCTATGTGAGTTGGTGAACTTTACATAGGTCAGATGAAGTGTATCATATGGTTTGTTGAGTTTAAGTGTTGACAATGACTAGTGTCTACTCTTTGGCCTCTTGATTAATCAACTTAGCTATTTTAATAGGAATATCCCTCATATAAAAACACTTTTGTGGTAGGATTTTTCTTTAAGCTATAAAAATCAGATTTGTAAACTTATTATTTCATAGTGAAATCATTTTCAAGTAGAGGGAACTATATTTGGTGCATCACCTCGATGTTTTCTTACTAGTTTTAGTCATTTTCTATTCATTTCTCTTACAATTTCAGTAGGTTAGTATTAATTTTGGGTGAAACATCAAAGGAGTTATCCCAACCTAGAGATTCACTTCACTAATTACGCCACCCATAATCTAGAAGTGATTTCATGCTATAATCTAGCTAAGAATTCTTGAAAAAAACCTTCCAAAGGATTAAAATTAGATAGATAACTATAGATGATTTTTGAGCTCTATGGATTAAATGATGAAATTTAATCAACCCAAATAACCAAATACCTAGTTAAAGTGATAGAGCCATTAGAATGAAAATTTAAATGGATGAATATAATTCAAAACCAGCACTATGATCCTAAAGCTAAATAATATATACCATGATTAAATGGATTAAAACAAGAATATTGGGATTTAGATTATCTTTACTCATATTTTTGACATGGTGATGTTTCTTGGTTAATGATTGTTGGATGGATGATTGAGATTAGTTTGGCATGGATTGGCTATGGATTATTATGATGTACCTAATGGAGGAGAGGAGTGGTTTAAATATAAAGGGGAGGTAAAGATATATGGTGGAGATTCAAAGTTGGGGGAATGAGATCAATGGTGGAGAATAAAAAGGAATACAAAATTCCTTTGAAGCCTCTAGATTTAGAGACTTATAGAGAGGAGGGGTGAGAATAGAGAAGATTATATATTTAGAGGGTTATAGAATCCTTCTTAGGGTTAATGATGATTAGAGGGAGGCTAGGTGAGTGTTAGGTGGGATTAGAATGTGATTAGGTCATGACTAGGGGAGTATGCTTGTAGGAAATCCTAGGAGTAGACTAGTGTAGGTGGGTCATAATAATTTACAATTCCCAAATAATAGAATACGTGGGGTTAGATTAGGATAATGGGTATTTAAGATGAATTAATTAATTGGTGGGGTAGAATAAGGTTAGTAAATGAATAAGTGATAAAGGGGGATATTAAATAAATAATAATGAAGGGGATAAATTAGGGAATAAATTAGATTACACAAAATTAATATTGACTAATAAGAATATTAGTGATGTTAAATGAAGAGAGTGAATTTTTATGCATACATTTTTCCCCTATTTTAAAGGGCATTGTGATTGGTCAAAGTAAGAGTAATGATCTTTCAAAGAAAAACCATGTCATGGATGATGTTAGTAGATGGTGTTAGTGGAAATGATGATAGGGGATATGATGCTCCCTCGAGGGCACATGCAGGGAAGAATGACATAGATGGACACTCAAAATAAGAAATAAGGGGTGGGATGTAATGGATAGAAAAAGGGGATGGGATGTGAGATGTGGGATAGATGATGAATAAGATAAAAGTTAACTTGAGAAATGATTTATAGAATGATGATGATGCCCCTAGTAAATACACATGCACAAGGAGTAGAGATGTCTGTGTCACAATTGTTGAGACATCCCAAGGGGGAATAAATGGTAACATGATGATGATATGATTTAAAGGCTACAATATTTAGATGTATCCAATAAAATATGCATTCAAGGGAGAGGTATAGGCCATGATAAGATAATGATATGTTAAGATTAATAATGGGTGTAGTTCAAGGCTAATGTCAAGATTCATGATGAAGGTGATAATAAATAATAACTGATATGATTGAGTGACCAAAATATATAAGAGAGAGAGTGGTCAATCTATCCTTGGGCACTAAAAAGTGGCTAGGGACTATCTACATAGTCTAGCAAGACCTCAGGCTGATGTAGTTATAACTAAGAGATAAAAGATGATGATAAGGGAGTAGAATATGATGATGAGTGATGATGATGATGATGATGATGATGATGATGATGATGATGATGATGATGATGATGATGATGATGATGATGATGATGATGATGATGATGATGATGATGATGATGATGATGGTGATGATTAGTGATTAGAGGATGATGTTAGTAATGAAAGGATATGACTCAAAAGATGATATGAAGATAAAATATTATATGTTAGTAGAGTGATTAGGTCATCATAGCTATCATAAGGCTCATCAAAGTATAAGCAATCAAATAAATATAACACTTGACAATATGCCCCATGATATAAGGATGACTAAGGGGACATTATTCTATTTGTATTATCAAGGGAAATTTTGGTATCCTCATAGCATCCTCATTCATTTCCCAATAGATAAAAATATATATTATGAAAATAAAACATAAGACAAAAAAATCATATAGGATAGTCAAACGAGACAAACAAGTAAACAAACCAATATCTACATGTAGTGTCATAATGTCTTTGCTAAGGATTGGATGAGTGATTGGAATAAGTTGGTTATGATGATTGATTTGGGGCTTGTATTTATATAGGATGATCATGATTAGGATTAGGATGAGGTATTACCCCTATTTTAAGATGGAAATAAGGTTGATGTGATAATGTTTTTGAATACTGATTTGGTCTTGAAAAAATTTAAAAAGTGGCCAAGGAAGGTGGTTTAGAAAAGTGATGAACAAGGATTACCAATATAAAATTTCCTTGAAGAGTTTAATATAGTAATTAGACTAGGATATGATGGGATAAAATAATTTTCATACTAAAAAAGAGTGATTAGATGGTTGCTAGATATGAATAGGCAATGATAATGATAGTGATGGGATTAAGTACCTTCCACACTAGCAAAAATGTGACCTGATGGGTGTTAGGTGTGAATAGGAAATGATAGATAAGTGATAGGTGCCAGATTATATTATTTGACAAAGTGATGTGTACCAATAATACCTAGGACAAGGATGAGATTGAAGATATGAAGGGATGGGTGACCACTAGGATTAGATTTCAAGACTACATATTTTTATCCAAGGATGGGAATGAGAAAAAATGAATGGAAGGGAGATAGATGTGACTAGGGGATTAGGGATAAGACAAAATATCATGGAACATTTTTATCTTTTTTAACTTTTATTATTTTTAGGTTTTTTGACATATTTAAAAAATTTATGGTTTTTTGGGAATGTATGTACAATATACATATGGGTTTCTAGTAAAGGGAATATCAAGCCTAAAACATAGGATGAGGATGGATGGAATGATGGATGGGATGATAAAATGATGAAGGTGATGTAGAAAATGGGATGGGGATTAAGGAAGAATGGGCTAGGGATTTTTGATGACCATGTCATGAAGGAACTAGATGTTTAGTTTCCTGAGTGTTCATTGGAGGATATGCTAAGATGATTTGAGAACATGCATAAAGATACCTTTAATTTCCTTAAAAAGGTAAAGATAGGAATGAATGATAGATAAGATGCATGATATGATGGTAGATGATGTAGATGGGATTGACAAGGGATGAGATGGATAAAGATGGGTGATATAAACAAGGTAAACAAGGGATGTGAGAATTATGATAGATTTATAAAGGATTGATGGATCGTTCCCCCAAGTGTTGAGGTACAATATAGATAATTAATTATTATACCATGATGTTGGAGATTAGTTTTCATTGTGGTACTTGCCCAAGGTGATAGAAGACTAGTTTTCACATTTGGATGAATGATTTTTTTTTACTTTTTTGACTTTTATTGGGCATATTGATTTATTGGAGAAGGGTGAGATGTAATATATTGGAATCATTGTGATCTTTAACCAATGCCTATTCTAGAGATATGTGATGATAAGATCATGTCTCAGTGGCCTTTATTTATTTTTTATTTAGCATCCTTTAAACTTTTTGACCAAATGTTTTTATAACCCCTGTGAGGGATAATGCTACCCAATGATTTGAGATATGGTTTATATGGGATGAGAGAATGGGGAATATGATAAAGATGGATAATATGATGAGATGGGGAGAGTAAATGGGGTTTAATAATTACATACACCATTGGGTATGGTGGAGGGGGTTATTTAGATTATTTCCATGAGATCAAGGGATCTAAGACCTTTTGATTTGATGATTCTTTGATCCAAATATTAAGAGGATGGTTGGCCATACAATTATTACTTGTGCCACTCTTTTTATTTGTAGAGTGAGTTTGACTTTAACTTTCCCCTAGTGCCATAATTTGGGTTTCACCAGGGGAGATTGATATTTGACTAGATAAATGATGGTTATTCTGATTTTGATGGTCCCCTAGTGCCTACTATTAGGATTCACTAGGGGAATACATTTTTTGATTAGGTTGATGATTTGACATTTCTTGATTTTGAGTGATAGGATCAAAGATGATTTCATCTTGATTGATGAATTCTAGGAGATGGTCTTAGATTTTTGTATTTGGGGCACATGATTTTGAATGTAGAGGGGATTATAATGATGAATGTTCCCATTTATTCCTTTTATGGAGTGAGATATATGGATTATAGAGGTAAAGTGGATGATTAATGATGTGTGATGAATTAAGTGGATAATTGGTGGCATATTCCTCATAAAGGTCACAAGGAGCCCTAGCATCAACATTAAAGAAAGTGTCCTCAAGAATCTCAAAAGGATCACTAAGACTAGTTGTAGTACACACATCCCTGGTAAGATCAGATCCACTTGGAAAATCTTCAACAAATAAAGCACTCAAGAACTTGGTTATGACTTCATCATCCTGATAGGGATCCAAAGGTATACCTAGTGATGGATTGGAGGTATATGGATTATAGGTATCCTTAATAAGATAGGCATTATCAATATTTACTATAATATCAATGAGGGATATTGTTTCTAAGGAGGAATCTAATTCATATACTGGTGTGACACATGATCCTGATGTAAATATGACTTATGTTATTAACTCTGATGTACAAGATGCAATGCTGCTAGTAAAAGGACGATTTTTTGTAATTGTCCTCTCAACATGGGCTATTTGATATGATGGGTGAGAGGGAGATGATATATGAATGATGGGATGAGCAAAGATAGGTCCATGAAAGAGATTATGGGGATTAGGTGAATTGAGTGTACTATAAATGGACTTGTGTTTGATGGAGGATGTATCGAAGATGGAGGGATAATAGGAGGGGGATATGATGTCTTGACCTTGGAATTGAATGGGAAGGGCTTGATCACGATCAAGAATATAATCTTGGCATTCCTCTTCTTGTTCACCAAGGGAAATAAATTCATTTGGTTCCTCCTCAATTACTATGGCACCTCGATTAATGAGGTCTTAGATATAATATAAATTTTTTTGACATCATTTAATAAAATACCCCTAAGTTTGATGATATATATAGTATCACTTTGATTTATACTAGGAGGGATTAGGCTTAGTAAGATTAAGATGTCAGATAGGGGAATAGACCATCATGTTGGTAGCAATAAGTTATTTGAAAAGGGATTCCAAAGACATGGGAAGGGTAGTATAAGGACCCACTTCACTTTGTGACTTAGATGTGGAATCATTATACTTAAGATCTTATGATTGTTGATGTGACTAGGTGGATGGTCTAGTAGTGGATGAGGTGGCTAAGATTGGATTCCCTTTACTAGTAGAGAAAAGGGTAGATAATGGGTTATGACTAGTAGGTTGAATATTTGCATGGGACTCACATGAAGGGGTTTGTGTAGGGGGTGAAATGAGCTGAATGGGATCAAAACCTTTGGGAAGTGGTACACCCATAATAAGAAAATGTAAAAGGATCTCATCCTTGTTGGCAAATATGTATTGGTCTATGAGATCAGGGTCTAACTTCATGGTGGTGGGTGATAAAGGATAAGGGAATAGTGATGTATTATAATTAATAGATGGAGGATTTTGATGTAGATGAGTACAAATTTGGGCTAAGGGGATTTGGATAGGGTGAGTGGATGGTGGAAGGGGTTGGGATGAGGATAAGGTTGGATGGTGGACTTGTTTAAGAGGTGACTTAAGGATTATAGGGTCAAAATCATTGGGAAAGTGAGCACCCATATTCCATAGCCATAATAGGAATTCATCTTTATTTTTGTGGTGTGTTGATTGATTAGGGTGACCACATCAAGGAATGATGATACTAATTTTGATAGGTTATAAGATGGTGATTTGGGGTGAATGGGATCAAGATTTGAGGGTAGGTGAGCACCTAACTCTAATGTCTACAAAATGACTTTATCCTTGTTGGCTAGGATGTATTTGTCTACAAGAATTGTGTTTAAATACATGGGGAAAGATGGATGATGATGGAAAGGTAGACTAATGATTTTTTGAACAAAGTAAGGCTAAAGTATCAAGCAAATAGGAAGGATGATTATGAGGATAAGATAGACTGTTGGATTAAATACTAGGATCAAACTTCAAATTGAGAGTATAATATGTACTAACAACAGATCAATAATGCCTAGTAGTTAAGCTATTTAAAGGATTAAGGATTTTGATAGGTTCCTAGATTCAAACAAAGAAGATGATAATATGATGTGTACTATTTATGAATAGGAAAGGATGATAGAGACTAGATTGATGATGAGTTTGCTAGATTGAGACTGACAAAGTGATAAGATGCTAAAAATATATTGACTAGGTATGATACCTGATCGAGTGATAAGTGATAGTTTGACTAGGATGATAAGATGATATGGATAGCTTAAAATGACTAGCTCAAGACTTGTAATAATTTTCTCAATATGGGATGGAATAGGATAATGTGATGAAGATGGTAAGGCTAAGGAAGGTAAGAAAAAATAAAGATATGTGGTGATGAAATGATCAAGGGTAAGATGAATGGGATGTGGATGGTTTAGACATATATGTGGCCTAAAGGGATAAATATGATAAGATAGGATGAAACTAGACTAGATTGGTGATAAAGACAAGGTCAAGACAAGTATTAGGGTAGGATGTGGATGATGAGACAAGATGTGACTAAGATATGTGTGGGTATGACCAATCGAAAGTATGATTAGGATAGGATGTGACTATAAGGATGTAAAAGAGAATAAAAATATGTATATTAAGAGTAAGACAAGGATATACAAGTTTATGGGATACTGAGATAGGATAATATGGGATGATGAGGACTATGGATGAGGTGGACTTAGGATAAAATGTAGATAACAAGGTGATATGTGATGAGTAGGACATGACTAGACTAAGATATGAGATGGAATAGGATGATGGTGGGAGATGGTATGCATAAGTAAAATGATGAAAAGGATTTACAAAATGATTTGCAAAGACCTAGATAGGTGTATAGGTTTGGGTGAAAGACTGACTCAGCTCACAAACAACACAGTTATAACACAACACACTTCCAATCAAATAAGACACAAACATATGATTAGTAAACTAACAGTTATATAACCTAATGCTTGCACCATATAATGGCTTAGTAGGTGAGGTTGTAGGATATTGACCCATTATGGAATCAACCAAGCCCTCTTGACCCTATTTGCACACGATGGCTACTTAAGTGATGATACTGACTCTACCAATGAAGTGTTTATTATGGCCAAAGGATCCTATAATAGGTTTTCACAAGGCTCTCTAGGTGTTTCCCCTATATACATGAAGGTATAATGGGTCCCAAGTCTATATAGGATTTTTTCTAACCACCTTATGTATTGGAGCTTAATCTCCCCTCACTCCATATAACCCTTTATGGGGAATTCTACTTTGGCATCAAATGATAACTCTTCTAATTTTTATACTCCACTAGAACATGGAGTTTAGACTAGTACATGGTGGTTAAATCCATTATCACTAGCCCCATACAAAAATAAAAAGGGAATTAGGTGTATAAGTGGTTTTTTATCCTCTAAGAATCACTGGAAGGACACAAGGAAGAGAGCATACACCAACCATAGCCCTCAGGGTACAAATAGGTAGACAAAAAATTAATCAACCAATTATGATTAATATGTGTGATTACATACAAGATGAAGTACAATAATATACAAAACAAAGATATATATATATATATATATATATATATAAGACAAAATGGTATATAAAATAAAAATTGATCAAAATGATTTAAAAATAATTTTCAAAGTGGCACAAGGAGTCTTTGATAGGCATCCTACAAGCACATGGTTAGTAGTTTAAGTGGCACTCAAAAGAGGTAACCTGTAAGATAAATGATGTTATAAACAAATATGACCTATAAAAAAGGGATGTTAGCTAATAAAAAATCACCCCTATAAGAAACAAGATGTTAGTATAATATGCCTTAATGAAACACGCTAAACACAAATTATGATTTAGCTCTATAATTTCTTTGGGGTGAGCAGGACACGATGTTGGGGTTTAGGGGAATCAACCACCAGTGGGGTTAAAGGGAAGAACACCTTGCAGGGTCAAGGGGTAAATCTAATTTAAGGTTTTTGGGGCCTTGTAGAAGGCCAAAAATGACTCAAAAATCATAAAAACCTGACTCTAAAAATACACTTAAAAAGGATAAAATTCAATGCAAAATTGTAACTACATAGTGAAAAACCACAACCAAAAACTACAAAATCACTACTCTAAGACTAAATAATATATTTTGAGTTGTAATCTTGTATAAATAAGATAACCATGATGGTTAACCTAAAAAACCATGACTATTACATAAAACTATAACTTAAAGTGATAAAATCACCATTAGCTATAATTTAATATTTGTGGTTTTGTTATAAGTGACAAAACCTAAGATTTTACATATTTGACATAGAAAGCTCCCTATATAGGTTATGCCAAATTATTTTAAAGTCCTAGGAATGATTACTTACATATTATTTTGATTCGAGAAGGGTTTATGTATAGATGACTATAATAGATTAAAACTGATGTTTATGATGTATTAAAAATTAAATGGACAGATTCTAAGACTTTAAAAGATAATATTTCTAGTTAAACTCAGTCCTAAATATGCCTTGTAGATATCAAAGATGAAAACCATTAAATAAAATGACAAAATTAAAAGGATTCATAATTTTACTACTGGGGCTACAATATCATTATTTCACATGGCACAGTTATGAGTCTGAAAATGTTGAAAGTTGTGGTTTTGTGACCTAGGGATGATGGCATGGATTCCTTATTTTTGATCTGGATCCTACACACAAAGGCTAAATGACCTTGAAACACACATATGATTCTTAGGATGGTTAGGTAGGGGTTAGTTAAAATGAAAATTGACAAGAAAAATAAATAATTTTATGTTTGTGTTTAGAAACTACAAAACCATGAATCCACATTACAAAGTTGTAACTACCAAAGCAAAGTCATGATTTTTGAAGTCATAATTTTTCCTAAAGTCAAAAACCTACAAATAGACTATTAGTGGTTTATGACAAAATCTTGACTCTCTCAGTAAAATCATTACTCACTAGGTAAGGTCACAAATTATGAGTTATGGTTTTGTCAAAAAGCCAAAAATCCATAACATCCAAAATTATTAGTGGTCAAGTCAAATATTTTGTCACAGGGTCATTAATCTTAGGATAATATCACAACTACACAATCATGAATACTAGTTCAAAATTGTGACTTATACCTGTAAGTGTAAGACATCAAAAATATGAGATTTTCTTTACCCAAATCAACCTACAGGCTTGCAAAACACCACTTAGATGAAAAAAATTAGATTGGGTGGGATTGGTCCCACCATGGTCACCATAATATAGATGATTTTTTATCTCTATGGATTAAATTATGCAATTTAATCAACCCAAAAAACTAACTACCTAGTTAAAGTGATAGAGCCATTAGAACCAAAATGCAAATGGATGAATATAATTCAAAACCAACACTATTATCCTAAAGATAAATTATCTACACCATGATTAAAATATTTAAAACAAGAATATTGGGATCTATATTACCTTGACTTATATTTTTGACATGGTGATGTTACTTGATGAATGATTGTTGGATAGATGCTTGAGATTAGTTTGACATGGATTGGATATACATTCCTAAGATGGCTCCATTGGAGGAGAGGAGTGGTTTAAATAGAAATAGGAGATAAATATCTATGGAGGAGATTAAAATTTGGGGGAATGAGATCAATGGTGGAGCAAAAAGAATAATATAAAATTCCTTAGAAGCCTCTATATTTAAAGGCTTCTAGAGATGAGGGGTGAGAATAGAGAAGGTTCTAGATTTGGAGGGCTATATAATCCTTCTTAGGGTTAATGATTATTAGAGGGAGATAGGTGAGTGTTAGGTGAGATTATGAGGTGATTATCTCATGAATAAGAGATTAGGCTTTTAGGAAATCCTAGGAGTAGGCTAGTGTAGGTGGGTAGGTGGGTCATGGGAATTTGAAATTCCTTAATAATAGAATAAGTGGGGTTATATTAGGATAATGGGTATTTAGGATGAATTAATTAATTTTTGGGGTAGAATAAGGTTAGAAAATGAATAAGTGATGAGTGGGGATATTAAATAATTAATTAAGAAGGGGATAAACTAGTAGAATAAATTAGATTAAGTAGAATTAGTGTCAACTAATAAGAATATTAGTGACGTTAAATGAAGTGAGTGAATATAGATTCATACAATAAAAATTTTTACATGCCTAATGGGACTGAATTTCAACAAGGTTATCTAATATTTATGTTGGTTTTGACAAATTTTTAGTTGTAATAGCCTCCTTCATGTAGAATCTTGTGACTCTAACAAGTTTTTAGCTCTTGGTTGTAGATTGGAAAACCAATTTGAATGCTAAAGGTGAATACAAGGTCAAGGGACAAAGTTATTCATTTTAAGTTTGTTGAATTTAATTCATTTTTATTTAAGAGAAATATATTCATTTATTTTTCCCCTTACACAAATACTCTTAGAAGTAAGCTCCATTTTCATTATAGTCCAAGCTCTCCTAAAGCATCAATATGGTTATAAACATAAGTTTTGTAAATTTCAATGGTGTATGCCATATAAACCTTGTAGGATATGATTATATCCCCATGGAATACCACAAGAGTGTCCCATAATTTAGTTGATAAAACACCATTACTCCTATTTAGCACATTAGAGATATGCCTAATTTCTACAATATTCATAATATCACTCAAGAGAATGTGTCCATTACATTTTTGGAGTTATCATTTAAGGGCAAATATTTGGATTGGTATAGAACCTTGGTTCCTAATTATATTGATTCATGGGACCAATTAGGAGATGAATTTTAGTAAGAGGTTTGAATACAAGAGTGATCATTTGTATCTAATTGAACAATTAACTACCATCAAGAGAAATCCACAAGAATTCATGAAAGACTTCAATTCTAGGTTTCAAAAAAAATGTGATAGGATGCCAAATCTTGTGAGACCTACTCCAAATCATGATTTACTCTAATATCTCAAGGTATTGAATAGTGACATATTTGTTATGATACAATCCATGGGTGGATAGATTGTAATGCCTAATTTTTTTCAAAAAAATCATGTAGTTTTTTATTTTGTTTTATTTATTCACTGTAGTTGCTTAATGTTTAATTTTTTTGATTTGGTAAAGGTAAAAATAGAGTGTAACACACATAATTATTATAAAATTTGTTTAATACCTTTATTTTCAACCACAAGGCCTATCTAAGATTAGAATACAAGAGTAAGATTTTAAAAATCAAATAAATAAATAATATCTTGATTAAGGAAGTTAGACAAGTTAAATTATTAAGAAATACTAAATTATAATTTCTTGATTTAAAGTATCATAAATTTATTCACACATAACTCGATCAACATCCAAGTGAAAAGAAATGAGTTTGAATAACAATTAATAATCACAGGGGGTATCAATTTAAGACTCACCAAGAGAGAGTCATCTAACACTAAACAAATATACTTTTAAGGTACTCATGATAAGGAAGCCTACCGATTTAAAGTTAAATAATTTAAAAAAACCACATGAGGGTCAAATTCAAACTTAAAATAAAATTAAACATATATATCCAACCAAATATGTATGAATCCAACACAAATAAAGATGACAAACATCCTTATCCTAGCCTAAGGACCCATACGTGATGTTCCCACCAAAATTTGGGTAGCCTACACATCAACTCAATGGAATCAGGGTCTAATGTAGTTATCCTTACACTTGTGATGGCCTACTCCATGATAGATCATCATTGAACAAAAGTTGGTGATATAAGCCAACAAGGGAACTATTGCATCACTCAAGAGAGATCCTAAATATCTAATTATCTACTCTTATGAATGATAACTTAAGGTCATAAATCACTATCTATCATCTTAAAGTGCAAGTACCTACCCAAACACTTTCATGTAGTGTCACAATAAGAACATGCATTCCTAGGAACTTTTATTCTCTTATATCAACATGATCAATGACTCTACAATCTTTAAATTATGTTGTTTAGAGAAACTCCCACTCTTGAATGAATCTTGAAAGGTGTCCAAGGTTAATACAAGATAGAAAAAGCTAAAATATAAGTAAATAATATGGGTCACTATTTTCAATAGATGGTTGACTAAGAAAACCATGAGATTAAAATTGATGATAAATACAAGCACAAGGAAGAATATCATACCATTCAAGATTAAGTAAGCATACTAAGAGTTAGATACCTTAAACATGTGTTCTAATTATACAATGAATAAATTTGTAAATTTTACACACTAAGAGGGAATTATAAGGTTAGTTCCCTAAGCATGTTCTCTAATAACACTCTCAAATTAGTAGATACAACCTACATAAAGGGGTTTTTTAAGGGTTAGTATGTTTAGTGCACACCTACTCCTTGAGTTACCTACATATATGTACTGATTGCATCACATGTAGAATCAAGGTTTGTTATATTTCACACATTCATAAATGAGTGTTATTTTATATGTTAAGATAATCAACCTTCACCAATCATCTACATGACTAATCAAAACATCGTTACCACTAGTGGGTAATCCTATGGCCACTAGTTGACCCAAATGTAACATGAAACTACTTGGAGTTACAAGTACCTTTGTAAATATGGGAAGTATGAAAATACACAAAACTAAGATTCAAATTCATAAACCAAGACTCATTCCAATATTACAAACTAAAATGACTTCAAGTGGGCCCTATCGTAGGTCTATCTACTAGCAACTAAGGTCAAACACAAACATTTACAAATGTGGTCCAAAATTAAAACTAAGGAAATAAGTATAAAAGGAACACAAAATAGTATGGATCAACCATGAATCAAACTATAAATTATTAAATGTAGTAAAATAACCATTGTAATAATAAGACCTTTCCTAACGAGACAAATTACAGTAATTTTCACACTAGTAATCAGATACAAAGGTACCTACAGTTTAAATATCATATAAGAAGATATATTTTTATTTTCACAAAAGATAATTATCTAATCTATAAATATTACATTTAAGATTAAAAAATATATTTTTATAATGATTAATATCATGATTTAATAAAACTATTTAAAAGTGACTTTAATTTTCTAGAAAACTTACCCCTCAAAATTCTAAATAAGTAGATTATAGAATCGCAGAAGTAAAAATAGTGAATTTAATAATAAAATTTTATTTATTATATTAATGATAATTTAAATCTATAATAATTTTCTTACAGCTTCCATATTTTAAAAATTCTATTCTTTGGTATTTTAAACATGTTGATTCCAAATCAACTATGGGGCTAAAAACCAGAGTTAGTTTTATTTTTATAAAGAGCCTCCAGAAGTGGTCCTAAAGAATCGGTACTAAAAGGGTTAAAAATTATTTAATGATTGGTGGTAGATTTATATAACTAAAGGAATCATATGAAAATTTTAGTTTTGGCAAACTCATAGTTTAAGTATTATACACAATTAAATTTTTGAAAAGGTTTTAAACCTATTTAAAAGGGTCTAAAATGAAAATGAAATTAACTAATTTTCAAGTTAAAAGGGATTTGGCCTTACAACTAGGTTCCATATAAATTATTTATAGATCCCCCTTATTTAACATTTAATTTTTTTTCATAATAAATTAATTATTGTTTTAAAATTGTAATGGGGTGTAATGCATTTTAAGGTTATTAAAAGGAAAAATAAAATTAAAGTCTACACATATGTCAAAGTTAAACAATGGATTAAAGGTAATTTAATATAAAATAAATAAATAAAATTATCACTTGAGATGAGTTTTAAACATCCAACCTTAGATTGGGTGGATCACCACCACTTGATATCATGTTCTCTCCACGTTTTTCTAAACTTCTCTTTGGAAGGATAAAAGTCTACTTCTTTCATTTTGATTTCATTTCTCTTTTCCATTTTTTTGCCTTGAAATTTGAAGATAGATCTTCAAGGGAATAATTCCAAATGTGTGTGTGTGTGTGGGTGTGTGTGTGTGTGTACATATATATGCGTATATATACATATATATATATATATATATATATGTATATATATATATATATATACATATATATATATATATATATATATATATATATATATATATATATATATATATGTATGTATAAATATATGTATAAATATATATATATATATATATATATATGTATATATATATATATATTTATACATATACATATATATATATATATATATATATATATATATATATATATATATATGGTATGTATATATACCTTCAAAATACATACACAAATTTATACAACCATTAGGGTTTAAATAAAATGTGAATGTGTGTATAATTTTATTTTATTTAAAAAATCAATCCAGGTAGTGGCTGTGTAGGTGTCTCCCCCTCCATGGAGTGGGCGGTGGTGGCTAACCCATCCCCTTATATATATAATTACTTTATATATATTTGTTTTATTCTATATAATCTATATATAATGGAAATTTCAATTTTATTAAATGTATATATATTTAAGTGCATTTATTTCAAAACAAGATTTTACTTGTTTAAAATATGTATGGACATTCAAAATGAAAATATTTTTATTTTTTTAGTAACAAATAGAAAATTTAAGAGAGAGAGAGAGAGAGAGAGAGAGAGAGAGAGAGAGAGAGAGAGAGAGAGAGAGAGAGAGAGAGAGAGAGAGAGAGAGAGAGAGAGAGAGAGAGAGGGAGAGAGAGAGAGAGAGAGAGAGAGAGAGAGAGAGAGAGAGAGAGAGAGAGAGAGAGAGAGAGAAGTTCATTATTTTCAATAATTTAACTTAAAATTTTATTTCAATATTTAAATAAAAAATACATTTTCCTTAAAAAAACACACAACTCAAATAATCATTTCCATTTACAATATTGATATTATCTAAAAATATAAAATAAAGAAGGGAGAGAGAGAGAGAGAGAGAGAGATCTATAATTTTATCAATAAGGGATTATACAACTCTAAGAATAATCTATATTTCATAAAGAAGGAGATCAAAGAAGAGAGAGAATAAAAAATACATTTTCCTTCAAATAAACACACAACTCAAATAATCATTTCCATTTACAATATTGATATTATCTAAAAATAAAAGATAAATAAGGGAGAGAGAGAGAGATCTATAATTTTATCAATAAGGGATTATACAACTCTAAGAATAATCTATATTTCATAAAGAAGGAGATCAAAGAAGAGATAGATCATCTACTTGTACAACCATCTCATTTTCATATTCAATTTTTTTCAAAATTAAAATAAGGTGTTGGAAGAGAGTAAAGGAGAAAAAGAGAAATGGAAAAAATATATTAATTTAACAAGAATTTTCAAACACAAAAGAGAGGAGAAAATAACCAACCTTTACTCTTCTTATTCCCTACACTTATCCAAGCTTCAAGACTCCAAAAATATCCTCCTTACACCAATTTATCCTCCAATTAATCAACCCTCAAAAATGAATAAAATAAATCCCCAAATAAAATCCAAATGTTTGAAAATAAAAGGAGGGAGTCAAATTCCTCTTCCCAAGTTCATTATATGGAGTACCCTCTATTCTTGGGTCTTTTCATGTCAAGGAAGGACCCATGATTCTCTTTCCTATTATGGATTTTTATGGAAGAAAAATATTACACCAAAAAATTTATCTTACATGTCCATATGGATCCTAAAACAAATTATTTTAAATTACCTTTCTTAAAATAATTCTCCACCAAGTAGGTCAATGCCTACTAACTAGTCTAGGACCTAAGAGAGTAGGTTTTCTATAAGACCTCTAGGACAGGGTTAATAGGATATCTAGGAAGTATAAGACTTATTAAATTAATTTTTTTAATAATACAAATTTATTTTATGTAAATATGTATTTAAAGTGTGCAATTATGATTTAAATAATCTTTCTTTACTCATGGAGGAGCATTAATCCATTAGCAACCAAAGGGGGAACTATATTTTAAATTATTCATAACCACATAATTGAATTACTAATGTCTCAATTGGTAAGGTAAAAATATTCATCATGTGTGGGTATTACATATTCACCCCTTATAAAATCATTATCATTGATGCGCTAAACCAACACAAAGGGTTAAAGAACTAAACATTACTAGAGCACATACTAGGTTGCAAATAGTGTAACTCTAACCAACCATAATACAACACATTTTAGACTTATCAACATCTTTTAATATTATTTTGGAATCATATTTCTTAAAATTAAGAAGGTTTTTTAGTTAATATAATTATTAATTTTATTAAAACATAACCCATAGTGCCAAATTGCCTTACTGTCATCTAAATTTATCTCAACCAACTGAAACCTAAGCTATTATATTGATGTATAATTCTAGTAAGTGGCATATACAAAAATATTATTCTCTCATATGATAATATATTGATTATTTTATGCACCATCCCATGTCAAGAGTTTACTCATTGAGATTAGAACCATTCCATGATCAAGCCATATTGATCAATACTCATCACATCGAACAATACTAATAACCACTATCTATCATGAATCAAATGATATAATAAACTATTATTGTCAAAGCATCTAAAGGATTCTATGTACATGTATCTGTCTCCTATAATATCATATAGAACATATTGTGTGTCATCTATGGTAAATATACAAGGTGAAGAACAAGTAACAAATTATGGTAGAACCACATAAATTAATATTGAACGATTATATTAATAACATCAATTATCATTTGAATTGAGAAATATCAAGGTTCAAATAACCAAGAAATAATTTTATTCTTCAAATAACTTCCTTAGACCTCCCAATAAATACTAAACATAAGCTATAGCCAAATCATGTTTAAGATCATATAAACTCCTTAGACCTCCCAATAAATAATGAACATAAGATATAGCCAAATCATGTATAAGATCATATAACCTCCTTATACCTCCCAATAAAAAATGAACATAAGCTATAGCCAAATCATGTAGATGATAATATAACCTCCATAGACCTCCCAAAAGTAGGATAGTAAGTGATTTATCTAAATCCTGTATGAAACCACCACATTGGGTGGGCATGAGGATGGCTCAAGACTTGACCTCACAAGGGAGAAGGAATAATATAATCCTTATATATATATATATATATATATATATATATATATATATATATATATATATATATATATATAAGGATTATATTATTCCTTCTCCCATTAGGTGGGTTTTTTTTAAAAGATTTTTGTGCCTAATTTATTTTGATTTGATTTCTATTTTATGTTATTTTATGAAAATAACACTTTTGTTCTCTTGAATCTCAATTTTATTTTATGTAGATATTCAGTTGGTTTTAAATTACTTGATTAAAATTTAAATTTTTTTCATGGACATTTGGATCTCAAGTTATTACATAATTTAAATTATTTTTTGATATTTAGTATTTATTTAGAAATATTTATTTAAGTCCATTCAGATTTTGATTTAGTTATTGGATTATGTTGATGAGGTTTTGTTGTTTTTATGTTTGAACATTTGTTTTGTGAATTTTGTGATGCGATAATTGTACTTATTCTCCCCCATACATGTAATAGGTGTACAATGATCACATCACAAAATTCACAAAACAAACGTTCAAACATAAAAACAAGAAAACCTCATCAACATAATCCAATAACTAAATCAAAATCTGAATGGACTTAAATAAATATTTCAAAATAAATACTAAATATCAAAAAATAATTTAAATTATGTAATAAGGTGAGATCCAAATGTCCATGAAAAAAATTTAAATTTCAATCAAGTAATTTAAAACCAACTGAATATCTACGTAAAAGAAAATTGAGATTCAAGAGAACAAAAGTGCTAGTTTCAAAAAATAACATAAAATAGAAATCAAATAAAAATAAATTAGGCACAATAATATTTAAAAAAAATACACCTAATGGGAGAAGGAATAATATAATCCTCAATTACCTCTCATAGGTAAGAGTAAAACATTAATCTCTCCATATGTCTCCCAAAGGTTCATAAGGTTACATCGAATATAATTCATAAAGTTTGTTATTTTGGAAACCACTAAGGAGAGGGTAAAGGAACACAAAATTTATAAAGTGAAAATTATTCACAAATAACCCATGGTGCTTAAGGAACTCATGGTGCAAACACCTAAAATAATTAGGTAGCTACCTTGTACAAAGAGGAAAAGTGGGTTTTTAGCTTACGAAAAACTCCACTTCCTAACTAATTATTTGGTCTAAACCATTATAAATATATTTATACTTCACCATTAAACTCCATACTTACATTAATACACAAATACTAGATCAATAATACATGGAGACAAAGATCAAGGTTGTTATGGTTGAGTGAAGGAGATAAAAACAAAAAAAATTTCCATCTATCCACTCTTAAGCATAGAGCCAAAATTCACATATCACACCTAAAAAAGGGAGACTTGAAGATTATAGAGGATAAGGTCATCATGGATGAAATGGTGACTTTATTCTCTTCTCTAATGAAGGATGATCCTAACATCAATTTGGATAGTCAAGCTGAAATCCTTAGAGTGATTCCTCCTCTAGTTTCGAAGGAACAAAATAAAATGTTAAGCTCAATTCCTAAGGATGATGAAATTTTCAAAGCTGTTTGTTTTTTGGGAGGAGATAAAGCTCCTAGTCCTGATGGCTTCCCCATGTTTTTATTCCAAAAACTTTGGAAATTTTTTGGTAAAGATGTATGTGATGCTGTGAAGGAATTCTATGGAGCTAAATAGATGCTTAAGGAAGTCAACTCCACCTTTTTGTGCCTGATTCCTAAGAAAATTGGTGTTGATTCTCCTGATCAGTTTAGACTGATTAGCCTTTGTAATTCTTTCTATAAAATTATTTCCAAAGTTCTTACTTCCATACTTATCTAAGTGATTCCTTTGATTATTGCTAATCAACAAAATGGCTTCATCCCAGGTAGACAAATCCTTAACTCTATCATCACTACTCATGAGAATATTCACTCCTTGTCATGTTCTAACAATCAGGGGTTCATTATGAAAGTTGGCATTGCTAAGGCCTATGGCAGAGTTGATTGGTCATTCCTCTCAAACATTCTATTATCTTTTGGCTTTGACCAAAAGATTGTTGGTCTTATTTATCAATTGATTTCTACCTCCTCTATTGCTATTCTAGTTAATGGAAGATCATCTCATTTCTTTTATCCCTCTCGGGGATTGATACAAGGTGATCCTTTATCCCCCATCCTTTTTGTTATTATGGCTGATTGCTTGGGAAGATATATTGGGAACTTGGTTCATAGAGGTTTATTTAAGGGATTACAACCTTCTTCCCATCCTTTAATTTGTTCTCATGGAAAATTTGTTGATGACACCATCTTTATGGGTAAGGCTGAAGTCAAGGAAGCCAGAAGTTTGAAGCAAGGTATTAACTTATATTCTTCTACCTCTGGTCAATTGGTTAACTAGAATAAAAGTGTTGTGTTCTTTATCAACACCCCTATCTAGAGACAAAATAAAATTGATAAAATATTTAGATGTTCTATAGGATCTCTCCCCTCTTCTTACTTGGGTATTCTTCTTGGCCTGAAGGTCCCTGATGCCTTCTGGGAAGATCTTATTGACAAATTCAGCAAGACAATTGTGGGATGGAAAGGAAATATTTTAAGCCAGGTAGGTAAGTTAACTCTTCTCAAAGCTTGTATTCAAAGCATACCTACTTATGCTTTAAGTCTCTTCAGAATTCCTATTAAATTTGCTGAGCCTATTGACAAAATTCAAAGAAATTTTATATGGACTGGTACTGAGGAAAAAAGGAGAATGCCTTTAATTGCTTGGGATCATGTTTGCAAACCTCTCAGTGAAGGGGGATTGGGAATCAGGAAAATTAGAAGTATGAACAAAGCTCTTTTAGCCAAACTAGGTTGGAGAGTTTTCCATGACAACAAAGAGTGGAGTACCATATGGAAACATAAGTACCTCTTCAATGCTAAATATCTTCCTGATTTCTTCTCTTCTCCTGATGTTATTCATCCTTCTTCCATATGGGGGGTTGTTCAAGGGACCAAGAAAATTCTAGGAAAAGGATGTTCTTGGAAAATTGGTAATGGGCTTAAGGTGAAATTTTGGGATGATGTCTAGTTAAAGGATCATCCCTTGATTGGAGATTTTCATGACAAGGATTTAGTTGACTGATGTAAGTAGAGATATGGCATATTAGTTAGTCATTATTGGCAGAATGATTCCTGGGTGAATTTAACTGATGTTGATCAAGGTTTTAGTAACATCCAATTATCTCTCAATGATGTCTCTCTTTATCCTTATCTTGAGGATGAGATTATTTGACATGCTGACCCTAGTGGCCAATTTAAAGTCTCTACTATCTTTGCTTCAAATGAAAAGGGTAATCAACCTTTTTGGTCTCATGCCTAGATTAAGGGGCTCACCCCCAAAATTAATATCTTCTTTTGGACTCTACTTTAAAATAAAATTTTGACCCTTGAAAATTTGCAGAAAAGAGGTATAAATGTGGTTAATAAGTGTATTTTATGCAAAAATGGACTTGAATATAGAGACCATATGTTTTTGAATTGCTCTTACACCCAGCAAGTTTGGACTGAGATTCTTAATTTTTGGGGTATAACATGGGTCCATCAAAATAATGTGGAACTCTCTTTTAAAAGTTGGTGCTGCCCCTCTAAGGATCCTGATGCTTATTTTATTTGGAAACTAACTCTCCCTCATCTCTGGTGGGGTATTTAAAAAGAAAGAGATAATAGAATATTCAGGAGTAAAGAACTTCTAGGATGGGTGCTTGGTCAGATAATCATTAGATCCATCAAGGAGAACTTTAAATCCTAGAGGAATTCTGATCAAACCTTCCAATTTGATAACTTTTTACGATCTGAAGGGTCTAATTTGAAAATTGATAATCCAAGATCAATCATAAAATGGTATGTTCCTCCTAATGGATGGATCAAAGGGAACTTTGATGGATTAGCTAAGGGAAATCTGGGAAGAGTAAGATGTGGAGGGATCTTGAGATATCATGTGGGAAATGTAATTGATGCTATCATTATCCCAATTGGTAATTTGAATAGCCATATTACTAAAGTTACTGTAGCCCTCTACACTATTAAATTAGCTGTTGATTTGGGGTATTCCAAATTATGGTTGGAAGGTGATTCTTTGAATATTATTAACACCCTAAATAATAAAAATTCAATCTCATGGTCTATTGAGGCTACGGTTATGGAAATCAAAGCCTTATATCAAAAATTTGAAAAAGTGGCCATATCTCATACATATCAAGAGGCCAATGGGGTTTTTGACTAGATAGCTAATCATGATATTCAAATGGGGCATAAGGTGAGGTGGATTGATGAATTAAATAAGCACATTGATCTTAAAGCACTTATTAATTATGATGCCATTCATTCCAAAGTGGGAAATATTTGCTTGGATTAACAATTTAATGATTTAGTGGAGTGGCCTTATGGCTATCAGATTACCTTCCCTAAGGAGGTACATTCATGAGAATGTAATATGGTCACTGCATGTATCATCAAAAAGGCAAATTCCATTTCAAGTAACAAATAACTGGTTCCATTTCAACCTTTTTGCCTTCTGTGTTTGGGTGCTTCTAGTTTTTCATTTGCTTTGAAATATGAGGGGTGAACCACAGAAGTAAGAGCCCAAAAAATGTGATGATTGAAAGGCTACACAAGACATATGGAAGATTCTACAAAAAGGGATGGTGGTTAGTTATCTGGAGCATTTGCATGGCTTTAAACCCCTTGTCACTATAGCCTTCTTTAAAATTGAGTTGATGACAGAGTTACTCTCCATGGAGTCACTGTGAAGCTTACTAAGTACTTCATTTCCAAGGTCATGGGGCTTCCCATGGGTGGTATTAAGTTCTCAAAATAGACCAGTATATCCAATGTGGCCTACAAATTTTTTTTGAAGATGGATGCAAAGGAGAAGCAATTGGAAAAGAATGGAGACTTCCTTGACATGGAACATATAAAAGGAATTTGGTGAGATGTGTTATGTTGTATCCATGAGTACTTTATCCTTGATGGTAGGAATAAAAGAGTTCACAAATTTCATTTTGTTATTCTCAATCACTTTAGGCATAAGGATATAATTTCTTTCCCTTTCTATCTACGTTTTTCATTGCTTCAAAGCTTGTATGCCCATAGGAAGAAGGAGTCTCATCCCTTTTTACATGAAGGTTTGATACTTCTCATAGAGGATTTTTGTAAAAATAAATCCATAGCTTCAACTCCTTCTTCTGACAAACATAAAGGTTCTCAGTCCAAAAAGTGTAAGAAGAATGAGAATGTTAAAGGGATAGAAAAGGCAAAACTAAAACCCTCTAGTTCTCAAAAACAAATTATAGAAGAGGATTTTGAGTCAAAGAATACTGAAAGCTCTGAGAAGGATGTCTAGGAGGAAGAGGAAGGGATGGATGTTGGGGAGTTTAGCTCTAATTTGGATGGATATCCAAAAACTAAAGGAAAATTTGAGAAAGGGAATGAAGAGGATACAACTGAGGGAAACTCAAAATAGAGAAATTCTGAAAATGAGGGTAATCAAACTATGTTCAGGGGAGGTGTTAAAGACAAAGACATCTTAATTGATGTTCCAGTTTCTATGAGAGAGGAGGATCACATGGTTTTGGCTTCTACTCCTGCTATGGAGATTGGGGGACAAGAAAAGGAGGACCCTATTCAGCATGAAGACCCTATTGAGACTAGAGAGGAGGAACTGATGGATAGGGATGAATAAATTGAAAAGGTTGATTCCCCTCCACATGAGATTATAAAAGACATTTGTGACTCTTTGCAGAGGGAAACCAAGTTTTCCTTCCTACATTCTGCCAAGTTTAATGCTGACTCTATTCTCCAAGTTGATTCTTAGATCTATAATGAAATAATGGGGCTAAAGAAGAAAGTGGAAACAATGCAACACAATCAGGATGTTGATCAAAACATGATCAACCACTTGGAGGTGAAAATGACATATATCCCAAAAAAACTTAAAGATTATGAGTATAATCTTAGAATGCTCATCAAGGAAAGTTAAACAAAGATGGAGCGGGTAACATCAAACATCTATGCTACTGCAGCTAGCCTTGGAAAAAGAGAAAATGAAGAAATAATATCCTTGGAGGGTCCAAGTAAGAGGACAAGGCAAAGTTTGAGGAAGAAATCCTTGCAAGCTGTTGCAACTTTGGCTGCTAACTCCATCCAAGATACTACTAGGATTGGGAAGGAGGCTGTCAAGATGATCATGGAATTGCAATAGAAGCCTAGGGTCTTCTTTGTTGGTTTTGTTCCTATTTAGGTCCTTATTTCTAGTTGTTGTAACTGGTTCTTGTTTTTGGTCCTATTTCTTAGTTCTTGGTCTAAAACTTTATTTGAGGTTCCAGGTCCTTGTAAAACCTAGGTACTTTTATTGGACTATGTTTGTGGTTTCAGGTCCCTATAAAACCTAATTTTGATGCTGCTCTCTAGTAGGTTTCAGGACTGCTATTCCTGGTGGTTGTTAATGCTTTATCTTTTTTTATTTTGTTAAAGGGTTTCAGGGTCCCTTCAAAACCTGATTTTACCATAATCTAAAACAATACATGGTTACACAACATAATGCATAATGACATAACAACAAACTTCACTTATGCATAATATGTTTACATTAATATAACTTACTTTACACCACATTTTCATAATAAGAGTTTCACATAATGTACTTCAAAACATATTCACATTGACAAGAGGATAATTTGAATTCACACATAATATCATACTGGTACCATGGCATAATCATTCTATGATCACATAATAATTTTATTATTATATATGAAAGATCCATTATTTATGGGGTTTGTTACATATATAATTATATGAGGTTTACACAATAGGTTACAATTATACATGTACATAATAACTACAAAAGTTAAGGGTTCACATGATTGACTTGAGATAACTATTTATATTGATTCATAATCAAAACACAATTTAAAATTTATTGGTATCACATAGGGGTAATGGCATCTCATCATCCACATCAATAATCGTAACATCCTCCATATCATATCCATTATATAATCCCAAATTGTTGATGTTAAAATAAGTACCATCATGGTTATACATATCTGTTAGCCATCACCAACCATAAGTGTTATGAAACTAAACAATATAATCCCCCATTCCCCACATAAGCCTCACTAGAATTTTTTTTATGAAAGGTATTATGACCAATTGAGAATCATTTTATATTCATTTAGAATTTGATACTTTTCTCTTTTTCAAAATCCCTCTTCTTTTCAAAAATCCAAGTGTTTGTTTTCTTTGTTAAACAAACAACATATTTTAAGTTTTATTTATCACAAGATTTAAACATTTTTTTTAAAATGAAATATTACCTCAAAATGCCATGGTAATTGATCATCTATGAAAAATTATATAAATTAAAGTAATCAATTTTCATTCATAAAACATAGTTTACCATATTGTATTCAAATATCCATTGAATATTCAAAAGTACAACAGTGACACACAATGAATCATAAAAAAAATATTAGATCACTAACTATAGTAGCATACTAGAACAAAAATAAATTTTGATCCCACAATCAACCCAATCTCAAGGTGTTGGTGGTACTATGCCTCATGCCCTAATGCCCTCAGTATTATTCTCTTTGGATGTCGAGTCATTCTAGATCCAACCACCACATTCATCCTCAACTGGTCTAGAGGTTAATATTTCCTTTAGAGGCCAGTATCAAATGAAATGAACCACATCCCCACATAGTTAAAAAGCCTCTAAAGAATTTATATTATATCTTATACCAAGAATATCTAATAGTTTGGTATTTTCATGTAGACATACTTGAATTAGATTCACTTTTGGTCCCAAAATAACACACTTTTTAGAACAAGGTGAGGCCACCCCATATGGAAATTAAGAGTGATTCTCTTAAACCTATGGATGTTATATAACAAAAACCCTAAATTAACATGGTCTTTGACTCCTTGGTTAATTATATTATATGGGGCACCTCATTTGTGGTTAAAATGAAGGGGTTATCTCAAACATACCCTGAAATTGGGGTAGTCTCTCCTACAAAATATTTGTCAAGTGTCAAAGGTTTTAGAGGATTTGTTGGTTTATCTACATTATCTTCTCAATTAATGGTTCTTGATGATCCCCATTACATGATCTACACATGTTGCCCTTAAAATCCATACTGTAATAGATAAAATAAAATAGAAGAGAAAAAAATTGCACTTATACATCCTAAAGCCCCTTGTGTTTAAACTAGGATTTGATACCAAAATGTAATGCCCAAATTTTTAATCATAAAACCCATGTATTTTTTATTTTTTTTTAGTGTTGTTTATTTATTCACTATGGTTTCTTAATGTTTAACTATTTTTATTTGGTCAAGGTAAAATTAGAGTGTAACACATAAAATTATTATAAATTTATTTAATACCTTTGTTTTTCACCATGAGACCTATCTAATATTAGAATACAAGTGTGAAAGGTTAAAAATCAAATCAATAAGTAATATCCTGATTAAGGAAGTGAGATAAGTCACATTGTTAAGAAAGGATAAATTATAATTTCTTGATTTAAAGGATCACAAGTTTATTCATACATAACTTGATCAAAACCCAAGGGAAACAAAATGAGTTTGAACAATAATTAATTATCACAGGGTTATCACTTTAAGACTCACCAAGGGAATGTCATCTAACACTATACAAATATACTTTTAAGCTACTCAATATAATTAAACCTTCCAATTTAAGGTGAAATTATTGACAACAACCACATGAGGGTGAAATTCAAACTTAAATTAAAATTAAACATATATATCCACCGAAATAAGTATGAACCCAACGTGAAGAAATACAACAAACATCCCTAGCCTAACCTAATAACCTAGAACCAATGGCCCCACCATAACTTGGGTAGCCTACATATCCACTATATGAAATCAGGGTCTAGTTTAGTTATCTGTACACTTGTTATGACCCCCTCTATGAGACACCATCACCGAATAAGAGTTGGCAATCTAAGACAACAAGGGAACTAGTACATCACTCAGGCAAGCTTCTAAAGCTATATTCATCTACTCTAATGAAAAACACAACTTAAGGTCATCAATAACTAATTATTTGATCTTAAATTACAAGTGATTACCCATGCACTTTCACACAATGTCATAACAAGAACACACATGACTAATAAATTCTATTCTCTTACTTTAATGTGGTCAATGACTCTTTAATCTCTTAACTATGATGTTTAGAGATAATATGACTCTTGAATGAATCTCAAAAGGTGTCTAAGGTTAATATGCGAGAGAATAATCTCAAATCTAAATAAAAAATAGGGGTTACTATCCATAATATATGGTTGACTAAGAAAACTATCTTATTAACTAACGATAAACACAAGTGCAAGGAAGAATATCATACCATTCATGATTAATCAAGCATACTAAGAATTAGATAATTTAAGCACGTGTTATAATAACATAATACAAATAGTTGTCAATTTCCCATAGTATGAGGGTATTCTAAGTTTAGTTCCATAATACTATTCTCAAGTTAGTATATAACACCTGCATAAAGGGGTGTTTTAAGGGTTAGTACACTAATCTCACTCCCACTCCTTGAGCTATATATATATATATATATATATATATATATATATATATATATATATATATATCTATGGTGATCTCATCACATGCAAAATTAGTGCAAGCTGTAGTTCACCCATTCCTTAATAATTAATAGTTTAGATGTTAAGACAATCATTTTCACCAACCATATAAATAATTAATCAAAACATCATTACTGCTAGTGGGTAATCCTATAATGACTACTTGACCCAAATGAAACTATACACTACTAGGAGTTATAAGTACATCCCTACATATGGGATGTAAATATACAAACTAAGATCAAATATAAAAACTAAGACTCATTCCAATATTAAAAACCAAAAGGACTTCAAGTGGGCCCTATCTTAGGTCTACCCACTAATTACTAAGGTTAGACACAAACATTTACAAATGTGGTCCAAAATTCAAACTAAGGAAACAAGTATATAAGGGACATAAAATAGTATGGATCAGTCACGACTTAAACTATAAATATTTAAATGTAGTAAAAGAACCATCACAATCATAAGACCTTTCTTAATGAGATAAAATACACTAATTTTCACACTAGTAATCAGATACAATGGTACCTATAGCTTAAATATGATATAAGGGAATACATTTTTCTTTTCACAAAATCTAATTATCTAAGTTATAAATATTACATTCAATACAACAAAATATTTTTATAATGAGAAAGATCATGATTTAATAAACTATTCCAAAGTGACTTTAATCTTCTAGAAAACTTGCCCCTTAAAATTTTAAATGAATAAATTACAAAATCACCAAAGGAAAAATAGTGAATTTAATAATAAAATTTATTTTATTCTTTTGATGATAATTTAAATCTATAATAATTTTCTTACAACTTCCATATTTAAAAAATGCCATTCTTTGGTATTTGAAACATGTCAATTCTAGATCAACTTTGGGGCTAGAAACTAGAGTTAGTTTTATTTCTACAAAGAGCCTCTAGAAGTGGTACTGAATAATCACTACTAAAAGAGTTAAAATGTATTAAATGGTTGGTGGTATATTTCACTACTTAAAGGAATCATATGAAAAATATAATTTTGGCAAACTTTTAGTCTAAGTATTTTACACAACTAAATTTTAAAATATTTTTAACCTATTTAAAAGGGTCTAAACTAAAATTGAAATTAACTAATTTCCAAATTAAAATGGATTTGACCTTGTGGCCAAGTTACATATAACTTATTTATATATCCTCCTTATTTACCAATAAAAATTATTCATAATAAATTGATATTTTTTAAAAACTATAATAGGGTGGAATGCAATTTAACGTTATTAAAAAGAAAAATAAAATTAAAGTCTACACATAATTCAAATTTAGCCAACACATCCCCATACTAGGGTGAAATGCCACCTTCCCCTCACCTATATTTAGGTGGGTCAGTAACAGTAACTAACACCCCCTCTATATATATTAATTAATTAATTTTTTTTATATTAATTATTATATATGTATATGTATATTTATGTATATGTATATGTATATATATAGTAAAAATTTCAATTTTATTAAATGTATGTAAATTTAAGTGCATTTATTTCAAAATAAAATTTTATTTGTTTAAAATATGTATTTACATTCCAAATGAGTTTTTTCTAATTTTTTGAGCAACAAATGGATAAATTATAATAAACAATTTTTTCTTTTAAATTTTAACATTCATTACTCAAGAGAGGGTAGAGGGGGAGTGGGAAGAAGGAGAGAAGTTCATTCTCTGAAATAATTTAACTTACAAAATTCTTTCAATATTTAAATAAAAAAGACATTTTCCTTCAACAAAAAACACACAACTCAACTAATCATTTATATTTACAATATTGATCTCATCTAAAAATGCAAATAACATAAGGGAGAGAAAGAGTGATCAATATTAATGGATTATACAACTCTAATAATAATATCTATTTCACAAAGGAGGATATAAAAGAAGAGAGAGATAATCAACTTCTACAACCATCTCATTTTCATATTCAATTTTCTTCAAAATTCAAAGGTGGTGTTGGAAGAGAGTAAAGGAGATAAAGAGAAATGGGTAAAATATATTAATTTAGAAATCATTTTCAAACACAAAAGAGAGGAGAAAAATAACTAAATTTTATTCTTCTAATTTCCAACACTTCTCCAAGCTTCAAGACTCCAACAAGCTCCCCTCAAACTCCTCCTTCCACCAATTTCTCATCCAAAGAATCAACCCTCCATAATGACTAAAATGAATCCCTAAATAAAATACAAGAGTTTGAAAATAAAATTAGGGAGTAAAATTACTCTTCCCAAGTTCATTAATTTAAAGGAGTACCCCCCCTTTCATGGGCATTTTCATGTCATGGAAGGATCCATGCTTCTCTTGCCTATTATGGAATTTTTTGGGAAGATCAGTCTTATAACAAAAAAAATTCTCTTACATGTCCATATGGATCCTAAAACAAATAATTTTAAATTATCTTTCTTGAAAAATTCTCCACCAAGTAGGTTAATGCCTACTAACTAGGTTAGGACTTAAGAAAGTAGGTTTTCTAGAAAACCTATTGGATAGGGTTAATAGGCTCTCTAGGAAACTTAGGACCTATTAACTTTCAATTTTGAATATTACAAATTTATTTTATGTAAATATGTATTTAAGGTGTGAACTTATGATTTAAATAATATTTATTTATTTATGGAGGAACATTAATCCACTGGCGACCAAAGGGGGACTTATAATTCAAATTCTTTATAACCACGTAATTGAATTGCCTAATGTCTCAATTAGTAAGGTAGGAACATTCCTCATGTGGGGGTATTATAGAGATTTTACTTGAGACATATGATATTTCCATCAAAAATAAAATTAACCTTATACTAGTTGGAAATATATCCCTAATACCTCCCATACCATTATTTCTTGATATATAGACCCCTACTCCAACTCTTGCTCCTATTCCTACACTCACCAGTCATGAACAAATTATCCCTAGTCAATCAAGTGAAATATAAGAGTTAATAAAACTATTTAACGCTTAATAAAATGATATAGTGGTTATGAAGAGGTAAATAAATTAGTCGTATAGACCTTACCAATCTTCATATCAGTCCTATCATCCCAATCAGCCAAATAGACAACCTTTTCAAGCCAATTCCTAAGGACAATGATATATTACCTATGTTAGACTATGTAATAACTATAATCAAGATTATACCTCCACTCTATAGTTTTATTACCTACTCAAAACAAATTCTTACAAGATCATGATTGGTCTTATCAACGGGATCAATCTCATAATCAGTCTCATAATTAGAATGAGGTGTTTAGTCAAGTTTGTATGAGACAAAATGAAACAATTCCTTCTATGACACAAGATGAAGTTATTCATATTGAAATGGAAAATGGAGATAAATTTAAATATAATGACACATTGGTAAATTGGGGAGAGGAAGATTGGTGTTTAATAAATCAGTTGGGAAGAACAATTAAGGCTAGTGATTTTCTATAACAGCCAATACAAGGTCCATAAGGAGAGCAATTCATGATTATAAAGAGATAGGTAAATGTTAATCCAATATGCCTTATATGTGTCAATGAATAATAGATAATAATGAAGATACGAAGGCCTAAGAAACTTATAAAAATTTGAATGTGAAGGGTGATTTTATATCCCAAACTATGCAAGCTCAAAAGAGTATGGTCGTTTATTGAGGAAATCCAAGGGTTAGTAGATCTTATATCAACATTATGGACTAAATAAATAGGTTTAATGTGAGTATTCCTAAATGGGATACATTGGATCTTCTTTGATAAGGGAGATAATTCAAGACGTGTTGTCAAAATTCAACCTTTTAAAAGCATCAACAAGAAGAGAGAGTTGAGTTTTCACAAACACACTTACACCTACTAGTGATAAACTGAGAAAGGATGGTAAAATACATCCCTTTTATGTTTATATGATCATTTAATATTACCTATTACATAATTTCATGATATATATGGGTGTAATTATCTCAGTGATACTTAAACAAATAGTTGAGAAGCTAGGCCTAAAACATGAGCCTAATACTAAAGTTATCTTGTAATTGGATGATTTAGGTACTAAGACAATATGTGTGATCAAAGGTTTGAGTATTAATCTTCACACTTGTCCTAATTTTCATATTTCTCAATTTTTTTTTGTAGTGGACTTGCCACCCTACTTTTATCTATGTTTCTCAAGAGACTTCAACTCTAAGATTGGGGGCTACTTATCATCTTATTAGTCTAGATTTTAGAATTAGATATGGTAATAAATTTACAATCAAATATAAACCTATGTCTAAATTTCATCTTGATCCATACAAGCCAAAAATATCAAATGTGAATTATACCATCATGTATGAATAAGATCATCCTAATAATCAATAACCTATTGTACCTCTTGAAGACATATAAGATCTTTTTCTTGATGAGTGGGGAGTAGAAAACCATGAATATAATCCATATATAGGTGTTAAAGAATTTGTTCTAGTTGTCTATTATTTTCATGAACAAGGTATAACCATATCAATTCTCTCTAATTCAAGTGAAGATTGTGATGGTATATGGAAGTTGTTCTTTCATGGTTCAACAAGGATGGACCAGAGGCAAGAGTAATTTTAGTTTCTCCTTAAAATGAAAATTACTATTTTATAATTAGATTTCAGTTTAGTTAAACTTGTAAAGTATCTAAGTATGAGGCTCTTGTACATGGGCTTCAGTGGGAAAGAATTAAAGGAGTGAAATAATTACAATTTTTTTGAGGTATTTAACTAGTAGCCCACCAAGTAAAAGGTAATCATGCTACCAAGAATACATTTTTGAAGTCCTAAAAGAATATGATATGGGAGCTTATTGAATATTTTTAGGCCTTCAAAATCCAATAAATTATAAGAGAATATAATCAACATGATTATAGGTTAGATTCAATGGGATCTCAATTTGACATTCTTAATGATGTTAAGAACTCAAAAACTTAGTAACATATCAAGGTGGCAGTGAGGCCATCAATCTTAGATAATGATGTTAATTGGCAAGTTTTTTAGTGTGAAAAGCAAATAGTATGTCTCCTTAAATAATAATATGATTTTTTTTGTAAAATATAGGCTAAATTACAACATCAACATGGAGATCAAATTGTGTAATTAAGATCTAATAAGCTTCCGAAAGGGTAGGTAACTCTTGAGAATGTATTCAATGAGAGTGATCACATGAGAAAGGATAAAGTGAGGATGTATACCAAAGAATAACATAATGATAGAGTGTCCATATTCAAATATAAGCTTATTAAGCTTATAAAGGTATGTACTTTAGATAAGAGAGTTATATTTATTGAATTATATAGAGATTTTTTTGATATCTTTACTTGGGAATATAGTGATTTGAAGGGGTTTGAACCTAAATTAGCCCAACATACCATATATCTTAACCCAAATTCCAAGAATATAATACAAATAAAAAGACTTATTAATCCTAAATTTGATCTTCTAATGAGGAAAGAGCTGACAAATTTGATAGAGTCAAGTATCATATTCCCTATTAATCACTCTTCATGGGTTGTTAATCTAGTCCCTATTAGAAAGAAGAGTGGAGAGATAAGATTATGTGTATATTTTAGTGATTTTAATAATGTTTCATTTAATGGTATTTATCCCTTACCCTCCATGGAGAAAATTATTTAAATGGTTGCATGTTGTCAATGCTTCTTTCTCTTGGATGGCTACTCAGGTTACAATCAAGTCTTAGTGAAATTAGAAGATCAATATAAGATAAATTTTACTAATAAATGGGACATATATTCTTATAAAGGAATTCTATTTGGGATGTCTAATATAGGGGCTAAATTCCAAAGATCCATAGATATGGATTTTCAAAGCTTGATCAATGAAATGGTGTTAATTTATCTTGATGACATAATAATTTTATAAAATAATGATAGTGATAATTTATCTTATCTTAGATTTATTTTTTAAATATATAAGAAATATGAGATCTCTCAAAACCCAAAGAAAGGTGTTTTTGATGTTCATTAGGGTAAGTTATTAGGCCTCATTTTATCCAAGAATGGGTTTGATATAGATCTTGAAATGGTGAGTGCCATGTTGAGTTTATCCTTACCTAAGAATAAGAAAGGTTTGAAAATTTTTCTTGGTAAAATAAACTTTGTTATAAGGATCATACCTAGTTTTTCCAAAATTGTGAATCTTATTATAGCCATGTTGAATAATCACCAAGTCTTCAATTGGAGTAAAAAAGGAAAAAATAGTTTTGAGGCTATTAAGTAAGACATTTCATAAGCACCAACATTGATCAATATTAATTTCTCAAAATAATTATTCTTGTATACTTTTGATAAAATTTACACCATCTCATCCATGTTGATGTATCAAAATATTGAAGGTCTTGAGGAGCCTATTTACTTCTTTAGTCAAGGGATAAAATATTATGAAGAGAGATACACCTTCATTGAGAAGAGAGTGTTGGAAATCATATAGAGGCTTAAGAATTTTAGGCATATGTTTTTTAATAAAAAAATTAATGTCATGGTGATGAATCCAAGCATAAAATACTTCTTTTTTAACAAGGATTTGAGTGAGAAAAGGGATGGATGGATAACCAAGGTCATGGAGTATGATGTGGATATCAAGGATACTAAGTTGGTAATAAGAAGAGGGTTATGTGAACACATGGAATAAAAACTTAAATAAGAATAAGAATATGTTTTGGAATTTCAATATGATCCGTATACAACTGTACCTTCACCCTTTCCAAGTTGGACAAAACAACGGTAAATTTTCTTCAAATAGGTGAGTATCCTATAGGTTTGGATAGAGAAAATAGAATATACTTTAGATTGTAGTCCATACCATATGTTATTTTTGATGGATTCATTTTTAGAAGATATGTTAATGATATTATATTGAGATTTATTGAAATTGATCATATTGATAATCTCTTAGAATAATTCCATGATGGACCAACTGGAGGTCAATTTACACCTAAAACTACAACAATGAAAGGAATGAGATCTAGGTACTATTGACATAAATTGTTTAAGGAATCTTATTCATGGGTAAGGAAGTGTCAAACATATGCATTTTTCCTAGGTAAACAAAGAATTACAACACTTACTCTCAATCCTATTCAAGTAGATCAACCGTTCTTGCAATGGGGTCTTGATTTCATTGGCATGAGAAATCCCCTATCTAGTGTTGGACATAAATGGGTGCTTAAAACCACTAATTATTTCACAAGGTGTGTGGAAGAAATATATCTCAAAGAGGCTGATTAAAATTTAGTTCTTGACTTCTATGAAGGCCTACTGACTAGATTTAGATTTCCTTCAATAATAATTTATGATAATATAGTGTAATTGAGTGGTGCAAGAATAATTTAGTGGTCTCTCAAGTATGGCATATATAAAAGTTATTATTCCAATTATTATCCCTAAAGTAATGGGCTTGATGAGTCTACCGATAAGAAATTTATTATAATCATTAAGATAATAATATAAGACAATCAAAGATCATGACACACTAAGTTGAAGATATCCCTATAAACTAATAGGATCACCCCCAAGAGGGCTATTACAAATTCACCTTACATACTTATGTATGGAGAGAGAGTTAAAGTTACCTATTTTATTTAAATACTATCCCTATAATTATCTCATCAACTTGAGATGATGGAGATTGATCCCATGGAAATAAGTTTGATAGAATCTATGGCCTTAAAGGAGACAAGAAATCATGTTATACATACCATGTAATGCCATCAAGCCCAAGTGAAGAAGACCTTTGATAAGAGGGATGTTTCAATAGCATATCAAGAAGGAGATATTGTATTGAAGTGGGATGAAGATAATGATAAACCTGATAGGCATACCATGTTTGATACATTATGGATTGGACCCTATGTTGTCATTGGTTGCAAAGAACATAATGCTTTTTAGCTTGCAAAGCTTGATGGAGAAGAGTTGAGTATCCCAATCAATGAGATAAATTTAAAACCATGATACTAAGGTAAATTTTTTATTTTTTTACATATTAAAGTAGTTATTTATTTTCACTAAGTTCTTAGAGCATAATTTATTTATTTTCTTTTTTTTGTTATCCTTCCTCCAAGTGTCTTATGACACATGTGTGTGTATGGTGTGTGTCTTGAGTTAGTTTAGTTTTAGTTTGTTTCAAGGCTTATATTAGGTTCAAATTTTAGTTTAAATTTAATTAAATTAACATTCATGAACCAATAGCCTAATGGATTGTAAATTTCATTAGTCTAGATGCAGAGCAAGCATGCAATCCCAAGAGGTTACCAAAGATTTAAGACATTGGCCACTATTGATGAGTATCATTCAAAAATTTAGTAATCATGATATTAAAATTGTTGATATCCATCTTAAAGGTGTTTTATTGGTCATGAATGGTTTCAAGATGATAGGCATTATGTCATCCTGGTTACTTAAAAAGCCTTCTAGGATGGTCTAGTTGAAAATAGGTCTAAGTCACATAGTCTTACCATCAATGGTCATTCAATATAGTATTTTTCATGTGTTTATCATAGATTAATGTAAGTGTGAAAAATTTAAAGTTTGTGTGTGAAGTCAAGGTCAATATTTAGCCATGCTAAAATAGGAGGAATGGTGACACCCCAAAGAGAAATGTGTTCCAATCCAAGCAAATAGACCAAGGAGAAGAACTAGTAAGTTGATTAAATTGCATTTTTAAGTAGTTTAGAGAAATTAAGGTAGTTTTGGAAAGATGAAGGTGTCTCATTTGTCTTAATCTTATTATATACTCCAATTTAATGTGATACCTACTAAGAGAGATCAAATTTAAAGGTTTAAATCATTAAATAGAGATCTTTTAAGTCATTTAACACTTGTGCAATGTCATGATATATGTAATTGACCCTAAATATTCTCCAAAATGTCTTGATACTAGTTTTACAAAATAAAAACCTATTTTTAACCACTAAAACATCATTTTATAACATTCAAATTGGAGATAATTAGAAATTTTCAAGGTAAATGAAGATGAAAATGATTTGTCATATTGATATACATCTGGATAGGTTAACAAAGGTTCCATGATCACCTAGTTCATTAGCTCCACTAGATCAAGAAGGTAGAACATGCATATTCCTAAAGAAAATAAGCTCATGGAGGTATTTTTGTAGAGGTTGTCAATTTAAGGGAAATTTCCATGCCTCCCCAAGTCTTTTCCTAGTATATTAAGACCCAAATCCATGAAAAAGAGGGAATTATATAACCAATCAAGTCAAAAACCTTTGTCATTTCTTGATCAAGTTTCCTAGGTCTTCTTGGTAGCCTCAAAATGGTCAAAAATTTTGCATCAATAGCTAGAGGAGAGAGAGATATTTGTATCCAAATATTTTTGGAAAATAATGGAACCTGAGTGCCCTTCCAATTTTTGGTATTATTTTTTTATTGAGTCTTTGAGATTTATGAACAATTATTAAGAAGTTAAGGTGCAGAAAGACGACTTCAAACCTAGTAGGCTTAATTTTTAATGGTTTCAAGGCATTGTTGAAATCATTGGCGAAAATGGATGATTTAATGAGACTATTTAAGACTCTAATATCCATATCACTCTACTCTCCATCATATAGTTGGCACGTGCAAGTTTGGATAAGGGAAAAATATCCATTTTCAAGAGTTATAAACCCATTTGAGAAGATATAAGTAGAGATTGGGTTGGTTTTATATTTTTAAATCCTTTGATGATTTTTATAGGCAGATTATAATCTCAAATCTAGTGGATATTATAGATGGAAAACCTTGAAAACCATTGGTCTTATGGTTTTACAACAAAGTCCTAGGTATGAAGGGAGAGTTTTAGGCCTGCAACTCAAGAATGAGTTGTTAAATGCATCATTAGGAGAGTATAATGATAATAATATCACAATAGAATTGTAAATTCTATTATTAATGATCAAATTCAATCAAAGGATTAAGCTTCTTCTAGGCTTGTATAGAAATGAGATACCAAATTACAATATAGCCATGCATGATAATAGACTATAAGTCTACATGTGGGATGAACTGGTTAAGGTTTATTACAATTTAATTAGTCTTGAGAAGCCCCAAAATTTATGAGATACCTCATATAATTGTTTATAAACATTGAGAGGTTTGTGGAGCACTAGAATGGTCAAGACAGTCTCAAGAAGCATACAATTTTATGGTAGGAAGGTAGATGGAGAATGATAAGTTTTTTGCATGAAATTTGGGATATGAAACATCAAGTTGATCATATATTAATAATAAAAAATAATTAATAATGTGGGAAAACTTTTTTTTAAGGTAATATTACAAAACATCAATTTTATTGAATTGAAAAGTGTCCTAATCTTGTTGAAGGCCTTGGAGCGCAATAGATGATCTTGGGCTCATCTTGGAGAAACTAATATGAGATTGGTTTTTAATATCTATAAATGGTTAAAAAATTCAACTTAGATAAATTTTAACTCATGCACTCATTATTTAATTTGGTTTAATAAGGATATATATTAAGTCACATGCAATCAGTCATGTGATAAATAAATACCTTGCCAAATGGCCGGTGTAACTTCAATAAGCATGAATGTGTTATTTTTAAGTGAGAATTCAAGGTAGCTTGAGGAATTAAATTCATGCATAAATTCATAAATAAGGATAATACATTTTAAAAAAATTTACCATTGACCAAGTCAACTCAAACTTGACAAACAACAATTAAGAGAGAGCTTTAGTCCTAATAAACACCTATAGGCCTGTCAGAGGCCTAAATGAAGAAAATACCAATTTTATGGTGTTAGATAGAGGAATAAGAAGTTTAAAAGGAAATAAAAATATTATTAAGGTATATAACCTTACTATAATAATATACCAACCAAAAGAGCTCAATTGAGTGAACCTAACACTTAAGAAACCTAAATGTACACCTATAAGACTGTCACAAGTAGAATTAGAGAAAATACACCTATGGTGTCAATTGAGGGGAGAATAAGGTTTTTTTAAGGGTAGGTAAAGTATTAATGAGCCTCTAAATACTTTAAAATACCATAAAATTCGAAAAATAGTTGAGGAGGACCCATTCTCAAGGTGTGTAGTCAAGAAGCCTAAATAATCATCTACAGGCATGTTTAATCAACATGAAAAATTTTAGAACATTTTGGAAAAGGTTGAAGAATGAATAATTATAGGAGTTGAGGAATATATTTTTTAAATATATAATGAATTTTAACTCATTTAAATATTAAGTAAAAGTGTTAAACAAATATGGTTATGGTCAGTCATATAGGCTAGTCTATAAATCGTCACAAAGACCTGATATAATTTACAATGAATAAAAAGTGTTAATTACTTCAATAAACAATTTGTACATGTCAAGGTTAGTTTAAAATACCTCAATAATGTTATTTAAACCCAAAATAAGTATTTTTATAACCTATTTAGCCAAATGACCTCTATCAAGTATACACTCAGGCTTACATTGCCAAAAAAGGTGACTTTAGTATGTGTGAACTTGTATGAGGAAGTGGATGGGATCCTCAGCACATTTTGGAAGGAATTTAGGGTTTTATACATGATATTATTTATATTAATTCATACATTAAATCCCATATCTTTATGAACTAACATTAAGACCTCAAGTGCCTCTAAAACCCTTATTAAACCCTAAACAAGACCTAATAGAGGAAATCAGCTCACAAAGTGCATAAAATGGATTTAAATGGTTTAAAAAACACTTGGATGATATTTTTTCCTCTCTTAGTCACCTAATAGAGTAGAATTTTTTCACATGTGAGCTAAAGACATATGAAAAATGGCCTAAAAATCTCTTTTTAAAGCCAATTTTCAAGGTTTTAATGTCAAAAAATCTTCCTAACTATTTGTGGGGATTTATTGAGCCAAGGTAGAAGTTTTTTGAATATATAAAACTCATTTGAGAATCTTCCATAGTGATAACATAGTTTTCAAGGGGTCAATTATGCTTAAATGATAAAATTTAACCTATATGACCTCAAGAAGGTGTCTCCTAATTCTTGAACAATGACTCTAGGGACTACTAAAATACCTTCCTTGAAGCAAAAAACCATGATGGAGGTCTCTAAATCAAAAAAATAGGCTTTAAATGAAAATTTAGACCTTGATATCAAATATAAGGCATGGAAGGAAACCATCAAGATTAATCTCAAATGTAACTCTCAAAGGATGAAGAAGCATTGCAAATGACAAAGTGGGCATAAAAGGTTCTCAACTATGACAAGTGTGAATTAGATAAATTGTAACTACCATCAAAGAATCAGAGGTGTATCTCATTGGGAGGGAAGTTATATTTAAGAGCATAAAAACTACCAAGATGGTCTTCTATGTCATTCCTCATGAATAACTTCACTAACACATGGCCTAAAAATTTAAGGAACAAGATGAAAACACATTTTTAGTAGGTTTCATGTCAATTTATTTATGTTTTATAACTCATTTAATGATGAATAAAAAATAAAGAGTTCTCATCTTGTCCTATAATTCTCTCTTTTTTCAATTCTTCTATAAATGAGGCCTTGAAAGGCATTTGATGTAACCTCTAAATGTGTATGGCAAAGCCCTACCAAATTTGATACTTTTTATTACCTTTGAAACAAAATTCAAGATGAATTACATCTTATTATTCTTGCATTTTTTGTATTTGATATGAATTGTTGATGAATTTTAGTGATAGTTGTAGTACTTCATTGCATTTATCCTTTCCATTCATGTTTCTATGTGAGTTGGTCAAATTTATACAAGTCATATGAAGTGTATCACATGGTTTTTTGAGATTAAGTGTTGAAATTACATTAGTGTCTACTCTTAAGCCTCTTGAATAATCATGTTATCTATTTTAATAGGAATAACCTTCATATAAAAACACTTATGTGGTAGGAGTTGTCTTGAAGCTGTAAAAATCAGATTTATAAACTTGTTATGTCATAGTGAAAGCATTGAAAAGTAGAGGGAACTATATTTGGTGCATCACCTCCATGTTTTCTTACTAGTTTTAGTCCTTTTATATTCCATTCCCTTGTAATTTTAGTAGATTAATATTAGTTTTAGGTGAAGCATCAAAGGAACTAGCCCAACCTAGAGATAATTTTCACCAATTAGGACACCCATAATATATAAGTGATTTTGTGTTATAAGCTAGTTAACAAGGCTTGAAAAACCTTCCTAGGGGTTAAAATCAGATATATAATAATTATGGCATGCCCAATGGGACTAAATTTCTACAAAGTTGTCTAAGATTTATGTTAGAATGGAAAAATTTGTAGTTGTAATATCCTCCTTTATGCAACATCTGACAACTCAAGCAACAAGTTTTTAGCTTTTAGTTGTAGACTGACAAACCAATTTTCATTCTAAATGTGACTACAAGGTCAAGGGAAAAATGTATTCCTTTTGAGTTTGTTGAATTACCTTCATTTTAAATAAAGATAAAGAGATTTCTTTATTCTACCCCTTACACCAAGACTCTGAGAAGGAATCTCCATTTTCATTACACTCCAAGCTCTCCTAAATCTATTAAGATGATTATAAACAATTTTTTTTTTAAAATTTTAATGGTGCATCACCTCTAAAACTTTTAGGATATGATTATATCCCCATGGAAATCCTCAAGAGTATCCCATAATTTAGTGGAGAAAACACCATTACCACCATTGAGCACATTAGAGATATGTCTAATTTCTAAAATATTCACAATATCACTCAAGAGAATGTGACCATTAGGTTGTTGGAGATATCATTTGAGGTCAAAATTTGGATTGTATAGAACCTTAGTTATTAATTCCATTTATTCATGGGACCAATTAGGAGAGATTTTTAGTAAGAGGTTTGAATACAAGATTAATCATTTGTATCTAATTGAATAATTAATTACCATCAAGAGAAATCCACAATAATTCATGCAAGATTTCAATTCTAGGTTTCAAAAAACATGGGATAGGATCCCAATTCTTATGAGAACTACTCCAAATTATGATTTACTACACTATCTCTATTTATTGAATAGTGACATAGTTGTTATGATAAAATCCATGGGAGGAGAGACTGTAATGCCCAAAAATTTTGTCCCAAAACCCATGTAATTTTTTTCTTTTATTTTAGTGTTATTTATTTATTCACTATGGTTACTTAATTTTTAACTATTTTCATTTGTTTAAGGTATAACTAGAGTGGAACACACATAATTATTATAATATTTGTTTAATACCTTTTTTTTTCCACCACGAGGCCTATCTAAGATTAGAATAAAAACATGAGAGGTTAAAAATCAAATCAATAAGTAATATCTTGATTAAGGAAGTGATAAAAATCACAATATTAAGAAAGACTAAATTATAGTTTCTTGATTTAAAGTATCATAAAAAATTTCACACATAACTCGATCAACACCCAAGGGAATATAAATTAGTTTGAACAATAATTAATAGTCAAAGGGTTATCACTTTAATACTCACCAAGAGATAATCATTTAACACTGAAAAAATCTACTTTTAAGGTACTCAAGATAAGCAAACCTACCAATTTAATGTGAACTGATTGAAAATAACCATAAGAGGGTCAAATTAAAATTAAAATTAAAATTAAAATTAAAATTAAAATTAAAATTAAAATTAAAATTAAAATTAAAATTAAAATTAAAATTAAACGTATATATCTAACCAAATACATATGAACCCAACACAAATAAAGATGATAAACATCCCTAACCTAGCCTAAGGACCCAAACTTGATGCCTCCACCACAACTTGGGTAGCCTACATATCAATTCAGTAGAATCAAGGTCTGATGTAGTTCCCCTTACACTTGTGATGGCCTACTCCACGATACATCATCACTAAATAAGAATTAGTGATATAATCCAATGAGGGAACTAGTGCGTCACATAGGTGAATTTCTAAAGCTCTAATCATCTACTCTAATGAACGATACATTAAGGTCATCAATCACTATCTATGTCATGTTAAAGTGAAAGTGCCTGCCTAAGCACTTTCATGTAGTGTCATAATAAAAAAATTCATGACTAGGAACTTTTAACCTCTTATTTCAACATTTTTAATGACTCTAAAATCTTTGAATTACACTATTTAGAGAAAATATGACTCCTAAATGAATCTTGAAATGTTTCCAAGATTAATATAAGAGAGAAAAAGCTAAAATATCAATAAATAATATGGTTCACTATCTATAATATATGGTTGACTAAGAAAATCATGTTATTAAAACTGCTGATAAATATAAGCACAAGGAAGAATATCAAATCAGTAGTGATTAATCAAGCATACTAAGAATTAGATACTCTAAACACATGTTCTAATAACACATTGAATCTAGTTGTTAATTTCCCATAATAGGAGGGCATTCTAAGGTTAGTTTCCTAAGAATGTTCTCCAAGAACATTGTCAAGTCAATAGATAAAACCTATATAAAGGGGTGTTCTAATGGTTAGTATGCTAAACCCACACCCACTCCTTGAGTTGCCCACATATATGAAGTGATCACATTAAACATAGAATTAGGGATGGATGTAGTTCACCCATTACTAAATGAGTTTTATATTAGATTTGAAGACAATCAACTTTCACCAATCATCTACATGACTAAGCAAACATCATTACCACTAGTGGGTAATCTTGTGGCCACCAATTGACCCAAATACAACTAGACACTACTAGGAGTTACAAGTACCTCCATGCAAATCATAAGTATGTACGCATACAAACTAAGATCAAATTTAAAAACCAAGACTCCTTCCAAGATTACAAACTAAAAGGACTTCAAGTGGGCCCTATCTTAGGTCCACCCAATGATAACTAAGGTAAGACACAAACATTTGAAAATGAGATACAAAATTCAAACTAAGGAAATGAGTATAAAAGGGATAAAAAATAGTATGGATCAACCATGACTCAAACTATAAATATTGAATGGTAATAAAATAACCATTGCAATCATAAGACATTTCCTAAAGAGATAAAATACACTAATTTTCACACTAGTAATCATGTATTAAGGTCCCTATAGTTTAAATCTGATATAAGAGGATAAATTTTTATTTTCATAGAAGCTAATTATATAAGCTATAAATATTATGTTTAAGACAACAAGATATTTTTATAATGAGAAATGTCATGATTTAATAAATTATTCTGAAGTGACTTTAATTTTCTAGAAAACTTTCCCCTCAAAATTCTAAATAAGCAGGTTATAGAATCACTAAAGGAAAAATATTGAATTTAATAATAAAATTTATTTTATTTTTTTAATGATAATTTCAAGCTATAATAATTTCCTTACAACTTCCATATTTGAAAAATACCATTCTTTGGTATTTTGAACATGTCCATTCCAAATCAACTTTGGGGATAGAAACTAGAGTTAGCTATATTTCTACAAAGCACCTCTAGAAGTGGTCCTAAAGAATCACTACTAAAAGGGTTAAAAAATTATTTAATGGTTGGTGGTAGATTCCACTACTTAAAGAAATCATATGCAAACTTTAGTTTTGGAAAACTCATAGTTTAAGTATTTTACATAATTAAATTTCAAAAAGGTTTTAAACCTGTTTAAAAGGGTCTAAATGAAAAATAAAATTAGCTTTAATTCTTAAATTAAAAGGGATTTGGCCTTACAGCCAGGTTCCATCTAGCTTATTTATAGATCCTCCTTATTTACCATATAAAATTTTTTCATGAGAAATTAATTATTTTTTTAAAATTGTAATAGGGTGGAATGTATTTTAAGGTTATTAATTATTTCTCTCTACCACTTTTTTGTCTTGCAGTTTGAAGATAGAGCTTCAATTTTTGTCTTGCAGTTTGAAGATAGAGCTTCAAGGGAATAACTCCAAATTTTAAACTCATTCTAAATGTGTGTATATATTTATATGTGATATGTATATATAATTTCAATGTGTGTGTGTGTGTGTGTGTGTGTGTGTGTGTGTGTGTGTGTGTGTGTGTGTGTGTGTGTGTGTGTGTGTGTGTGTGTGTGTGTGTGTGTGTGTGTGTGCGCGCGTGCGTGTGTGTGTGTGTGTGTGTGTGTGTGTGTGTGTGTGTGTGTGTGTGTGTGTGTGTGTGTGTGTGTGTGTGTGTGTGTGTGTGTGTGTGTGTGTGTGTGTGTGTGTGTGTGTGTGTGTGTGTGTGTGTGTGTGTGTGTGTATTTAAAGGAATATGATGATGATGATGATGATGATGATGATGATGATATGTATGTGTGTGTGTGTGTGTATACACACACACATTTAAGTGAATTTATTTCAAAACAAGATTTTATTTGTTTAAAATATGTATGTACATTCCAAATGATAATATTTTTATTTTTTGATGAACAAATGGAACATTTATAATAAACAATTTTCACTCTTAAATTTTAACATTCATTATTAGAGAGAGAGAGAGAGAGAGAGAGAGAGAGAGAGAGAGAGAGAGAGAGAGAGAGAGAGAGAGAGAGAGAGAGAGAGAGAGAGAGAGAGAGAGAGAGAGAGAGAGAGAGAGAGGTTCATTATTTAAAATAATTTAACTTATAAACTTCTTTCAATAGTTAAATAAAAAAGACATTTTCCTTCAACAAACAACACATAACTCAACTAATCATTTCCATTTAAAATATTGATCTTATATAAAAATGCAAGGACAAAAAGGGATATATATATATATATATATATATATATATATATATATATATATATATATATATATACATATACAATTCTCAATAAGGGATTATACAACTCTAATAACAATATATATTTCATAAAGGAGGAGATCAAAGAAGAGAGAGATCACCTACTTCTATAACCATCCCATTTTCATATTAATTTTAAAAAAAAATCAAATAAGGTGTTGGAAGAGTGTAAATGAGAGAAAGAGAAATGGGAAAAATATTTTAATTTAAAAATCATTTTCAAACACAACAAAGAGGATAAAAATAACCAACCTTTACTCTTCTTATTTTCAACACTTATCCAAGCTTGAAGACTCCAAAAAGCTCCTCCCAAGCTCCTCCTTCCATAAATGTATCCTGCAAGGAATAAACCATCCACAATGACTAAAATTGATCCCCAAATAAAATCCAAGATCTTTAAAATAAAAATATGGATTCAAATTCCTCTTCCTAAGTTCATTAAATGAAGGGAGTACCCTCTCTTGCATGGATCTTTTCATGTCATGGAAGGACCCATGCTTCTCTTACCTATTATGGATTTTTTGGAATAAAAATCTTACACCAAAAAAGTTCTCTTACATTTCCATATGGCTTCTACGATAAATAATTTTATATTACCTTTCTTGAAAAAATTTCCACCAAGTAGGTAAATGCCTACTGACTAGGCTAGAACCTAAGAGAGTAGGTTGTCTATAAGACCTATGAGATAGGTTTAATAGGCTCTCTAGGAATCCTAAGACCTATTAAATTTTTATTTTTAATATCACCAATTTATGTTATGTAAATATGTATTTGAATCATGCAATTATGATTTAAATAATCTTTCTTTATTCATGGAGAAGAATTAATCCATTAATGGCTAAAGGGGGAACTATATTTAAAATTATTCATAACCACACAATCAAACTACCTAATGTCTCAATTGATAAGGGATAAATATTCCTCACATGGGGGTATTACATACTCCCCTTTTTATAAAAGAATCATCCTCAATGCACTAAACCAACACAAGGGGTTGATGAAGTAAATATTACTAGAGCACATACTAGGTTGTAAATAGTGTAACTCTAACCAACCATAATACAACACATTTTAAACTTATCAACATATTTTACTATTATTGTGGAATATTATTCATTACAATTAATAAGATTTTTTAGTTAATATAATTATTTATATTATTAAGGCTTAACCCATAGTGTCAAATTGTCATACTATCATTTAAATCTGTCTCAACCAATTGAAACCCAAGATATTATATTGATTTATAATTCTAGTAAGAGGTGTATAAAAAAATAATATTTCTCTAATATGATAATATATTAATTAATTTATGCACCATCCCATGGTAGGAGTGCACTCATTGAGATTAGAACAATTCCATGATCAAGCCATACTCAACAATACTCAACACATGGAACAATACTATCCAATACTAATAACCATTATTTGTCATGAATCAACTGATATCAAAGACTCTTATTTTAAAAACATCTAAAGGATTATATGTAAAAGTATCCATCTCTTGTAATATCATATAGAACATATTGTGTGTCATTTATGGTAAACATACAAGGTGAATAAAAAGTAACAAATCATGGCAAAACCACATAAATCAATACTGAGAAATAACATCAACTATCATCTAAATTGAGAATATCAAGGTTGAAATAACCAAGAAATCATTGTGTTATGAAAATAACTTCCTTAGACCTCGCAATAAATAATAAACATAAACTATATCCAAATCATGTATAAGATCATATAAACTCCTTAGACCTCCCAATAAATAATGAACATAACCTATAGCCAAATCATGTATAAGATCATATAAAATCCTTATACTTCCTAATAAAAAATGAACATAAGATATATACAAATAATTTATAAGATCATATAACCTCATTTGAGCTCCCAACAATGATTGTACTTAGACCTCCCAAAAGTAGGATAATAAGTGCTTTATCTAAATCTTGTATGAAACCACCACATCTAGTAGGTAGGAGGATGGCTCAAAACTTGACCTCACAAGCTAGCTCATCACACCTTCATGTATGGGGGAGAATAAGTATCTTAGAATATATATATATATATATATATATATATATATATATATATATATATATATATATATGTATATATATATTCTAAGATACTTATTCTCCCCCATACATGCAATAGGTGTACAATGATCACACCATGACGTTCATAAAACCAACATAAAAACAACAAAACCTCATCAACATAATCCAATAACTAAATCAAAAACCAAATGACCTTAAATAAATATTTTAAAACTAAATATCAAAAAATCATATAAATTATGTAATAAGGTGAGATCCAAATGCCCATAAAATATTTTAAAATTTCAATCAAGTAATTCAAACCCAACTGAATATCTATGTAAAATAAAATTTGGATTCAAAAGATCAAAAGTCCTAGTTTCAAAAAACAACATAAAATATAAATCAATTCCAAATAAATTAGGGCACAATAGTATTTAAAAAAAACACACATTATGGAACTATGTGGATATGAAATCCACCAAAGGGAAGAGGGAATAATCTAAGCCTCAATTACCTCCCAAAGGTAAGAGTAAACATCAGTCTCTCCATATGTTTCCCAAAGGTTCACAAGGCTACATCAAATATAATTCATAAAGTTTGTTCTTTTGACAACCATTAAGGGGTAGGTGAAGGAATACATCATTTACAAAGTTACCATTATGCATGAATATCCCATGGTGCCTAAGGCAATAATGTTGCACACATATTAAATAATTAGGAGGCTACCTCATG